>OZ018330.1:131285099-131367599 GCA_963969495.1 Ceratothoa steindachneri
ATGAGTTTATGCATCACTGTCCGAGACCTGCCTGATTTTCTTGCCTTGACCTATCTTTGTGCTCTTCGGATGCACAGCCTGATTTTGATTGGGGGTTGGTCCATGACCTCCATGGTAGTGATCACTTTCCCATTCAAATATCATTTTCAGGGCAACTGCCGCCTGAGAGACCACCTCGGTGGTGCTTGGCGCGGGCGCGGTGGCCTGCATTTCAGGAAATGACTGAATTCTCTATCTCAGTCGAGGAGTTTAGGTCGGTAGATGAGGCCGTTGAGTTCTTCTCCGGCAACCTCATCGCCGTGGGCCTGACTACTATTCCTAGGACGTCTGGCCGTTTTGCACGCCGACCACTCCCATGGTGGTCGGCCGAGTGTGAGACGGCCCTCAAACAGAAGCGTTATGCCTACATGCGCTATAAGCGCCGCCCGAACGATTTCACTGTCGCTGAATTTCGTCGGGCTAGGGCTAGGTTCCGGTATATTTCGAAGCACGCCCGCCGCTCTTCTTGGCGGGCATACGTGTCTTCACTTAACGGGAAGACCCCTTTAGCTGAGGTGTGGAAGCGAGTCAAAAGGATTCGGGGCAAGTTCTCGCAGGACCCCTCTCCCGTTCTCCAGAGAATGGGACCGCAATCTCGGACCCCGCGTCCGTGGCGGAATCCTTAGCAACCGCTTTTTCCGCATTCTCTAGCCGTGATGCTGCTCCGCCAGCATTCAATGCACGTCGTGATGTCGCGGAAGGCCGCCGGCTGGACTTTACCTCCAGAGGCGGAGAACCCTTCAACGACAAGTTTACTGTGAGTGAGTTGCGCTTCGTGCGCGGACACCGCCCATGGTCCGGACGATGTGCCGTACGCCATGCTTCGACACCTGGGTGAGCGAGGCATGACCTTTCTGTTAGATTTGTTCAACAGGATCTGGGTGGAAGGTCTTCTCCCAGACTCCTGGCGAATCGCTACTGTGCTCGCCTTTCGCAAACCGGGGAGAGATCACTCTACTCCGACCGGTTTCCGCCCAATCTCTCTAACCTCTTGCGTGTGCAAGTTGATGGAGAAATTGGTAAATGTTAGATTAGCCTATTTCCTGGACAGCGGAGGCCATCTGTCTTCTGCACAGTGCGGCTTCCGTAAGTTCCACTCCACGGTGGCTGCTCTGCTCCGACTGGAAAGTGCCGTCTGCGAGGCTTTCCTTCGTAGACAGCACTACGCCACGGTCTTTTTCGATCTGGAGAAGGCCTATGATACCACATGGCGATATGGTATCATGGAGACTCTCCACACAATGGGGACGAGGGGTGGCCTCCCAATCTTTATATCTGAATGTTTTGCGAGATCGTCGATTCCGCGTACTTTTTGGGAGAGCCCTCTCCGGCCCAAAGGAGCAGGAAGAGGGGTGTCCCGCAGGCACGTGTCCTCAGTGTCACACTCTTTGCCTTGAGCATCAAAGGCATCACCTCAGGGCTGCTGGAAAATGTTCTCGCTACGCTCTATGTGGACGACCTTTCGATCTCTTTTGCTGCGGCCCAGATGCCAACTCTGGAGCGTCGACTCCAACAGGCATTGAATCGCTCTCTCGCTATGCCGAAGCGCATAGGTTTCGGTTTTCCTTGGCCAAGACTAAGGTGGTGCACTTATGCCGCCATCCACGGCTCCACCCCGACCCAGACATGTTTTTAATGGGGTGCGCCTGGAAGTGGTTGAATGGCACCGTTTCCTTGGTCTTGTATTTGACTGACGCCTCACCTGGGAGGCTCATATTCGCAGCCTTAGGGTCTCTTGTACCCGCGCATTGGATATTCTTCATTCCTTGATGTTCAGCGCTTGTGGTGCTGATAGGGCTACTGCCTTACTTTTTTATCGATCCTTTATCCGTTCGAAGGTCGACTATGGATGTGAGTTTTATGCATCCGCAGCCGAACGTCTATTGCGGAAGGTGGACTCGATCCACCACACCTGCCTTGGCATGGCGACCGGTGCCTTCCGCACTTTCCCCATTGAGAGCCTGTTGGTCGATGCTGGGGAGATGCCAGTCGCTCTGCACTGCGTGCAGTGCATCAGTCGCCTGTACGCGCGAGCCCGGCGCCTCCCTCAGTCGCCAACAGCCTTCACTGCATCCGCAGCTGATCTCGACGGTGCCTATGCCGCCGAGAGACGCCAGTCATACCCTAAGCCCTTTGGGTTGAGGGCCAGGAAACTCCTTTGAAGGCACCGGTCGCCAGGCCAAGGCAGGTGTGGTGGATCGAGTCCACCTTCCACAATAGATGTTCGGCTACGGATGCATAAAACTCACATCCATAGTCGACCTTCGAACGGACAAAGGATCGATAAAAAAGTAAGGCAGTAGCCCTATCAGCACCACAAGCGCTGAACAACACGGAACGAAGAATATCCAACGCGCGGGTAAAAAGAGACCCTAAGGCTGCGAATATCTCGGCCCGGTGGCGCCCCTGGTTCTGCCCAGGACGCCACCCTGGAGGGTATCACATTTGGCTATTTGTCGCCACGCCTCTGCTCCCAAAGCTTATACAGCACCGAGAGTATTGCGTTCGACCTTTTTGGAGTACATCTCATGTCACGCTGGAACCGTCCTAGTGTATGCGGATGGCTCCAAGTCCGAAGAGGGGGTCGGCTTCCACGCTGTATCCCCGCTGTTTGAAGTCATTGGGGCTCTCCCAGGTGCTCCGTCTGTCTTCATGGCTGAGCTGGTGGCAATAAACCACTCGGTATGGGAGATTACGCGACGTGCCCGGTTCGGAGACCGGATTGTGATCTATAGCGACTCAAAGCATACTGAGTGCTCTCGGGGCATTGGAATCTCCGAATCCCCTGGTTCGCGATATCCGTGACGCCACGGTTTTTGCGAGTCGGGCGGATGTCGAGATTATCTTCTGCTGGGTTCCTGGACATGTAGGAATTGCGGGGAATGAGCGCGCCAAAGAGTCTACTAGGACTCTGCGACCGGACCAGCGTTTCGCTCTTCCTCACACCGACTACATGGCAGGAATACGGGCGCTTGGCAAAAGAAGATGGGAGACGGTCAAATGGAACGTAAAGTTGCATGCCATTGCGCCGCGACTGTTTGCATGGACCTACCCCCTAATGCCGCGAAGGGTTCAGGTTGCTTTTTGTCGTCTCCGAATTTGATACACTCGCAGGACACACCGCCATTTGATGGAGCGCTCGCCTGCGCCCTACTGAGAAGACTGCGTTGTCCTCCAGACCATTCGGCACATTCTTGTTGAATGTCCCAGTCTGAGCGATCTCCGCGCACGTTACCTGTCCCGGTACCGGGATGGGCGGGGTCGCTACCGCCTGTCCCTTGTACTCAGGACGGATTTGTGCACACCGACCTGTGGACTTTGACTTTTTGGAAGAGGCCGGCCTTCTCCCCATTATTTAAATAGTTGGTGTTTTGTTGTTGTTTTTTCTTATTTTAGTAGGTCGCATGTTCCTGCACTGGGAGGAGGTCCACCTTCCCCCGACGCTGGAGCTTGCTTCCTGCTTATTACCTTTTTTCTTTGTTTTATTTTTTATTGATGTTTTTTATTTGTTTTTTTAACATCCTCTTTTAAATATGCCTAATTTTAGGCAATGTTGAATACGGCGACTAATGCCCAAGTAGGCAGTCGCCAGATGAGCTCTTTAAAAAAAAAAAATTACTAACTTACTGAATGTAAATACAGTAAACCCTCGCTATAACAAACTATATTGGACGGGGGGTCGTTCGTTAAACTCCATGGTCGTTAAAAGTGATGTAAATAACGAACCAAATTCGTTATATCCGACCCCGTAAGGGGCGCGGTGATTTGCCATCCTGGCCGCCGTGCTGACGGGATCCAGCGCTCCGTCCGGCCCCAGCTTAGCCTCTCTTCCTTCCTTCAAAATACTTGTTTCCTCTCTTTTCACACAACCTCTCCCACAACTTTCTCTGGTCAGCCTCTAATTTCACAGGGTAGATGCTGACCTTCCTTTCAGCCACCTGTCCCGCATCGGGGCTGAGGGGGTGGGGGACAAAGTTCCCTAACCCCTGAGCTCCGGTCTGGGGTGGCTGGTTTTTAACAACCTGCTTCATCCACACCCATACCTTCCACACATCCCTTTTCCTCTCCTCTTCACAATCTATATTTTTTACGCCGTGTCTAAGGTGGAGCCGCCATGCCGATGGACTGCCAGGCCACCAGGCGGGAGGGGTGGTCCCAAATGGCGGCGCCTGGCTCTGCCGGGCTTGTAAGCACCTCTCGCAGTGCGGGCTACTGCGAGAGGTGTGCGCGATTGCATCCCGTGTTTAAAAAAGGGTCACCATGCCCAATGATGAAGATAAAAAAAGCAAACCCAACCCTCAACTTCCCCTGTTCCATCGACGGAGCCGCCCTCGGGCAGCTCCAGCAAAAAAATGGAGGTCCATCCCCCTGTGCTTGCACAGGGAACCCTCCATATTTCTCTAACCGGAGAGGAGGCTTACTCCTCTCCTTCGCCTACGGGTGCAGGGGACTCCCCCTCACCCCCTTCTCTGGAGGTGCTTTCGGGCACCTCCCTTTTCCCAGCGGCAGTCCCCTCTTTTCTTTCCAAGGGGACTGCCAAGAAAGCCAGCTGCTCCGCATCAAAGCGGCTCGGTAGGGCAAACCCCCTTAGGGGGGAGAGGGAAGCCAGGCCCCTTCGGTCGCTTCCCTCAAAAGACCTGCTGGCAAGAATTTTAAACCTTGCTGGGGTCAAGGCCTGTGCCTCCCCACACAAGACTGGCGACACTGCCAAGGGGACCTGTGATGTCCTGGGAGGGGATGGCCAACTGGAGGCCCCTCCTGTGATAAACATGGTCCTTGAGGAGACCCAGCCTCAGACGGTAGGGCCTTCCATGGGGGGGAATTCGGGCTCGGCGCCAAGCACCGAACCCGAATCCGCCCCTATGCAAGGTCCTCCTCAAATGGCTGAGGGCTCCGAGGCAGTAAAAGGAGGGGAGGGATCTCCTCCGACAGGTGCCCCTACGACAACCAGGACCTTCTCCATTTCGGAGAGGGACCTGGCTGAGGCCGGTCCATCTGGCCTGGGGGCTTCTGCCGGCGGAGGTGAAAAGCGGGTTCATTCCCCACCCTCCTCTCCAAAAAAGAAAAGGACGAAAAAGACGAAGAAGACTCGGGGCTCCTCTCAATCCGCGGGGGCTACGGGGACGGATGGGTCTGCTGCCACTTTGGCAAGCGACCAAGCCAAGATCGGCACATCCGGGCCCTCTGCTTCCCCGGGTACGGAGCTCCTGACGATGACAAAGACCAAAAGTGCACAGGGCGGAGCCTCGATGACATCGGGGCCCCTCATTCAGAGGTTACCTGGCATTTTCGAGCCCGCTGGCTTCAAACGCTTCCTCGTTATTCGCTCCACTGATGGCACCATGTTGTCCAAGGGCAACATGATCCATCAGAGGAGAGGATTAGCTAGTGCAATTGGTAGAGAGCCGAAGGTAACCCGTTTCTCGGACGGCAGCCTTCTGGCGAATGCGGCGAATCCCGCCGAGGCGGCCAAGATAAGTGCTCTTCGGACACTTCATGGCACCCCGGTGAGTGTGACGCCGCACTCTAGAACATAAGAAGAACATAAGAAAAGAAGGAGACTGCAAAAGACCATTCATGGCCTACACTTGGCAGCTCCTGTTCCAGTCAACACACAAAAGATTTCTTACCAGAGAAAAGTCATCAACATTGTCACCCTTTAAAGGAGTTCGTCAGATCTAATCTACAATATACATAAAATGCATCCAGAGGATTATGTCCATTCATGCAACCGCAAAATAATCTCCCCACTCCTTAGAAAAATATATACATATGTACATAAAAAAGTCAGTCCCATCTAGCAGCTTCATTCATATATTTATCTTATCTATTCTTAAAACTACCCAGAGAGGAGGCTTCTATCACATGTCTAGTGAGCCTAGAACTTTGTGAAAGTAGTAGTTTATGCGAGGGAACTCGTTGACTACTCCATTGAGGACATCACCCTAGAGCTGGCCGACCATGGGGCGGTCAAGGTCGAACGTGTGATGAGAAAACAGGGAGGGGCTTCGAGACCCACCCCTACACTCTTCGTTACGTTCGACAGTGACAAGCTCTCTGAGTCGGTGCGTGCCGGTTGGTACCGCTACCGCGTGAAGGCATTCGTGCCACTGCCGCGGCGGTGCTATTACTGTCACCGCTTCGGCCACACGAATCGATCATGTAGACGTGCAAAGTCGGGTTCACCCGAAGTCTGTGTAAATTGCTCCAAGGTCGCACACGATAAGTCCAAATCGTGTGTGGCCAAGTGTGTCAATTGCGGAGAGCCGCACCCTGCTTCTTCGAAGCAATGTGGTGCATATCTCCTGGAGAAAGAAATCCTGGCCGTTCAGGCCCAGGATAGACTCTCATTCCGCGAGGCTAAGGACTTGGTCCTGGCGCGCCCAGCTCTGCCTGGGACGTCATATGCCTCAGTAGTTCGAAAGGCACCCTCTGCTCCTGGCCCATCCAGGCCAACGAGCACGGTTGTTTCTGCGCCCATTCGGAGCCCTTCTGCGGGCTCTACCCAACCCGGGCGCTCCCCTGGTAAAGCTGGCGGCAAAAAGGGTTCATACCCAGCCCCGGCTAAAACCAGGGCTCCCCCCTCTTACCCCAGCGTGACCGTTTCCCGCAAGGCGAAACGGCCACGCGCCTCCACCGAGTCGTTAGACTCACAGGAGGCAACACCCCTGAAGATGGTCGCTAGGCCATCCTCAGGGGTTCCTAAAGCTGTTCCCTGAAAGGAGGACAGCAACAAAGGAGCTTCGGCTCCTTCGCCCACGCCCCGAGGTGGAGCGAGTGGCTCGGAGACGGTGGCTCCTCGAAAAGAGGCCCCCCCGCCTCCGAAGCCGCAGCGCCCGCCTAAGGTTTCGAGGCGGAGGGAGGAAAAGATTCGCATGGCGAGCCCAACCTCCCCCAATAAGTCCTCGAAGGCGACAGCGCCTCCAGCGCTTTGTCCGGCCAACAGTGCCCGGGGTTCTGCCCCCGGGAAGCGTACGGCCATTCCCGTGAGGGTCTTCAATTCGAGGAGGGCCCCCGCGTCTCCTCCGAGCTAGGCCTGGAGGGCATATTCCTTCAATGGAATTGCCGTGGACTCCGGGCCAACTGGGAGGAGCTGCGGAGGCTCGCCTCGTCCCGTTCCCCGTTAGCTATTTTTTTGCAGGAGACCATGCTAGGCGCGTGCCCCCTGCCTGCCCTCCCGCGGTATAAGGGTCTTGCGACCCCACCACCGCGGGATGGCCGGGCTGGGGGATGCGCGGTTTACACCCGGCATGATGTCTCCGTTCTTCCTTTCTCTTTAGATACCTCCTTTCAGGCAGTGGCTGTGCAGCTGCACCTGGATAGGAGGTATACTATCATTTCTGCGTACATTCCACCGTCAGCTGACTTCGACGCGGGGGACTTCCGCCGCGTCGTGGCACGGTTGCTGAGGCCCTATCTCTTGCTTGGAGATCTGAACGGCAGGCATCCTCTCTGTGGAGATTACTCCATAAATCCCAGGGGACAAGTCCTTTCTGATCTGATCGAAGAGCTTGAGATGGGTGTCCTAAACGTGGATGAGTTTACGCATCACTGTCTGAGAACTGCTTCATTTTCTTGCCTTGACCTATCTTTGTGCTCTTCGGATGCACAGCCTGATTTTGATTGGGGGGTGGTCGATGACCTCCATGGTCGTGATCACTTTCCCATTCAAATATCATTTTCAGGGCAACTGCCGCCTGAGAGACCACCTCGGTGGTGCTTGGCGCGGGCGCGGTGGCCTGCATTTCAGGAAATGACTGAATTCTCTATCTCAGTCGAGGAGTTTAGGTCGGTAGATGAGGCCGTTGAGTTCTTCTCCGGCAACCTCATCGCCGTGGGCCTGACTTCTATTCCTAGGACGTCTGGCCGTTTTGCACGCCGACCACTCCCATGGTGGTCGGCCGAGTGTGAGACGGCCCTCAAACAGAAGCGTTATGCCTACATGCGCTATAAGCGCCGCCCGAACGATTTCACTGTCTGTGAATTTCGTCGGGCTAGGGCTAGGTTCCGGTATATTTCGAAGCACGCCCGCCGCTCTTCTTGGCGGGCATACGTGTCTTCACTTAACGGGAAGACCCCTTTAGCTGAGGTGTGGAAGCGAGTTCAAAGGATTCGGGGCAAGTTCTCGTAGGACATCCCTCCCGTTCTCCAGGAGAATGGGACCGCAATCTCGGACCCCGCGTCCGTGGCGGAATCCTTAGCGACCGCTTTCTCCGCATTCTCTAGCCGTGATGCTGCTCCGCCAGCATTCAATGCACGTCGTGATGTCGCGGAAGGCCGCCGGCTGGACTTTACCTCCAGAGGCGGAGAACCCTTCAACGACAAGTTTACTGTGAGTGAGTTGCGTTCCGCTCTCGCTTCGTGCGCGGAACCGCCCATGGTCCGGACGATGTCCCGTACGCCATGCTTCGACACCTGGGTGAGCGAGGCATGGCCTTTCTGTTAGATTTGTTCAACAGGATCTGGGTGGAAGGTCTTCTCCCAGACTCCTGGCGAATCGCTACTGTGCTCGCCTTTCGCAAGCCTGGGAGAGATCACTCTACTCCGACCGGTTTCCGCCCAATCTCTCTAACCTCTTGCGTGTGCAAGTTGATGGAGAAATTGGTAAATGTTAGATTAGCCTATTTCCTGGACAGCGGAGGCCATCTGTCTTCTGCACAGTGCGGCTTCCGTAAGTTCCACTCCACGTTGGCTGCTCTGCTCCGACTGGAAAGTGCCGTCTGCGAGGCTTTCCTTCGTAGACAGCACTACGCCACGGTGTTTTTTGATCTGGAGAAGGCCTATGATACCGCATGGCGATACGGTATCATGGAGACTCTCCACACGATGGGGGCGAGGGGACGCCTCCCAATGTTTATATCTGAATTTTTGCGAGATCGTCGATTCCGCGTACGGGTGCGGGGAGCCCTCTCCGGCCCAAAGGAGCAGGAAGAGGGTGTCCCGCAGGGAAGTGTCCTCAGTGTCACACTCTTTGCCCTGAGCATCAACGGCATCACCTCGGTGCTGCCGGAAGATGTTCTCGCTACGCTCTACGTGGATGACCTTTCGATCTCTTTTGGCGCGGCCCAGATGCCAACTCTGGAGCGTCGACTCCAACAGGCATTGAACCGCGTCTCTCGCTATGCCGAAGCGCACAGGTTTCGCTTTTCTTTGGCCAAGACTAAGGTGGTGCACTTCTGCTGCCATCCACGGCTTCACCCCGACCCAGATTTGTTTCTTAATGGGGTGCGCCTGGATGTGGTTGAGTCGCACCGTTTCCTTGGTCTTGTATTTGACCGACGCCTCACCTGGGAGGCTCATATTCGCAGCCTTAGGGTCTCTTGTACCCGCGCCATGGACATTCTCCGTTCCGTGACGTTCAGCGCTTGGGGTGCTGCAGGGGTACCGCCTTACTTTTTTATCGATCCTTTGTTCGCTCGAAGCTCGACTACGGATGCGAGTTTTATGCATCCGCAGCCGAGCGTTTATTGCGGAAGGTGGATTCGATGCACCACACCGGCCTTCGCCTTGCGACCGGTGCCTTCCGCACTTCCCCCATTGAGAGCCTGTTGGTCGATGCTGGGGAGATGCCACTCGCTCTGCGCCGCGTGCAGTGCATCACTCGCCTGTACGCGCGAGCCCGGCGCCTCCCTCAGTCGCCAACAGCTCTCACTGCATCCGTAGCTGATCTCGACGGTGCCTATGCCGCCGAGAGACGCCAGTCATACCCTAAGCCCTTTGGGTTTAGGGCCAGGAAACTCCTTCGAGAAGTAGATATAGCTCTCGGGCCGGTGGCGCCCCTGGTTCTGCCCAGGACGCCACCCTGGAGGGTACCACATTTGGCTATTTGTCGCCACGCCTCTGCTCCCAAAGCTTGTACTGCGCCGGGAGTATTGCGTTCGACCTTTTTGTAGCACACATCGTGTCACGCTGGTACCGTGCCAGTGTATACGGATGGCTCCAAGTCCGAAGAGGGGGTCGGCTTCCACGCCGTATCCCCTCTGTTTGAAGTCAGCGGGGCTCTACCAGGCGCTGCGTCTGTCTTCACGGCCGAGCTGGTGGCAATACACCACTCGGTACGGGAGATTACGCGACGTGCCCGGTTCGGAGACCGGATTGTGATCTATAGCGACTCACAAAGCGCCCTGAGGGCTCTCGGGGCATTGGAATCTCCGCATCCCCTGGTTCGCGATATCCGTGACGCCACGGTTTTGGCGAGCCGGGCAGATGTCGAGATTATCTTCTGCTGGGTTCCTGGACATGTAGGAATTGCGGGGAATGAGCGCGCCGATGAGGGCGCCAAAGAGTCCGCGAGGACTCTGCGACCGGACCAGCGTTTCGCTCTTCCTCACACTGACTACATGGCAGGAATACGGGCAGCTCTTCGGACTGCTTGGCAAAGAAGATGGGAGACGGTCGAGGGGAACTTAAAGTTGCGTGCCATTGCGCCGCGACTGTTCCCATGGACCTATCCCCCAATGCCGCGGCGGCTTCAGGTTGCTTTCTGTCGTCTTCGAATCGGACACACTCGTGTGACGCATCGCTACTTGATGGAGCGCTCGCCTGCGCCCTATTGCAACGACTGCGTCGTCCCCCAGACTGTTCGGCACATTCTTGTCGAATGTCCCAGTCTGGGTGATCTTCGCGCACGATACCTGTCCCGGTACCGGGATGGGTGGGGTCGCTACCGCCTGTCCCTTGTACTCGGGACGAGTGCGTGCACCATGACTAGTGGACTTATTGACTTTTTGGGGGAGGCTGGCCTTCTCCCTTTCATTTAACCCAGTTTAATTGTTGTTGTTGTTTTTGTTATTGTTTTTGTTATTGCTTTTTTATTGTTATTGTTATCTTTTTTTATTGTTTCCTGTTTAATTTTTAAAGTAGCCTAGAACTAGGCTGTTTGTTTACGGCGACTAATGCCTAAGTCGGCAGTCGCCAGATAGCCCCTTAATTAAAAAAAAAAAAATCGTTATATCCGATGTTTCGTTGGTTCTATGGAGTAGTAAGTAGCACTTGTGAAGAGATGAAGGAGAAGGAGGAAGAGAACGCCAGAACAACCTCTCCCGCGCGATGTTGACAGCTGTGAGCCAGTGTGTTGCAGCATGGAGTTTGGCCAGGAACTTTGTTATATCCTGAATTCGTTTTATCGGGGTTCATTATATCGAGGGTTTACTGTACTTGTTATCCTTAAATAAATCCTTCTTGTAAAGTGCATATTTATTTTCAGTACATAATTGATAGAAGCCATGAAACTCTCATCCGTGGTGGGTGTGGTAATTTATTGGCTCAACCATTGTTTCGCAAGTTAGCAGAAATATATGCAGAGGAAGCTGTCAAATCTCCGCGACTGAAAGTAAGTCAAGAAATAGAGAAGGGAGCTGAATTATTAGAATTAGGAATCATTGTTATTTTTGTTATATGTTTATAATATGGACCACACATATCCTAAATAGAGAGTCACTTCTTTATACTTTTGACTATCTCTGCTCTTTATATAAGCTTGTTTTTTATTTTTCCCAGCCTCAATTTTTTGGTTCATAATCTGTCATTGTTGTAGCACCTTTTCATCATCATTTCTTATTTCACTAATATTCCCCTTTTATTGTCACATTTCCCTCAACCCTTCATTATTTCCCCACCTAATGAATTTGGCTGGATTTTATCACTGAGCCTTCCTTCCTCTGTTGGCAAGGCCTACTTTCCCTTTTGATAAATGGGTGTAATGTTCTTATTTCTAGAGTATCAGTCTGACCCATAAGCTACTAGAAAAGCTTGTCAAGAGGGATAGTCTGAATTGCCTTTTGGTGAACCTCTACCGAGGAAATGAAGGCTATTCACTCATCATTCGACTGGGCTCAGGAGTGGAAACAGAAACTGTGAGATTGCAGTATGAAGATGAAGAATTCTTTTCATATATTGGTAACTGATTAATGATGTTTTAGTTGGTAGTGTTAAATCAGGCATCAATCATTCTCCTCCTTAAATGAGACCTTTTAAAAATTTTGAAGTGTTGATGCCTCAGTAGCTACATGGTTGAAACTATCCCAGATACTTGGATCAGTGATTTAGGACACACATTAAGCTGTTGGTCTCCATAGAGATACCTACCAGATGTCAGGTATGAATTGACAGCAAAAAAAAGATTAAATGTTTAAAATAATAACATTGGGTACAGTTTTTCATCCAATACTGGGTATTGCAAAAGTCCTGTTACACTCATTATGATACTCTCAACAAAGAACACAATGATAGTTCTGATGCTGTTAGACTCATTTTTATTGTTTTAACATATAAATATGTGTTCAATTGTAATATTAATCAATGTTGATGAGAGTTAAGGTTGCACACACATTGCAGACAAAATCTTTCCTCATACTCACCCCCACAGGTTGATAGAGGTTTTCTGCTCATCGTGTTGCTGTGGCGGACCTTGCAGGCCTGCCCCTCAACATGCTCCCACACACTATAGTTGAGGGGATTGAGGGTAGGTGATTATGGTGGCCAAAAGTCTGACTAGAAGTTTATGTTTGACCCCAACCAGTCTTGGCCATATAGCTCAGGGCACTGTCCTGCTGAAAGACTTAGCCGCCTTCTTTGTGATCGTTCTCACCCAAAGCAGGACTTTTTTTGTAGCCACAATTTCCTTGTAACCAACCATGGTGAGCCTGTAACTGACCGCAAACCACAATGCAGCATCTTCTTTCCATTCAAAGTCAGGATGCTGAGCATCATCATGGAGATGTAACGGACCTCGGAGATGTCCTAGCCGAAGCCTACTACCCAGTCTTTCTGCTTGATGACCGGATCGACTGTGAGCAGAGGCCTTTACACGCACTTCAGCTTCTCGCTGTCCTCTTCCTTGGTGGCCCTGGACACTGCAGCCAATGAGATGTTCTTCGTGAGCTCAGTCATTTTGAGCTTCAGAGCACTTTTGAAGACATTTCTCACACCTAAACAGTTGACATCTTGAGTTCTCCCTGAACGAAGTTGATTTTTGAGGTCTTCCATGTTTTCAAGCCTCTCTGTGACTCTGTGTATGGTCATCTGGTTGACATTGAGCCTATGCACAGGAGAGCAGAGATCTTGATTCTTTCACTTTCATCTCAGCCCACTTGCACACAATGGAAAAGATGTTTTAATGACATGTGCTGGAAAAGTAGAACTTTAAGTTTGTTTGAGGGAACTTTTTCTATCACACACGTAAACCTCTCAAAAGATAAAAAAAAATGAGTGTAACATAACTTTTGCAAAAATTGGTAATTATTAGCAATATAAATAAGAGAATGGCAAAACTATATTTTTTTTAACATCTATTCCTTTAACTAATGCCCTCATCACAGTTTTATAGTAATAGTTTGAGTTTTTGTTCTTTGCATAGCTGCTTTGGTTTAGTAGAGGTTTTATCACTGATTTATATTAGGTTGAGGAATAAGTTCTTGCATTTTTTTTAGTGTTGTGTTGATTTAAGTTTTGTTGACGTGATTTGTGCACATATTAAAAAACAATAATAAATAATGAGAGCAAAATTTGCAAAGGCTAGGCTACGTCTCTTTACAGCATAGACTATTAGGCTTTTGCTTAGGCTCTGTCTTGAAGTTGAGTAATTAAGTCATTGTGGTTTATTTAAAAGTTGTATTAATTTAATTTTTGTTCTGTACCCGCAAAGTGGAATGTCAAGTTGAAAGAAAGGCGCATTTTCAATCGAGACGGGAACAATGCCTACGCAGCCAAAGCTCGTCGCGATATTTGTGCTGCGTATGGAGAGAGAAAATGCTTTATCAGAAAGGACAGCTCAATGGTGGTTTTCACATTTCAAAAACGGTCATTTCAATCTTAATGACAAAGAATGTTCTGGTCACCCCATTAAGTTGGATGAAGATCGATTGAACGACCTTCTTCATGAAAATCCTCGTCAATCGACTAGAGAATTGATTGTACAATTGGCGTGTGATCAGAAAACTGTAGTAAATCACCTTCATTCAATGGGAAAAGTTAAAAAACTTGGTGCATAGGTTCTGCATGCTTTGAGCGAAAGCAACAAACTTCAATGCCCCACGATTGCTGCAGGTTTGCTTGCTCATCACAAGGCTACTCGTGGATATAAGGACAGATTTCTTCACCGCATCATCACTGGCAACAAAAAGTGGTGTGTTTATGTCAACATGAACCATTGAAAACAATGGCTTAGCCTCAATAAAAAAAACACTTTCCTGATTAAAGCAAGGACTTCATTCACGAAAGACGATACTGTGTGTGTGGTGGGATTGTGAAGGCATCATTCTTTATGAGCTCTTTTCGAACAACGAGATTGTCAATGCAGAACTCTACATTCAACAAATGTATCGACTCGCCGAAGCTATTCATTAAAAGCGACCTCATTGACGTTATGGAGTCCTTCTGCAACACGACAATGCTCATCCTCACATTGCCAATATGACAAAAGATGCCATCCAAACGCTTAATTGGAACATCCTGCCACATCCTCCCTATTCGCCAGACTTGGCTCCATCGGATTTCCATCTGTTCCGATCACTCTCCAACAATTTTCACGGCGTTTCGTTCAATACTGATTTGAATTTAAGAACCTGGCTAGACGAATTCTTTGAGTCAAAATCCAGAGATTTTTATTGCAGAGACATTGAAAAACTAGTTGAACGTTGGGAAGAAGTCATAAATAACAACGGAGAATACATTATTGATTAAATTGCATATTGTCATCAATTAAAAATGAAGTTTTTCTAAAATTGTTAATGGTAATGAATAAATTTGATAAAAGCGCAAAAACTTATTCCTCAACCCAATAGTTCATTTTTTAATTTTTCAGTTGGGACCTATAGTTAAATGTTGCATCCAAACCACTGGTAGCTACAACATATTGCAGACATTGCAAAGTTGACCTAAATTAGGACTCATTCCAGTGACCTTCACAAAGATTATATTTTATGAGGAGTCTTTTTTAATTTTCACAGAAAATGCAACAACAAAAACAATCACACTTTTCAACTCTTATCCCAGCAAGATAAACACTGATTTAAGATTTGTGGAAAGAAGAAATTATTTGATGGATTGCCAAGGAGAACATGACTTATGTTAAAATTGAAGCCAAGCATCAAATTCTCTATGATGGTGTGGTTGAAGAAGAAGCCAATTAATGATGTTGATGCATTGTTGCCACAAACTTTACCTAAAGCATTAATGGTTCCACTCATTTTCTACCACAACTGCACCAAAAATGCAATGTTCTTGCTTCCATTTTAATAGGGCATGTTGCTCAAATGGTGATCTTTTTAAACAGCTCTTTCATCCTTGGTAATTCACCAAATCATTTCTTCTTTCAACACATAAAATTGTTGTAGGAATTTTTCTTCATAGGTCAAGAATTAGTTGATTTTTTTTTTAGTTGCATTTTCCGTGGACTATTTGAAAATCTCTTGCATAACTTTAACTAGGATGCTGTATTTTCACTTGGCCAGACCTCAGCCACCAAGTTAATATTGGTCATAAGTTAATTGCTATTAACAATTATGATGTGATTATTGCGAGTGTGTGTGTGGGGGGGGCTATCTTGTGTAGCTGTGAATATCTGTTAATTGGTTATTTGTGTGTCTTAAATTAGCCGATATTTAGCTTAAACATTGCTGTGAATCTTCCATGGATCTTAATTGTTTTTGTTTTTTTTCTGGTAAAAAGACAATGAAGAGTTACCTCCTATGCTGTTGGATCTGTTGGATGAAGCCAATGTTGATATCTTCTACTCTGGATGCATCATTACTGAGATTCGCGATTACAGGCGGTCGTTGGATGCTTATTATGAGTCAAAGTTCATCTTACTTAAGCCAACAAATCAGGTTTGTTGGGACCTTTATTGTCAGGGTGGAGGGGATTCATAGTGATGAGTTGCGAATCCTCAGAGATGTGCATAATGATGTCTTGCTTTTTCATGATATGACTTGAAAACATTTGTACATGTAAGAGTCCTTGTAATCTTTTATTCTGTGTTATATACACAAACTTCTATTCATTTTCTTACCCAACTTTCTCGTAGCACCTGTTTTAGTTGCATTCAGGAACTACACAGGGTATTTAAGATTGTGCAGTTGTTCTACCTTCATGTACTTGTTTTTGGAGGTTATTTAATGCCTTGTTCAGATCCCAACATTTAACTAGGTTAAATAGTTGAACCCTCAATTTTCATTACTTTTTCTTTTTTTTCTCTTTCACCTAGTTGATTCTCCACTGTGGACACATTTTCTCATTGGATTACACAAGTTTCTTTTCTTTCTCAATAATGAAAAATTGGTGATATTTGTATCCTTCTCCCTGTGTTGTGGAAGTAATGATACCACCAACATGCTGTCAGCCCTGCATTGTAGAAGGTGATTAAGCCTGATTGCACCCATTAGTGAAATTGGCAGAGATACTGGCTTGGGAACTGACTGCATAATAATCTCATAAATACATTAAATTTCCTTTTGTTCTTGGGGCTCACTAGCCCCGATCTACTTTGTTCTTTTCTCTAAATTCTGCCCAGCTCTGACTTGGTTTCTTCATCCTAGGGCATTGATGCATGTTAAGCCTCTGTTAATGGGCAATGTTGAGAAATGAGCTTAGTATAGAACAGAGCTTGTTCTAGAGAGTTGTTTGTCCTCCTGGTTGCAGGTTGCCAAGTAGTCTCTTCTTTAGATTACTCTGGCTATGTAGCTTTGCCACATTATCACTGTCTATAACCAATGGATTTTGGCTTCGTTTTTTTACTAGTAATCAAATTCCTTTTCCCCTTGGTGAGAATTCCCTATTTCTCTTAGTCCCTAGTAGCAGACATTGCAGCCCTGACGCGTGACAAGGATTGGACTCCGACAGAGAAGTTGCAACTGGAGTCCGAGATTGTGAGGAGAACTGCACCGCCTCTTAATCTCTCGCCTTCCCCTATTGTGGCTCTCATCAACAACAAGGTCCATCAGCATAAATACAAGTTTTCAGGAGTCCCTCTAAGAAGAGCAGCCAGGAGATTTAGTCAGGTACTTCTTGGCCGTATTTTGTTGACATCTAACTGGAAAATATATAGTGGAGTGCAAAATCAACTCAAGCATCTACGGTACCCCACAAGAGGTCTCATTTGCACTTTTGTCTCCCTGTGTTCTTTGTACAAACTTGTTCTTTGAGTTAGATGCTTTCTTGAAGTTTGAGTATTTGGCTTCTACAAAGTTATTGGTCTTCCTCATCCTTATTTTCTTTCACTTCATGTTTATTGATTTGCCAGCTGCTATACTAATTATTATTAGTATCTTATTATCATTATTTATTATTTAGTACTATTAATTTTATTATTTAGTTGATTTTTATATTATTTTTAGTATTATGATATACTATTATTATTTATAATTATTATTATTAGTATGTTATTAATATTTATTATAAGTATTATTTATTATCATTACAGCTATCAAGTCAACCTTTCTCCCCACACTTTGTAGCAGGAGCAGTATTACCACCTGTACAAAGTTCAGTCTGGTAACCATGCTGCCCTGGTGGACTACCTGCCATCCTAGGATCACCTAGCATCAGGGTATGATAATAATAGGTGATCACCCACCCTACTCGTTAGTGGACCAGCCTATATCTACTTCTTTTTATTTCATACCCTCTTACCCCTTTCCACACTTGCTCTCCTACCCACAGTATTTCTGGCTGCCCGGTGCACTTTTATCCTCTTATGAGACTTTTTGAGTGGTAGTGTATACTGTGAAGTCCTTACCTGCTGCGAGGGACGAAAGCCCGGTGGCTAGGGCAAGTATTAGATATGAGGTTTACCTGTTCATCGACTCTGCTTACCTTCCTCCAGTACACATAAGGTGTCTATGCTGGCACCATCTTTTATAGTTAAAGCCCCAGGATAATGTCTCCTGAATGGCTGGCGTGGGGGGGGGGGCAAAGCCCATCAATGCTAGACCGGGGCCGATTATGTCTAAATGATCATATTTTGGAATTTTTAATTCTATAGAAACCTCTCTCTCAACGTCCCCACTCATACCGAGGTCATAGTATCTATGAGGCCCCTTTTTCTGTTTTTTTTACTCCGATTATGGTGGTGACAACTATAGGCAATAGTGGGAAAGCTCATGGAGATCTACCTACAAACATGCCCTCGCCCTCCCTAGGTGTCGGAAGACGAGGTAACATGAGACACCCTTTCGACTGATGGATAGGCTGCCCTCTCACCATCCATATGCCGCCAAGGGGCTTCTCCTTTGCCATCCTTGGAGGCACTCAGGCAACTCCACCTCTGAAAAAGAGGTGGACCCCCTGTGCTTTCTCAGGGGCCCCTCCAACCCTCTTCTACCGGAGAAGAGGCTTGCTCCTCTCCTACAGGTCTGGGGATTTTCCCTCATCCCCTTTTGTGGAGTCACCCATGGATGACTCCATCTAGACCAATTGCATCCGCCCCTCCTGAGTAGGCAGGCGGCCCCAAATTGACACTAGATAGGGGCAAGGGAAAGAGGGGTGCGTCGGACCATGCTCCATGCAGTCCTCCAATCATGTATCTTGACATTGCGGGAGAGGGGAGGCTGACTGCCTCCCTCTCTTCCCCGAGGGAGGTCATTCGCTGACCAGATAGACTCTGATGGAATATATATTCGAATGGGATACTTTATGCCTTGGGATGAATGGCCTCATGGAAACCCCCTAACCCCTGAGATGGACATGGTTCCAGAGGTGACCCAGTTTAGCACCAAACCTGAGTCCGCCACTATGCGAGCTTCTTCTCAGTTAGCTCCAGCCCCCAATGACTCACAATGAGAGGAGGGACCTTCCTTCCCAGATGTTTCCCCTCTGATTTTGTTGAGGCCAGTCCTTCTGGCCTAGGGTCTCCCCCCGGCGGAGGAGGGAAGCGTGTTCATTCCCCACCCTCCTCTCCCCAAAAGAAAAGAAATAAGAAGACTAAAGGTTCCTTTCCCGCAGGTGCTCCAGGGACGAAAGGGTCTAGTGTCGCTTCAGCAGGTGACCATGCCAAGATCGACACGTCCTCCTATGAGCGCCCTCAGTTGGAAGGTCCCAGAGTAAGGGCAAGGTCGCTAGTGCGCTGAGCAGAGCCTCGATTACATCAGGACGCATTAGCGAGAGAATACCTGGCATTTTCAATCCAGTTGGCTTCAAACGTTTTCTGCTTATTCACTCCACTGATGGCAATATGTTGGCCAAGGGCAACATGATCCATCAGAGGAGCGCATTAGCTAGTTTGATTGGTAGAGAGCCAAAGGTGACGTGTTTCAAGGAGGGGAACCTTCTGGTAAATGCGTCGGATCCCTCTGAGGTGGCCATCATTAGTGCCATTCGTTAATATAATGGTAGCCCTTCTAGTGGACATGGTATTGTACCATTAACTTTGTTAAAGGAGTGGTCTATTCGAGGTAACTCGTGAAATTCTCCTTAGATGACATCACTTTAGACCTGGCCGATACTGGAGCGTTCAAAGTCGAACGAGTGATTAGAAAACAAGGGCGGGCCTCGAGACCCACCACTACAATCATCGTCAGGTTCGACTGTGACAGGCTCCCAGAGTTGGTGCGTGCCGGTTGGTATCGTTACCGTGTCAAGGCATTCGTGCCACTGCCGCTGAGGTGCTACTACTGCCACTGCTTCAGCCATATGAACTGCTCCTGTAGATATACAAAGTGGGGCTAACCTGAAGTCTGTAAGTTACTCCAAGGCCACATACGATAAGCCTCTATCCGATACGGCCAAGTTTGTCAATTGCAGAGAGCCGCATCCAACTATTTGGAAAAAATGTGTTGTGTATCTCTTGGAGAAGGAAATCCTGGCTGTTCGTGCTACTGATCATCTCACATTTGGCGAGGCTAAGGACTTAGTCTTTGAGCTGCTGGCGCAGTTTGGCACGTCTTATGCCTCAATGTTAAAAATGGCACCTTCTGCCCCTGGCCCATCCAGCCCTGTAAGCGGCACAGCGATTTGCTTTCCTGGCCGCCGTCTTGATTGGACTCATCACCCCATCCGGCCCCAGCTTTGCCTCTTCTCCTTTCTGACACCCTGTCTTATTACTCTACTTCCTCACTCTCCCTACAACCTCTCCCACAACTTTCTCTGGTTGGCCTCTAATTTCGCAGGGTAGATTCTGACCAGCTTCGTCCAATCCAACCATCCGGGATCGGGCCTGAGGGGAGAGGGAACAACACACCCTCACCCCTGAGCTTACTCCGTCCGGTTTCCGCCCAATCTCTCTAACCTCTTGCGTATGCAAGTTGATGGAGAAATTGGTAAATGTTAGATTAGCCTTTTTCCTGGACAGCGGAGGCCATCTGTCTTCTGCACAGTGCGGCTTCCGCAAGTTCCACTCCACGTCGGATGATCTGCTCCGACTGGAAAATGCCGTCTGCGAGGCCTTCCTTCGTAGACAGCACTACGCCAAGGTGTTTTTCGATCTGGAGAAGGCCTATGATAGCGCCTGGCGATACGGTATCATGGAGACTCTGCACACGATAGGGGCGAGGGGACGCCTCCCAATGTTTATATCTGAATTTTTGCGAGATCGTCGATTCCGCGTACGGGTGGGGAGAGCCCTCTCCGGCTCAAAGGAGCAGGAAGAGGGTGTCCCGCAGGACGGTGTCCTCACTGTCACACTTTGCCCTGAGCATCAACGGCATCACCTGCGGGAAGTGTCCTCACTGTCACACTTTGCCCTGAGCATCAACGGCATCACCTCGGTGCTGCCGGAAGATGTTCTCGCTACGCTCTACGTGGACGACCTTTCGATCTCTTTTGGGGCGGCCCAGATGCCAACTCTGGAGCGTCGACTCCAACAAGCATTGAACCGCGTCTCTCACTATGCCGAAGCGCACAGGTTTCGGGTTTCTTTGGCCAAGGCTAAGGTGGTGCACTTCTGCCGCCACCCACGGCTCCACCCCGACCCAGATTTGTTTCTTAATGAGGTGCACCTGGAAGTGGTTGAATCGCACTGTTTCCTTGGTCTTGTATTTGACCGAATCCTCACCTGGGAGGCTCCTATTCGCAGCCTAAGGGTCTCTTGTACCCGCGCCATGGATATTCTCCGTTCCGTGACGTTCAGCGCTTAGGGTGTTGATAGGGCTACTGCCTTACTTTTTTATCGATCCTTTGTTCGTTCGAAGCTCGTCTACGGATGCGAGTTTTATGCATCCGCAGCCGTGCTTTTATTGCGGAAGGTGGACTCGATGCACCACACCGGCCTTCGCCTTGCGACCGGTACCTTCCGCACTTCCCCCATTGAGAGCCTGTTGGTCGATTCTGGAGAGATGCCACTCGCTCTACGCCGCTGCAGTGCATCACTCGCCTGTACGCGCGAGCCTGGCGCCTCCCTCAGTCGCCAACAGCTCTCACTGCATCCGCAGCTGATCTCGACGGTGCCTATGCCGCCAAGAGACGCCGGTCATACCCTAAGCTCTTTTGGTTTAGGGCCAGGAAACTTCTTCGAGAGCTAGGTATAGCTCTCGGGCCGGTGGCGCCTCTGGTTCTACCCAGGACGCCACCCTGTTGTGTACCACATTTGGCTATTTGTCGCCACGCATCTGCTCCCAAAGCTTGTACAGCGCCTGGAGTATTGCGTTTGATCTTTTTGGAGCACACCTCGTGTCACCCTGGAACCGTGCTAGTGTATACGGATGGCTCCAAGTCCGAAGAGGGGGTCGGCTTCCACGCCGTATCCCTACTGTTTGAAGTCAGCGGGGCGCTGCGTCTGTCTTTACGGCCGAACTGGTGGCAATACACCACTCGGTACGGAAGATTACGCGACGTGTCCAGTTCGGAGACCGGATTGTGATCTATAGCGACTCACAATGTGCCCTGAGTGCCCTCGGGGCATTGGAATCTCCGCATCCCCTGGTTCGCGATATCCGTGACGCCACGGTTTTGGCGAGCCGGGCGGATGTCGAGATTATCTTCTGCTGGGTTCCTGGACATGTAGGAATTGTGGGGAATGAGCGCGCCAAAGAGTCCGCGAGGACTGCGACCGGACCAGCGTTTCGCTCTTCCTCACACCGACTACATGTCAGGAATACGGGCAGCTCTTCGGACTGCTTGGCAAAGAAGATGGGAGACGGTCGAAGGGAACTTAAAGTTTCGTGCCATTTCGCCGCGACTGTTCCCATGGACCTATCCCCCAATGCCGCGATGGCTTCAGGTCGCTTTCTGTCTTCTCCGAATTGGACATACTCGTCTGACGCATCGCTATTTGATGGAGCGCTGGCCTGCGCCCTATTGTGACGACTGCGTCGTCCCCCAGACTGTTCGGCACATTCTTGTCGAATATCCCAGTCTGGGTGATCTTCGCGCACGCTACCTGTCCCGGTACCGGGATGGGCGGGGTCGCTACCGCCTGTCCCTTGTACTCGGGATGAGTTCGTGCACATTGACTGGTGGACCTGTTGACTTTGGGGGGAGGCCTGCCTTTTCCCTTTTATTTAATTAGGTTTTGTTTTTTGGTAATTGGTTTTCTTTGTAGGTCGCACGCTCCTGCGCCGGGGAGAGGGGGACCTCCCTCCAACGCTGGAGTTTGCTTCCTAATTGTCATCTTCCCTTTTTACCCTTTTTTTTCTCAAATTTTTAATTTAAAGTAGCCTAGAACTATGCTGTTTGTTTGCGGCGACTTATGCCCAAGTGGGCAGTCGCCAGATACCCCCTTAAAAAAAAAATCACCCCTGAGCTTGGTTTGAGCTGGTAGGTTTTTAATAACCTGCTTCACCCCCACTCACATCTTCCTCATTACCCTTTCTCTCTCCTTTCAAAGTCTATCAATTTTATGCCCAGCATAAAGTTGAGCCACCATGCCAAAGGGCTGTCTGGCCACTTGGCGGGAGGAGTGGTCCCGAATGGGTGCAGCTGGCTTTGCTGGCCTCATATTCACCCCTCACAGTGGGCTACTGCGTGGGGTGATTAGTGTTTGCGCCCCGTGATACTGATAGGGTCACCATGCCCAATGATGTTTCTTAAAAATACTCCTTCCTCTACCTTCCTCTCTACTATCATCGGAGCCTCTCTCGGGCAACTCCACAACAGAAAAGGAGGTTCCCTCCCCCTCTGTTTTCTCAGGGGATCCTCCAAGCCTCTCTGACCTGGGAAGAAGCTTACGCCTATCCTAGGCCTATGGGTACAGGGGACTCCACCCTGGCCTCCTTCTCTGGAGTCGCCTTCGGGTGACTTCCTTTTACCAGTGGCCCATAATTGACCCGATAGGGCTAACCACCTTATGGGGGCAAGGGATGACAAGGCCCATTGGTATGTGCCCTCTAAAGTCCTGCTAGCATGCATTTCAGGTTTCCAGGTGCTTACTGTACATGCTTTCCCTCCTCTCTCTCTCTTTCCTGATGGATGCCGGTTCACCGGCCCCTAACGAGACAAAAAGGATCTGTGATGTCTTGGTGGTGGTGGTGGTGGACTTGGAGTGCCACTACCCCTGAGATGGACATGGTACCTGAGGTGACCCAGCCCCAGACGGTAGGATGTCCCAAGGAGTTGAACCTGGGCTCGGTGCCAAGCACAAAACCTGAGTTCGCCCCTGTGCAAGTTTCTCAGATGGCTCTAGCCCCTGTGACAGCCAAGACCTTCTCCATTTTAGAGAAGGATCTTGCCGAGGCTGGTCCATCTGGCCTAGGGGCTCCTACCAGTGGAGGAGAAAAGTGGGTTCATTCCCCGCCCTCCACTCCCAAGAAAAAAAGGCATAGGAAAAAGACAGGGCTTCTCTCCTTCCACGGGAGCCACGGGGACAGACGGGTCTGCTGCCGTTTCGGCAAGCGACCAAGCCAAGATCGGCACGTTCGTCCCGGTGCTCCTCCCGGTGAGGAGTCCCATACTAAGACTAAAATTGCATCGAGGCCCCTCATTCAGAGATTTACCTGGCGTTTTCGAGCCTGCCGGCTTCAAACACTTTGTGGTTATTCGCTCCACTGCCTAGCATGCTAGCCAAGTGCAACATGATCCATCAGAGGAGAGCACTTGCTAGTGTGATTGGTATAGAGCCCAAGGTAACCCGTTTCTTAGATGGGAGCCTTCTGGCGAATGCATCGAATCCCTCCGAGGCGGCCAAGATTAGTGCCCTTTGGACACTTGATTGCATGCCTGTGATTTTGACGCCGCACTCTACCATGAATTTCGTGAAAGGATTGGTTTATGCGAGGGAACTCGTGGACTACTCCATAGACGACATCACCTTAGAGCTGCCTGACCATGGAGCGTTCAAGGTCGAATGTGTGACGAGAAAACCGGGAGGGGCTTCGAGACGCATACACTCTTTGTCACGTCGATTGTGACAAGCTCCTTGAGTCGGTCCGTACCGGTTAGTATCGCTACCGCGGCTGTACTACTGCTGCCACCACCTTGGACATACAATCGCTCCTGTAGACATGCCAAGTTAGGCTTACCCGTAGTCTGTGTAAGTTGCTCCTAGGCTACACACGATAAGTCCAAATCATGTGTGGCCAAGTGTGTCAATTGCAGAGACTTGCACCCCGCTTCTTCGAAGCAATGTGGTAGTATCTCCTTTAGAATGAAATCCTGGCCGTTCAGGCCCAGGATCGTCTCTCATTCCGCGAGGCTAAAGACCTGCGGGAAGTGTCCTCACTGTCACACTTTGCCCTGAGCATCAACGGCATCACTTCGGTGCTGCCGGAAGATGTTCTCGCTACGCTCTACGTGGACGACCTTTCGATCTCTTTTGGGGCGGCCCAGATGCCAACTCTGGAGCGTCGACTCCAACAAGCATTGAACCGCGTCTCTCGCTATGCCGAAGCGCACAGGTTTCGGGTTTCTTTGGCCAAGGCTAAGGTGGTGCATTCTGCCGCCACCCACGGCTCCACCCCGACCCAGATTTGTTTCTTAATGAGGTGCGCCTGGAAGTGGTTGAATCGCACTGTTTCCTTGGTCTTGTATTTGACCGAATCCTCACCTGGGAGGCTCCTATTCGCAGCCTTAGGGTCTCTTGTACCCGCGCCATGGATATTCTCCGTTCCGTGACGTTCAGCGCTTAGGGTGCTGATAGGGCTACTGCCTTACTTTTTTATCGATCCTTTGTTCGTTCGAAGCTCGTCTACGGATGCGAGTTTTATGCATCCGCAGCCGTGCTTTTATTGCGGAAGGTGGACTCGATGCACCACACCGGCCTTCGCCTTGCGACCGGTACCTTCCGCACTTCCCCCATTGAGAGCCTGTTGGTCGATTCTGGAGAGATGCCACTCGCTCAATGTTAAAAACGACCCTCTATTCCTAACCCCTCCAGGCCTATAAGCACAGTCGTATACGCACCTATTAGGAACTTTTCTGTGGATTCTTCCCAGCTTGGCTCTCCCCTGGTAGAGCTGGCGGCACAAAAGGTTCACACCCAGCCGCCGCTAAAACTAGGGATCCCGCACTTCGCCCAGGGTAAACATTTCACGTAAGGCAAAACGGCTGCACGCCTCCACCAAGTCATTAGAGTCCAATAAGGCAACACCCCTTAAGTTGGTCATGAGGGCATCTTCCGGGGTTCCTAAAAGTGCCCCCTGAAAGGTGGGCAGCACTAAAGGAAGTTCGTCTCTTACGCCCACACCGACTGCTACTCTGGGTGAGTCGAATGCGGTGGATCCTCCAAAGGAGGGACTCCCGCACAAGGTTTCGAGGCGGAGGAAGGAAAAAACTTGCATGGTGAGTCCAACCTCCCCCAATAAGTCCGGCCAACAGCACCCGGAGTTCTGCCTCCGGGAAGCGTACGGTCATTCCCGTGAGGGTCTTCTCTTCAAAGAGGGCCTCCGCGTCTCCCCTGAGCTAGGCCTGGAGGGCATATTCCTTCAATGGAATTGCCGCGGTCTCCGGGCCTACTGGGAGGAGTTGCAGAGGCTCATCTCGTCCTGTTTTCTCATAGCTATCTTTTGCAGGAGACCATGCTGGGCGTGTAGTCACTGCCAACCGTCCCGTGGTATAAGGGTTTTGCGACCCTACCACCACGGGATAGGGGCCGGGCAGGAGGATGCGTCATTTACACCCGGCATGAGGTCTCCGTTCTTCTCTTCGCTTTAGATACCTCCTTTCTGGCAGTAGCTGTGCAGCTGCACCTGGATATGAGGTATACTGTTATTTCCGCGTACATTCCATCGTCAGCCGACTTCGAGGCGGAAAATTCCGCCGCGTCGTGGCACGGTTGCTGAGGTCCTTTCTCTTGCTCGGAGATCTGAATGGTAGACACCCCCTCTGGGAAGAAGACTCGATCAATCCCATGGGTCAGGTCCTTGCCGACCTGATTGATGAGCCGGACATGGGTGTTCTAAATGTGGATGAGTTTACGCATCACTGCCCGAGAACCGCTTCATTTTCCTGTCTTGATCTATTTTTGTGCTCTCCAGTTTCACCGCCCGATTTGGCGTTGGGGTCGTCGATGACCTCGATGGCAATCACCGCTTTCCCATTCAAATATCATTTTCTGTGCCGCTGCCCCCTGAGATCCCTCCCTGGTGTTGCTTGGCGCGGCTCGGTTGTCCGCATTTCAGGAAATGACTGATGTCTCAGTCGAGGAGTTTAGGTAGGTGGATGAGGCCGTTGAGTTCTCCAGCACCTTCATCGCCGTGGGTCTAACTACTATTCCCAGAACGTCTGGTCGTTTTGCATGCCGACCGCTTCCGTGGTGGTCAGTCAATTCTTAGGCGGCCCTCAAACAGAAGCGTTATGCCTACATGCCCTATAAGCGCAACCCGAACGATTTCACTGTTGGCGAATTTCGTCGAGCTAGGGCTAGGTTCAGGTATGTTTCGAAGCACGCCCGCCGCTCTTCCTGGCGGGCATACATTCCTCAATTTAATATGAAGACCCCTCCAGAAATGCGTCTCCTTTTCTGGAACACACTTCGTGTCACACTGGATACCTGCTAATGTACATTGATGGCTCCTAGGTCCCAGGAGGGCGTTGGCTTCCACGACGTATCCCTTCTGTTTCAAGTCAGTGGGGTTCTACTAGTTGACTCACAAAGTGCCCTGAGTCCACTCTTGGCATTGATATTTCTGCCCCCTTGCTTTGTGCTATCTGTGACGCCTTGTTTTCCATTGACTGGGCGGATGTCTGGACATGTTGGAATTGCCGGGAATGAGTGGGCCGATAAAGGCGCTAAAGACTCAGCGAGGACTGTCCAACCCAGACCAGTGTTTCACTGACGGATCAGCGAACTTGCGTGCCTTTGTGCCTCTACTGTTTCTATAGGCCTACCTTTCAATGCCGCATCTACTTCAGGCTGCTTTCTGTCATCCTCGAATTAGGCACACTCGTTTGGCGCACCACCATTTGATGGACCACTTCCCTGTACCTTAGTCCGACGACTGCATTGTCCCCAAGACTGTTCTGTACATTCTTTTTGAATGTCTCTTTTGGGCAATCTTATCTCATCTCCCTTGTACTCTGGACTTGTTTATCCACCCAGACTTGTTCACCATTTGATTTCTTGGAGGAGGCTGGCCTCCATTTTATTTTCTTCTATTTGGTGTGGGTCACGTGCTCCTGCCCGAGGAGGCCTCCTCCCGGACTCCGGGGCGTGCTTTCTTACTTTTTTCTTGGTTTGGGGTCTTTTGTTATTTTTATTGTTGTGTATTTTAAAATAGCCTAGTTTTAGGCTGAAAATGAATTAGGGTACTTATTTTCCTGGTGTCATTTGCTACATGAGCATTATAAAAAAAATCCCCATCAAAACTGAGAAAAAAAAGTGCTCACTCTAAGCCATCTTAACTGGTCTCTCGCCATGTGTGTATAATCATACAAGAGATAAACTTCATTCTTTTAATGCTCAAGATTAGTTTTTATCCCTTACTAAAACCTTTTTCAGGTGGCGCAAAACCGCCAGAAGAGATTTGAGGAAGGCGCCCCTCCTGCATCTCTCAAGTTGCATGGGTTCCTCTCTGACCGAAAGGATAAACGACCACTGGCTAGGACCATTTCAAAACCGGTTTGTGATTTTCTCAAAATCCTTGATATTTTCTAGGATTCAAAGGGTAGAGGGTTCTAAGGATTAGACTTTTCTCCTTACCGGAGATGGCTACTCTTGCAAAGTGGATGCTTCTTGTGTGTGTATTGTTGTTTCGTTTCTTTCATCATTCCTTCCTACACAGGAATGTTCACAGTTGCATTTGGGGATCTCCCTAACTCCTCTAGAACAAGAATCATAATGGCTCAAAGGATGCTAACTGTTTTCTCCTCTAACTTTTTATTTCTTTTAAAATAATATTGGTGTCAGTTGAAATTCCCTCATTGGATCTCTGCTATGAACAAAAGGTTGAATCTTCTTTTCCACTTTCATCTTAGAGAGCAACTGAAATTTGAATGGAATCGTTTCTGCTCTAATGAAGCCTCTCTTGTTGGCTACCCGTATTCTCGAAATGATATATTTTAAACTTTTCAGGTAATGCCTTTATGTGGGGTATTGGGAATACCCATACCCAAATAAGGTTTGCTGTTCTGGGAAATGACCCATCCAAGTGTTAGTTTAGAATGTGCCAGGGTACACATTTAGATAACTGTGTACCGTAGAGTTGAAATAGTTCCCCCCCCCCTTAGAAGAAATGCATGTAAAAAACAAGAAGCATGATACACTAACGTTAGAAAGTGGTAGTTAACATCTTCTGTAAGCGTACTGGCCTTGAGCGGACCTTAGGGTCTTTGCTGGTCCTTGTTTCTGTAGAAGCTGCACAAGTATTTTTTTTTTAATACTTGAGAAATTGAGACTGGCAACAGATTCCCAAATCAAGCTCAGACTCTGTGCCAAGGAAAAAAAAACATTAAAAAAAAGATTGAAATACAACAAAGAGAAGTGTTGTTGTTTATATCCCTCCAGGAGCAGATGGTATCACTGCTCGCACTGACTGCTTGGGAGATTAAGGAAGAAAGTTTTGTGACTACAGGTTGTGCTGTAGGCCCTGCCATTACCACAATTAAGTGGGGTTATTCTTAGGGACCAGGTTAGAGTTTAGGGAGGCTGTTGCATGGTGTGGTAACTTTATCCCCCCCCTCCCCCCGTGCTAGTGGTCCCTGCAACAGCTAGGAAGTTGGAAGTTCTATTGCAACTTAACTTGACTTGGAATAGATCCAAGTGAAGTGGTTTTACTACAAGAGTGCATCCATGTTGGGTGGTTGTGTTATTTCCACTTGGAAATGACTGACCACTAAGTTCTTGCCCCACAGGGTGGCTACAGTTGCAAAAACACAGCCTTGCCTGGTGGGCATGAAAGAGTTAATGGGCTGGTCTCCTAGGAAGCAGGTTACAAGATTCAAGAAAAAGAGTTGGGGGGCGGGGGCAAAGAGCTCCATATTCTAGCTGCTGGTGTATGGGAGTCGGTAGGGGGTTTACCACCGATCCCCACTCATTTACCACCTATCAGTACTTATTTAAGATGCATTTATTTTTCATTGGGGAGTAGATACCCGAACCACGCGGGGGGCGGCGATTTTCCTTCCTGGCCGCCATGCTGACAGGACTTATCACCCCTTCCAACCTCAGTTTAGCCTCTTCTTCCTTTGACAGCCTGTCTTTTTACCCTACTTCCTTTCCTCATTTTCCCTACAATCTCTCCCACAACTTTCTCTGGTTGGCCTCTAATTTCACAGGGTAGATGCCGACCAGCTTCCTCTCAACCAACTATCCCAGATCCGGGAGGGAGGGGGGGGCAATGTTTCCTCACCCTTAGCTCCGGCCTGGGGTGGTGGTGGTGGTTTTTTAACAACCTGCATCATCCCGACCCACACCTTCCTCACATACCCTTTTTTCCTCCTTTCCTTGTCTATCAATTTTACGCCGTGCCCAAGGGGGAACCGCCATGCTGATATGATGCCAAGTCACTAGGAGGGAGGAGTGGCCTCAAATGGTGACAGTTGTTTTGCCCACCCCATATTCACTCCTTGCAGAGTGGGCTACTGCGTAGGGTGATGCACATTTGCGTCCCGTGACAAGTATAGGGTCACCATGCCAGATGATGAAAATGAAAAAAAAAACCCCTCTCTCCCCTTCCCCTTTAAGCGTCGGAGCCGCCCTCGGGTAGCTCCCCCTAAAAAATGGAGGTCCTCCCCCTTGAGCTTTCGCAAGGGACCCTCCAAAACTCTTTGACCGGAGAGGAGGCTTACTCCTCTCCTAGGCCTATGTGGGCCCGGTGCCAAGCACATAACCCGAGTCCGCCCCTGTAAAAGTTTCCCCTAAGGGCTTAAAAGGAGAGAAGGGATCTCCTTCCCCAGCTGGTGGCCCTGTGACAGCCAGAACTTTTTCCATTTCGGAGAAGGATCTTGCTGAGGCCGGCCCATTTGGCCTAGGGGCTCCTGTCGGCGGAGGGGATAAGCGGGTTCATTCCCCGCCATTCTCTCATAAAAAAATAGAAAAAAAGACGCGGGGGGGCCCTCCCCTCCCTGCGTGGGAGCCACGAAGACGGACCAGGCCGCTGCCATTTTGGTACGCGACCAAGCCAAGATCGGCACGTCCGGCCCCGGTGCTCCATCGGGTGGGGAGTTCCAGACTTAGACAAAAAGTGCACAGAGCGGAGCTTCGATTACGACGGGCCCCCTCATTCAGAGGCTGCCTGACGTTTTCTTGCCCGCTGGCTTCAAATGTTTCCTCGTTATTCGCTCCACTGATGACAGCATGTTGGCTAAGGGCAACATGATCTATCAGAAGCGAGCTTTAGCTATTGTGATTGGTAGATAGCCGAAGGTGACCCGTTTCTCGGACGGCAGCTCTGTGGCAAATGCTTCCAATCCCTCCGAGGCGGCCATGATTAGTGCCCTTCGGACACTTGATGGCACGCCGATGAGTGTGACGCCGCACTCTACCATGAAATTCGTGAAAGGATTAGTTTATGCGAGGGAACTCGTGGACTACTCCATAGATGACATCACCTTAGAGCTGACCGATCATGGGGCGGTCAAGGTCGAGCGTGTGATGAGAAAACAGGCATGGTCCTCGAGACCCACTCCTACACTCTTCGCCACGTTCGCCTGTGACAAGCTCCCTGAGTCGGTGCGTGCCTGTTGGTACCGTTAGCGCGTGAAGGCATTCATGCCACTGCCGCGGAGATGCTACTACTGTCACCGCTTCGGCCATACTAATCGCTCATGTAGACGCGTTAAAGTTGGGGTTACCCGAAGTCTGTGTAAGTTACTCCAAGGCCACACACGATAAGTCTAAATCATTTGTTGCGAAGTGTGTCAATTGTGGAGAGCCGCACCCTGCTTCTTCGAAGCAATGTGGTGCGTATCTTCTTGAGAAGGAAATGCTGACCGTTCAGGCCCGGGAACGTCTATCATTTTGCGAGGCTAACGACTTTGTCCTGGCGTACCTAGCTCTGCCTGGGACGTCTTGTGCCTCAACGTTAAGAAAGACAGCCTCTGCTCCTGACCTCCCCCTGCCTAAGGTTTCCTGGCTGAGGAGAAAAAGACTAGCATGGCGATCCCAACCTCCCCAAATAAGTCTTCGAAGGCGACGGTGCCTTCAACGCATTGTTCGGCCAACAGCGCACGGAGTTCTGCCTCCGGTAAGCGTACGGCCATTCCCGTTAGGGTCTTCTCTTCGAAGAGAGTCCCTACATCTCCGAGCTACTCCTGGATGGCATATTTCTTCATAGGAATTACCGTGGACTCCAGGCCAGCTGGGAGGAGCGGCGGAGGCTCGTCTCCTCCCGTCCTCCGTTAGCTATCCTTTTGCAGGAGACCATGCTGGGTGCGTGCCCCCTGACCACACCACCACGGGGTGTAGGCCGGGCAGGAAGATCCGTGATTTACACCCGGCATGATGTCTCCATTCTTCTCTTGGCTTTTGACACCTTTCAGCTAGTAGCTGTGCAGCTGCACCTGGATAGGAGGTATACTGTTATTTCTGTCTGCATTCCACCGTCAGTCGACTTCGACGCGGGGGAATTCCGCCGCATCATGGCACGGTTGCCGAGTCCCTTTCTTGCTCGGGGACTTTAACGGGACACGCCCACTCTGGAGAGACTACTCGATCAATCCCAGGGGTCAGGCCCTTGTTGACTTGATCGACGAGCTGGAGATAGGTGTCCTAAATGTGGATGAGTTTACGCATCACTGCCCTAAAACCTCTTCATTTTCCTGCCTCGATCTATCTTTGTGCTCACCGCATGAACTGATTTTGGGTGGTGGGTGGTCGATGACCTCCATGGTAGTTATCACTTTCCCATTCAAATATTATTTTCGGGGCCGCTGCCGCCCGAGAGCCCGTCCTGGTGGTGCTAGTCGCGGGCGCGGTGGCCTGCATTTCAGGAAATAACTGATTTCTTTGTCTCACTCGAGGAGTTTAGGTCGGTAGATGATGCCGTTAAGTTGGCAACCTCATCGCTGTGGGCCTAACTACTATTCATAGAACGTCTGGCTGTTTTGCACGCCGACCGCTACCGTGGTGGTCAACCAAGTGTGAGACGGCCATCAAACAGAAGCGTTATGCCTACATGCGCTATTAGTGCCGCCCGCACGACTTCACTGTCGGTGAGTTTTGTTTAGCTACGGCTAGGTTCCAGTATATTTCGAAGCACGTCCGCCATTTTTCTTGGCTGGCATACGTGTCTTCACTTAACGGGAAGATCCCTCTAGCAGAGGTGTGCAAGCGAGTCAAAGGTATTCGGGGCAAGTTCTCGCAGGACCCCCCTCGCATTCTTTATGAAAATGGGACCGCAACCCCGGACCTCGCGACCGATTTCTCCGCATTCTCTAGCCTGGATGCTGTTCCGCCAGCATTCAATGCGCGTCGTGATGTTGCGGAATGCCGCCGACTGGACTTTACCTCCAGAGGATGAGAACCCTTCAACGCCAGGTTTACTCTGAGTGAGTTGCCTTCCGCTCTCGCCTCGTGCTCGGACACCGCCCCTGGTCCAGACGATGTCCCGTACGCCATGCTTCGAAACCTGGCTGATCGAGGCCCTGCCTTTCTATTTGATTTTTTTCAACATGATCTGGGTAGATGTTATCCTCCCAGATTCGTAGCTAATCGCTACTCTGATCGCTTTTAGCAAACCGGGGAGAGATTACTCAACCCGGCTGGTTTCCGCCCAATCTCTCTATCCTTTTGTGCGTGCAAGTAGATGGAGTAATTGGTAAATGTTAGATTAGCTTTTTTTTCTGGACAGCGGAGGCCATCTGTCTTGTGCACAGTGACGCTTCCGCAAGTTCCACTCCACGTCGGATGCTCTGCTCCGACTGGAAAATGCCATCTGCGAGGACTTCCTTCGTAGACAGCATTACGCCACGGTTTTTCGATCTGGAGAAGGCCTATGATGCCGCATAGCGATACCGTATAATGAAGACTCAACACAATGGGGGCGAGGGGACGCCTCCCAATGTTTATATCTGAATTTTTGCGATATCGTCGATTCCGCGTACGGGTGGGGGGAGCCCTCTTCGTCCCAATGGAGAACGAAGATGGTGTCGCACGGGGAAATGTCCTCAGTGTCACACTCTTTGCCCTGAACATCAACGGCATCACCTCGGTGCTGCCCGAAGATGTTCTCACTACGCTCTACGTGGACGACCTTTCGATCTCTTGCGCGGCCTAGATGCCAACTCTTGAGCGTCGACTCCAACAGGCATTGAACCGCGTCTCTCTCTATGCCGAAGCGCACAGGTTTCGTTTTTCCTTGGCCAAGACTAAGGTGGTATACTTCTGCCTCGATCCACGGCTCCACCCTTACCCAGACTTGTTTGTAAATGGGGTGCGCCTAGAGGTGGTGGACTCGCACCATTTCCTTGGACTTGTATTTGACTGAGGCCTCACCTGGGAAGCTCATATTCCTAGTCTTAGTGTCTCTTGTACACGCGCTAGATGGATATTCTTCTCCCCATGACGGTCATCGCCTGGGGCGCTGATAAGGTTACTGCCTTACTTTTTTATCGATCCTTTGTCCGTTCGAAGCTCGTCTACGGATGTGAGTTTTATGCATCCGCAGCCGAGCATGTATTGTGGAATATAGACTCGATCCACCACACCGGCCTTCGCCTGGCGACCAGTCCCTTCCGCACTTTTCCCATTCAGAGCCTATTTGTCGATGCTTCGGAGATGCCACTCGCTCTGAGCCGTGCACAGTGCATTATTCGCCTGTACGCGCCATCCCGGCATCTCCCTCAGTCGCCAAGAGCTCTCACTGCACCCGCCGATACCCCAGTCATACTCTAAGCCCTTTAGGTTTAGGGTCAGGAAACTCATTCCAGAGCTTGGTATAGCTATCGGGCCAGTTACGCCCCTGGTTCTGCCTAGGCCGCCACACTGTATGGTACCACCTTTGACTATTTGTTGCCACGCCGATGCTCCCAAAGCTTTTATACCGCCGCGAGTATTTTGTTCGGCCTTTTGGAGCACACCTCGTGTCACGCTGGAACCGTGCCAGTGTATACGGATGGCTCCAAGTTCGAAGAGGGGGTTGGCTTCCATGCCGTATCCCCTCTGTTGGAAGTCAGCAGGGCTCTGCCAGGCGCTGCGTCTGTCTTCACGGCACAGTTGGTTGCATACACCGCTCGCTACGGGAGATAACGCGATGTGCCCGGTTCAGAGACTAGACTTTGATTTATAGTCACTTAGAAAGCGCCCTGGAAGCTCTCGAGGCATTGAAATCTCTGCATTCTGTTTTTCGCGATATCCGTGGCGCCACAGTTTTGTAGGAATTGTGCGGAATGAGCACTCCGATGAGGGCGCCAAAGAGTCCGGAGGACTGGGCTACCCGATCAGCGTTTCGCTCTTCCTCACACCGACCACATGGCAGAAATTCGTGCTGCCCTCCGGGCGGCTTGCCAAAGAAGATGGGGCCTGGTCGAGGGGAACTTGAAGTTACTTGCCATTGCGCCGCGACTGTTGCCATGGACCTACCCCCTAATGCCGCTAGGGCTTCTGGTTGCTTTCTGTCGTCTCTGAATTGGACACACTCGCGGGACGCACCGCCATTTGATGGAGCGCTCGCCTCCACCTTACTGCGACGACTGCGTTTTTCCCCAGACTATTCTTCACATTCTTGTTGAATATCTCATTCTGGGTGATCTTCGCTCACGTTTCCTCTCCCGGTACCGGGACAGCGACCCCGCTCGTCACTTGTACTCTGGACTGGTTTGTGCACACCGATTTGCGGCCTATACGAATCTTTGGTTGAGGCTGGCCTCCTCCACTTTATTCGACTGTTTTTTGTAGGTCGCATGTTCCTGCGCCGGGAGGAGGCGTGCCTTCCTCTGACGCTGGAGCACGCTTCCTTCTTGTTACCTTTTTATTTTTTTGTTTTTAGCCTATGGTCTTTTTATCCTTTTTATTTGTTATTTACTTACTTGTTTTTTTAATATAGCCTAGTTGTAAGATGCAAGGAATACGGCCTCTTATGCCCAAGTAGGCAGTCGCTCGATGGGCTACCACAATGAAAAAAATCTTAGGGCGCCTCCAGTGAAGGCGACTTAAATCAGTGCTTTATCCGGCGACTAACCACGCCTGATGTGGCTTAACTTCGCTGTAAGCCCTATCCCACCGGATCGCGTCCCCTCACCACCCGCATTAATTAGTTTTAGAAAACGCCACTCATCAGTTTGTTATGACTTCACGGGGTAGGTCCGCGACAGCCCCGCCCATTACCGCCATTGCTATTGTAAGACAAAAACTTCCGTCTGTGTGATGTCCCAGTCCAGCGTCTCAATATCCGAGCTTAGCCACCTTTTACGACACGCTTGAGGACGGTATGGGGTGTCTGTCCTGACCCGTATACAGGATGATGTGCGTCTGTACATGATTGGGCATAAAGGGGGTGGGAGAGGGCGGGTAGTTGTTTTTGCGTTGGTGCATTCCTACCTCACTTTGTGGGAAAGGGGTAAAAGGTAAAGTTTCAGAAAAGTAGTGGATTTTTTTGGGGGGGAGGGGGGAGATAGTTTGTACTTGCGTGTAGTTAGTCTGTGAGCCGTTGTTGAGGTTTCTAAGGAAGAGCCTCTCCGCCGCAGAGTTTATGGGGGCGATTATGATGATCGCTTTCTTCCGCATCTTCAGATGATTCCCATGGCAACGGAAGACTCGAGTCCCGCGCCGCTGTTGGAGGGGAAGGATAAGTTCTACCAGCGCTTAACGGAGGATGTTAAGAAGGTTGCCCAGCCCTTAGACCGCGTCCAGGACACCTCCGATAACTCACTCGTCCTCGTCGAGGAGTACACCCTGGAAACGGAACGTGGCCAAGGCCGGATCTATCTCACCAAGTGAGTGGTCACGCATCCGTCATCCTGCCTCCGAGGGAAGGGGGGGCCCACCTCCCCGAGTCCGCTATCCACAGTTGACAGGACTCTTCGTTATTCTCGTTCTTCCTTTTTCGATGTTTTCCTCATTTTGTATCTTTTTACTCCACTTGTATCCTTTCCGGCCACAGTAGCCTTCCCTTTTGCTGACTCTAGTTTGGACCTTCCAAATATTTATACTCTACCACTTTCTTCACGAATGGTTAACTATTGGGTGGTTTTAAGCGTAAATATGTTGGAAGTAAGGTGTACTTTAGGGTGAAAGATAGCCGAAGCGAGTGGTTAGACAGTATATACGTGGGTGTGTGAGTAAGACAAGGTTGTGTGATATCGCGATGGCTGTTTAATATCTATGGGTCAAGTATTGAAAGAAGTACGTGTGGGAATGAGGAAAAAAGGGGTTGATAAATGTTGATAGAAGCTTTTGACGGAGTGTATGAGAGGAAAGGGCTAAAAGTAAACAGTAAACGATAAGTTAAAGTATGGTATTTTGTGATGAAAATTGGGTTGGGTGTGATATCCGAGTCTGGTATCGACTGGGGGCATAAAGGGTAAAACCAGGACTCTCCCCTCCTCTCACGCCAGCATGTGCGTTTCCCGTAAGGCGAAACGGCCGCGCGCGCCTCCATCGAGGCGTTATACGCACAGGTTGCAAAACCCCTGACGGTTGTCGTGAGCCTGTCTTCTGGGGTTCCTAAATCTGCCCACCGAAATGAGGAGAGCAGCAAAGGAGCTTTGGGCCCACACAAGGCTGAACTGGGTGGCTTGGAGACACTGGATCCTTCAAATGAGGGACCCCCGCCTCTGAGGCTGCCACTTCCACCAAAGGTTTTGAGCAGAGGGAGAAAAAAAAACGGGGACTTCTCTTCGAAGAAGGCCCGCGCATCTCCTCCGAGCTAGGCGTGGAGGGTATATTTCTTTAATGGAATTAGCGCGGATTTCGGGCTAACTGAGAGGAGCTGCTGAGGCTCGTCTTCTCCCGTATCCCGGTAGACTTCATTTTGCTGGAGACCATGCTGGGTGCGTGCCCCTTGCCCACCCTCTCAGGGTATAAGGGTTTTGCGACCTCACCACCACGGGATGGGGGCCGGGCAAGATGTTGCGCGATTTACACCCGACATGGTCTCCGTTCTTCTCTCTGCTTTATATACCTCTTTTCAGGCAGTAGCCGTGCAGCTGCACCTGGATAAGAGGTATACTGTTATTTTTGCGTATATTTCACCGTCAGCCAACTTCGACGCGGGAAACTTCCGCCGCGTCGTCGCATGGTTGCAGAGGCCCTTTCTCTTGCTCGGGGATCCGAACGGTAGACACCCTCTCTGGGAAGACTACTCGATCTATCCCAGGTGTCAGGTCCTTGCTGACCTGATCGACGAGCTGGAGATAGGTTTCCTAAATGTGGATGAGTTTACGCATCACTGCCTGCGAACCGCTTCATTTTCCTGCCTCGATCTATCTTTGTGCTCTCAGGATGCACCGCCTGATTTTCGTTGGGGGTGGTCGATGACCTCGATGCTAGTGATCACTTTCCCATTCAAATATTTTTCAGACCGCTGCTGCCTGAGAGATATCCCAAACCTCCCCCGTCCCACCTTACACCACCAACACACACATGTTGGTGCTTGGAGCGGGCGCGGTGTTCTGCATTTCAGGAAATGACTGATATCTGTCCCCAGTCAAGGAGTTTTGGTCGGTAGATGAGGCTGTTGAGTTCTCCGGTAACTTCATCTCTGTATGGGTAACTGCTATTCATAGAACGTCTGGTCGTTTTACATGCCGAGCGCTCCCGTGGTGGTCAGCTGATTGTGAGGTGGCCCTTAAACAGAAGCATTATGCCTACATGCCCTATTAGCGCCGCTTGAACGATTTTACTGCCTGTGAATTTCGTCGAGTTATGGCTAGGTTCCGGTATGTTTCGAAGCATGCCCGCCTATTTTCCTGGCGGGCATACGTGTCTTCACTTAACCGGAAGCCCCTCTAGCAGTGGTGTGAAAGCGAGTCTAAAGGGCTCGGGGCATTTCTAGAGGAGACTCCCTTCCCTTTCTCCAGGAGAACGGGAGAGCAATCTCGGAGCCCGCGTTCTTAGTGTAGTCTTTCGCGCCCGCTTTCTCCGTATTCTCTTGCCTGGATGCTGCTCCGCCAGCATTCAATGCACATCGTGATATTGCTAAAGGCTGCCCACTTGACTCTACCTTCTTAGGCGTTGAACGTTTCAACCACATGTTTACATTGAGTGAGTTGCGCTCTACTCTCGCTTCGTGCGCGGACACCGTCCCTGGTCTGGTTGCCATGCTTCTAGACCTAGGTAAGCGAAGCATCGCCTCTGTTAGATTTGTTCACCACGATCTGGGCAGAAGGTATTCTCCCAGACTCGTGGCAAATGGCTATTGTGCTCTCTTTTCACATATCGGTTGGATATCACTCTACCCCGGTCGGTTATTTTCCACGTCGGAAGCTCTGCCCCGACTTGAAAATGTCATCTGCGAGGCCTTCCTTCACAGACTACTTCACCACAGTGCTTTTCGATCTGGTTTAGGCCAATTATACCACATGGTGATACGGTATCATGGAGACTCCATTCGATTGGGGCGAGGCGGATACCTCCTAATCTATATTTCTGAGTTTTTGCGATATCGTGGATTCCGCGTACGTGGTGGGGAGAGCCCTCTCTGGCCCAATTGAGCAAGAAGAGGGTTTCCCGCCGGGAAGTCTCTTCAGTGTCACACTCTTTTCTCTGACTAAAAAATGTAAATGGTTCGAACCCCTAAATGTCAATTATATATATCTAAGAACCAGTCACGACGATGTATACAATAACGGTATCATTAAAAAAGGGATGAAAAGGGGATGCGAGCCCGCCTTTTCGTTGGAATTCCGTAGAGTTCTGGGACTTGGTGAAGTGTTCCGCGCTTAGGCGCGAGTTCCAACCACTGTGTTGGAGACTGGGAGCCGCTCTCAATAATTGACGCTTCGGGACGTTCTTTCTCAATTACTGAGAACGTCAGCTAAAGGCTGGATTCCCGTCATCCTTTTGCCGCTACCTATCAAGGTCAAATGATCGATCGCTAGCCGCTATCAAGGTGCCGAAAAGGAGAAGACATCTTCAGTCACAGATTCACTGCACACTCAAATATCCCTATCACTAACATTCTCACAACCACACAGACTATCACTCACCTGAACTCCTAACCATCTTCCACCTCTTGCTTTCACTTATTCTTTGAATACAAATCTATATGCTCAATCGCAAATTTTCAGTCTATTAGTTTACATTGTACTCATTTTATATAAAATCCTGAAAATACGCCTGTGGGAGTAGACAGAGATGAATGGGGGCACGATAGAAGTCTATTGGGTCCCCCCACTCTGATCACCCTCTCTCATCTTTTTCGTTCCATGGACCCTGAAACAGAACAAAGGGATTAGACATTTTGGGTAGTGAGGGGAGGCAACAATACAACACGACTACTACACAGTGAACCGCATCTCTCGCTATGCCGAAGCGTAAAAGTTTCGGTTTTTCTTGACCAAGACTGAGGGGGGATGCACTTCTGTCGCCATCTACAGCTCCAGCCCGAACCGAACTTGTTCTTAAACGGGTTCGCCTTGAAGTGGTGGATTTAGATCGTTTTATTGGTCTTGTTTTCGACCGACTTTTCACCTGGGTGGCTCATAATCGCAGCTTTTAGGGTCTCTTTTACCCGTGCAATGGACATTCTTCATTCCTCACACGGAAAGTGGACTCGATCCACTACACCGGTCGCCCCCTAGCCACCAGTGCCTTTCGCTCGTCCCCTATTGAGAGGCTATTTGTCGATTTTGGGGAGATGCCTCTCGCTCTGCGCCCTAAAGAGTGCATTATTCGCCTGTACGCGTGAGCCCAGCCACTCCCTCAGTCGTCAACGGCTCTCACTTCATTCGCAGTCGATCTCGATGGTGCCTATGCCTCCCAGAGATTCCAGTCATACCCTAAGCCCTTTGGCTTTAGGGTCAGGAAACTCATTTGAGAGCTCGGCGTAGCTTTCTGTCCGGTGCTGCGTGTGGTTCTGCCTAGGACGCCACCCTGGAGGGTATCAACTTTGACTATTTGTTGATAGGCTTCTGCTCCCGAAGCTTCCACAGCGCTGGGAGTATTGCGTTCTGCCTTATAGTAGCACACTTCGTGTCACGCTGGATCCGTACCAGTGTATACGGAGAGCTCAAAGTCCCAGGAGTGGCTCGGTTTCCACGCCTTATCCACTCTTTTTGAAGTCAGCAGGGCTCTACCAGGCGCTGCTTCCGTCTTTAAGGCTGAGCTGGTTGCAATGCACCGCTCGGCACGCGAGATAACACATCGTGTCCCCTTTGTTTAGAGACCGGATTGTGATCTTTAGCGACTCAAAAAAAACCCCTGAGTTCTTGGGGCCATTGGAATCTCCACACCCACTTGTTCGTGGTATCCGTTACGCGACGGTTCCCGCGAGCCGTGCGGTTCCTGCACATGTGAGAACTGTGGGGAATGAGGGCGCCAAAGAGTCTGTGAAGACTGGGCGACAAAACCAGCATTTTGCTCTTTCTCGCACTGACTCCATTGCAGGACACAGGCCAGCCTTCCATTCTGCCTGGCAAAGAAAAGGGGAGACCTCCGAGGATAACTGAAAGTTTTCGTCTTCGAATTGGGCACACTCGCGGGCCGCACCACCATTTTACGGAGCGCTTTCTGTATACCTTATTGCAGTGGCTCCTTTGTATCCAAACTCTTCTGCACGTTCTTGATGAATATCCCAGTCTGGGGAATCTTTGTGCCCCTTATGTCCCCGTCCTAGGATGAGTAGGGTTGCTATCCTTTTTCCCTTGTACCTGGAATCTGTTTGTGCTCACGGACTTGGTTCTTTTTTACCGTTTAGATTAAGCTGTCCTTCTCCAAGAAGTAAGTCTCTTTGGTCTTGGTCGCATGCTCCGCCTAATTTTTCATTTTTGTTTCACCCCTGTTTGATTTTTTTTTTTTAATGTAGCCTCATAATATGCTTTTTAAAAAAATTATAGCGACATAGGCCCTTGATGTCACACGCATATGGGTGCCTTTGAGAAATAAAGGTAAAAAAATCATCATGTGTCGGTGTTTGTTTATGCTTTTCACTTAGTTCTGTCAAAGCTTGGATCCCAATTTCAGACATTACTTCTCTCAAAGTCTGTCAAGATTAGTACCTACTAAATGATCCTTTTCCTGGCTGTTTACTTGAGTTTTCGCATAGGTTCACATATTCATCATTTTAGTAATCATTTGATTTAAAGGGCATATTGGTATCTGAATACCCCAATATTAAAAATTGATATGGTTTCCTTTGTTGGTTAGAGCAGCTTCTTTCATGTGTTTCATTCATTTTGAAGTGGCTAATTTTGCTAACTTTTGATCCTCACTGTCCATTGCAAATGGCACAAAGCCAACTAGATTTCATCTTCCTTTAAAAGTCAATAACCCAGTACCATTTTGGGACAAGGTGATTTAGAACCTTTACTTAAAACTTTAGGTCTCCACTATGTTAATCATTTGGGGTAATGGAATAATAATAATAATGTTCTCCAATTTAACATTCTCCAAATAGATGATGAATCATCTGATCAATGTCCCTTTGGTCTTTTATTATTTTAGGTTAACGCTCTCACAGAGGCGCACAGACGAGGTTTACTTCGGGGAGCTCTATGTCGACCGGGATTACCAGGATGGGAAGCAGAATGGCTCGATTTGCAGGTAATTGTCCAGTTCTATCTATGTTCTAAGTCCAGCTTTGATCCACTGAATATTTCCTCATGGAAGAACACTCATTACCTTATTAGAGATTATCAGTCAACTCTCCCACTGTGCCTACCAAAACCCTAACCTTACTTTTGCTTGATGGTAGAAAGTTTTGTTTCAGTGTGAGGGTGGTGTAATAGAGTGGGTTTCATGTAGCTATTTGTAAGGAGGGCACTATTTTGGACTGTTTATATCTTGTGTAGATCCATATTAGCTATGGTTAGTATCCAGACAGGAGATGCGTAGCTCACTTTCAAGTGGATAAACTCTCTGTATAGAATTGTCAGTTTCTATGTGAGGGAACTCTTGGACTACTCCATAGATGACATCACCTTAGAGCTAGCTGACCATGGGTCGCTCAAGGTCGAGCGTGTGATGAGAAAACAGAGAGGGGCCTCGAGACCCACCCCTACAATCTTCGTCATGTTCGACTGTGACAAGCTTCCTGAGTCGGTGCGTGCCGGTTGGTACCGTTACCACGTGAAGGCATTAGTGCCACTGCCGTGCAGGTGCTACTACTGTCACTGCTTTGGCCATACTAATCGCTCCTGTAGACGCACAAAGTCGGAGTTATCCTAAGTCTGTGTAAGTTGCTCCAAGACCGCACACTATAAGCCCAAATCGTGTAAGGCCAAGCGTGTCAATTACGGAGAGCCGCACCCTGCTTCTTCGAGAAGTAATGTGGTTCGTATCTCGTTGAGAAGGAAATCCTGGCCATTCAGGCCCAGGATCGTCTCTCATTTCGCGAGGCTAAGGACTTGGTCCTGGTGCCCCGGCTCTGCCTGGGACGTCTTATGCTCCTACCCCTCCAGGCCTACGAGCACGGTCGTTTCCGCGCCCATTCAGAAGCATTCTGCTGGTTCTACCCACCCCATGTGCTCTCCTGGTAGATCTGGCGGCATAAAGGGTTCACACCAACCCCTGGCTAAAACCAGGGCTCCCCTTCCTTCCCCCAGCGTGACTGTTTCCCGTAAGGCGAAACGGCCGCGCGCCTCCACCGAGTCGTTAGACCAGGAGGCAAAACCCCTGAATTTGGTCGTGAGGCCATGTTCCGGGGTTCCTAAAGCTGCACCCAGAAAGGATGATAGCACTAAAGGAGCTTTGGCTCCTTCGCCCAACCCAGTGTTAGCTGGGTGTCTCGGAGACTGGATCCTCAAAATGAGGGACCTCTGCCTAAGGTTAGGAGGAAAAGACTCGCATGGCGAGCCCAACCTGCCCCAATAAGACCTCGAAGGCGACAGCGCATTGTCCGGCCAACAGCGCCCGGACTTCTGCCTCCGGGAAGCGTACGGCCATTCCCGGGAGGGTCTTCTCTTCGAAGAGGGCCCCCGCATCATCTCCGAGCTAGGCCTGGAGGGCATATTCCTTCAATGGAATTGGCAGGGACTCCGGGCCAACCGGTAGGAGCTGCGGAGGCTCGTCTCCTCCCGTTCCCGTTAGCTATCTTTTTGCAGGAGACCATGCTGGGCGCGTGCCACCTGCCCAACCTCTCGGGGTATAAGGGTTTTACGACCCTACCATCGCGGGAAGTGGCCCGGTCAGGAGGATGCACGATTGTCTCAGTTCTTCTCTTTGCTTTAGATGCCTCATTTCAGGCAATATCTGTGCAGCTGCACCTGGATAAGAGGTATACCGTTATTTCTGCGTACATTCCACCATCAGCCGAATTCGATGCGGGGGACTTCCGCTGCGTCGTGGCACGGTTGCCAGGCCCTTTCTCTTGCTCGGAGATCTGAACGGTAGACACCTCCTCTGGGGAGACTACTTGATTAATCTTAGGTGTCAAGTCCTTGCCGACCTGATCGACGAGCTGAAGATAGGTGTCCTAAATGTGGATGAATTTACGCATCACGGCCTTAGAACTGCTTCATTTTGTTGTCCCTATCTATCTTTGTGCTCTCCGGATGCACAGCCTAATTTTGTGTGTTTGGGGGGGGGGGGCTTGATGACCTCTGTGGTAATGATCACTTTCCTATTCAAATATCATTTTCTGGTTCGCTGCCACCCGAGAGCCAGGCCTGGTGGTCTGCATTTCATGAAGTGACTGATTTCTCTATCTCAGTTAGGGAGTTTAGGTCGGTTGATGAGGCCGTTGAGTTCTCTCCAGCAACATCATCGCCGTGGGCCTACTACTATTCTTAGAATGCAGGGTGGGTAAATCAAAATACCCATCCCTCAAAAACCTGGGTTTTATTCCCATTTTTGGGGGGCTTTTTCAACAAATATGTATCAAATTAAAGTTATTTCTCTGATACTGACTCATAATAATTCATATCTCCTTCTACAGGTTATCGCTATCATGGGTACCCATAATTCTCAATCAGTGATCTGTTCTTACTATAATATAATCATTAAACTAAGTAATTATTATAAAAATAGAGATAGCTATTCTTTTTCTATGTTATTCTAATGCTTGTAGCATTTGTTTTTGAAAAATCCCAGAATAAAGCCCAGGTTTTTTTGTTGTTTTTATCAAAATTACTTTTTCTAATCATGAAATGAATGCTACTTATCATTATTTTATTTAAAATTCATATTTATGTTTATAATTTAAACAAATATGTATCGAATTAAGGTTATTTCACTGATACTGACTCGTAATTCATCTCTCCTTCTACAGGTTATGGCTATCATGGGATATAGGTACCCCAAATTCTGGATCAGTGATCTGTTACTGTGATTTATTCTTACTATAATATAATTATTAAACTAAGTAATTATTAATATTATATAAAAATAGAGATAGCTATTCTTTTTCTATTTTATTCTAATGCTTGTAGCATTAAAAAAAAACAACCCAGATTAAATCCTGGGTTTTATTGGGCTTTTTCAAAATTTAGGTTTTTTTGCCAACCCTGCAATAACGTGTGGCTATTTTGCACACCGACCACTCCCGTGGTAATCAGCTGAGTGTTGGGCGGCCCTCAAACAGAAGCGTTATGCCTACATGCGCTATACACGCCGCCTGCACGATTTCACTGTCAGTAAATTTCGCCGAGCTTGGGCTAGGCTCTGGTATGTTTCTAAGCACATCCCGCCTCTGTAATGAATTCCTTTGCAACTGTGTCCTCCGCATTCTCTAGCCGGGATGCTGCTCCACCAGCATTCAATTCGCGTTGTGATGTTGCGGAAGGCCGCCAAGTGGATTTTACTTCCAGAAGCGGAAAGCCCTACAACGATAGGTTTACTTTGAGTGAGTTGGTAAAGCCACTCAAAGTAAACCTAGTGAGTTGGTAAAGCCTAGATCTTCACCAACCAATGCTTTATAAGAATGAGGAATGAGAATAGAGGAGTCACGTGTTAGATTCTAATAGAGTTAAAATGAGGATAGGCAACCGGCAGTTTCAGGGAAAACTAAGAGTGGTATATTTCTATATTTATTTATAAATTAATGAGAATAGAAGTCAAACAAAGAGCAAGGAAAAAATAGGAAATACACAGAATGAGAATAATGAATTTGATCGAGTATAAATGTAGGTTTAGAGTAAATATTGATACAGGGTGTTCCAATAACTTGGACCAATTTTAAATGTGAGTTATGTTTAAGCGTCTAATGATTTTTTTTCTTTTTCTTTCAGATTTAACAACTTCAGTCTTTGGCAATTTCAACCATGGAAAGATTAACAATCGAACAATGTGTTAAAGTTATCGAAGCCTATTACAAAAATGGACTTTCAAACAGAAACGCATTTCGGGCACTTCGCGATTTTTTTGGTCAACATAATCGACCAACCGAGAGTGCATTTTCATCTTGGTGGATTCGTTAATATGCAGAATTGTTGCATTTGAGCTGATGAAAATCCGAGGAAGATTGTTGAAAAGCCACTGCATCCACAAAAGGTCGCTGTTTGGTGTGAATTTTTTGCTAGCGGAATCATTGGGCTTATTTCTTCGAAAATGATGCCGGGAATTCTGTTATGGTGACAGGCGAGCGATACCGTGCCATGATAACCAACTTTTTATGGCCTGAATTGAATTTTATTGATGTCGAAGATTTGTGGTTTCAACAGGACGGTGCCACATGCCACACAGCCAATGCAACAATGGCTTTATTGAATGAGAAGTTCCCAGGTCGCATCATCTCTCGAAACAGCGAGGTCAATTGGCCACCACGATCGTGTGACTTGATGCCTTTAGATTTCTTCCATTGGGGTCATCTTAAAAGTAAGGTCTATGCCAACAAGCCAACAACAATTCAACAGCTAAAGGATGAGATAATAAGGCATATTGGTGAGCTTGAAGAGCAACTATGCAGAGATGTCATCAAAAACTTTGACCATCGAGTGGAGGTGTGCCGCCGAAGCCTTGGCGGACATTTGGGTGATATTACTTTTCACACATAATTGCCATGACTCAAATAACATGATCCAATAGTAAAATCAATAAATTTTCTCCAATAACACTTTTATTTACTGCTAACTTTGATCCGTCTTAATGGAACACCCTTTATAAATTTGAGTTATAAATTATGGATGGATGGACTTGTTAATAGTTTTGGACACAGAATAATTAGTCGAATTATAATCTCAAGGGGATTGGAAATAGAGAGAAAAGAGGGAATTACATTTTGAATAGTTAAGATATTTGATTGAGTTGAATAATGGTAATGTTAATTTACTGACCTTTGCCTGATGATAACGAGAACACGAGTGAACTAAAATTGTCAGCTAACATTGGGGGTGAGGAAGGTTGATGCTGATTGGCCCATTTAAAATACATCAGACAAGGATTTGGATTGGTTGAAATATATATCGTACAAGGTATAGGATAATTATTATCAGACGAGACATAGGGTAAATTTTGTTTGAAATTGTACGAGTTATATATAATTGGAATTGTCATACATGAATATGAATTAATGCAAGCGAGATGAGTAATATCTCAGATAGGGAATTATACTTTTTTAGGAGCTAGCAAGGATTTTTAGCTGCTACAGACTCGACACGATCGGAGCAAGGGGACGCCTCACAAGCTTTATATCTATATTTGGGCCAGATTGTCGATTCCGTATACGGGGGGAGGGGGGTGCCCTCTCCGGCCCAATAGAGAAGGAAGATGGTGTCGCACAGAGAAGTGTCCTCAGTGTCACACTCCTGAGCATCAACACCATCACCTCTGCTACCGGAAGATGTTCTTGCTACGCTCTACGTGGAGGACCTTTCGATCTCTTTTGGTGCCAACCAGATGCCAACTCTGGAGTGTCGACTCCAACAGGCATTGAACCGCGTCTCTCGCTATGCCGAAGCGCACAGGCTTCAGTTTTCCTTGGCCAAGACTAAGTTGGTGCACTTCTGTCGCCATCCACGGCTCCACCCTGCCCCAGACAGGTTTATAAATTGGGTTTCCATGGATGTGGTGGACGCGCACCGTTTCCTTGGTCTTGTATTTGACCGACTCAACTGGTGGGCTCATGTTCGCATCCTTGGGTCTCCTTTGTTTGTTTGAAGCTCAAATACGGATGCAAGTTTTATGCATCTACAGCCGAGCGTGTATTTCGGAAGGTGGACTCGATCTACCACACCAGCCTTCGCCTGGTGACTGATGCCTTCCTAACATTCCCCATTGAGAGCCTACTTGTCGATGCTGGGGAGATGCCACTCACTCTTCGCCATGAACAGTGCATTATTCCCTGCTTCTGACCAGGATGCCACCCTAGAGGGTACTACTTCTGAATCTTTGTCCCCACTCCTCTGTTCCCAAAGCTTCTACAGCGGCGGTAGTATTGCGTTCGGCCTTTCTGGGTCACGCTTTGTGTCACGTTGGAACCGTGCCATTGTATACGGATGGCCCTAAGTCCTAAAATGTAGTCGGTTACCACTCCGCATTCCCTCTCTTTGAAGTCAGTGGGGCTTTTCCAGGCGTTGCTGCATCTGTCTTCACGGCCTAGCTAGTTGTAATACACCACTAGGTACGGGGGATAATGCGACGTGCCCGGTTCGGAGACCAGATTGTGATTTTTAGCGACTCACAAAGCGCTTTGAGTGCTTTCGGGGCATTGGAATCTCCACATCCCCTGGTCTGCGATATCCGCCAAGCCACGGTTTTTGCGAAGGGTCTGATTATTTCCTTTTGTGTTCCTTGACATTTAGGAATTGTGAGGAATGAGTGCTCCAAAAGGTCCGTGAGGACTGGGTGACCAGACCAGCATTTCGATCTTCCTCAACCGATTACATGGTAGGAATACAAGAAGCCCTTCGGGCCGCTTGGGAAAGAGAATGGGAGATGGTTGAGGAGAACTTAAAGTTACGCGCCATTGTGCCGCGACTGTTCCCATGGTCCTACCCCCAATGCCGCGACGGCTTCAGGTTGCTTTCTGTCATCTCTGAATTGGCCGCACCGCCATTTTATGGAGCGCTCGCTTGCACCTTATTGTGACTACTGCATTGTTCTCCAGAGTGTTCGCTCGTTCTTGTTGAATGTCCCAGTCTGGATGATCTTGGCGCATGTTACCTCCCGGTACTGGGACTAGTGGGGTCGCTACCTCTTGTCCATTGTACTCGGGACTGATTCCTGCTCACAGACTTATGGACTATACAACTTTTTGGAGGAGACTGTCTTCCTCCACTCTATTTGACTGTTTTTTTTTTGAGGTTGCATGCTCCTGCACTAGAGGGAGGTGGACCTATCCCCGACGGTGGAGTGCGCTTCCTTCTTGTTACCTCTTTGCTCCTTTTTTTTTACCCTGTGCTTAGTGTTTGTCTTTCTTTTTATCTTTGTTATTTACATATTATTTGTTTTTTAATCTAGCCTAGTACGAGGAGCGGTCAATAAGTTTTGCAATTCTGATATAAGGAAACGAGATATGAGGAAAAGCGTTTTATTATTTTTCAATATAACTACCCTCGACTTCAATGCACCTGCGCCACTTGTCCCTGAGGCTTCGAATTCCCGACAACCAGAAATCTCTCGACTGCTGTTCAATCCATTCCTGGACGGCGAGCTGGACATCTTCAGCGTCCCCAAACCGGCGTCCACGCAGTGCAGCCTTGAGCTGGCGGAATAAAAAATAGTCGCTAGGGGCCAGATCTGGACTGTAGGGGGGACGGTTGAGCTCCTTGAATCCGCACTCGCGCAGGGCAGTTTGTGCAACTCTGGCCTTGTTTACAGGGGCATTGTCGTGGAGGAGCAGTATACCGCGTTTCAACTTGCCGCGCCGCTTCTGACGGATACACTTCTTCAACCCAGCCAGTTCCTCGGCGTAATATTGGCCTGTGATGGTCCTTCCACGAGGCACATAGTCCATCATCAACATTCTCTCAGAATCCCAGAAGATGGTGGCCATGATCTTCCCGGCTGAGGGTTGGGTCCGGAACTTGATGGGGGTCGGAGAGCCCCTGTACTTCCAGGCCATGCTTTCGAGCTTGGTCTCGGGATCCCAGTGATGGACCCACGTTTCATCACCTGTCACTATGCGTGACTCGAATCCCGCCGGGTCTTGGTTGTACAGGAGCAGCAGCTCCTCCGAACTTTGACGACGTTGAAGTCGATCATGGGGCGTGAGGTTTCGTGAGGTTTCTAGGAGCCCAACGGGCAGAGACCTTGGTCATGGCCAAATTGTCGTGGATGATGTTGATAACACTTCCATGTGATATTCCAAGTTCTCGCTCGATTTCTTCGACCTTCACCCGTCGATTTTCGAGGATCATCCTCTCCACATGGGCCACATTGTTCTCGTTGGTCACGTCTGACGGGCGTCCTGGACGGGGATCATCTTCAAGGGACTCACGGCCATGGCGGAACTCTCTATTCCAGCGAGCAATGGTTGCATAGGAAGGGGCGGTGTCTGTGTACACTGCAACCATGTGTTCATGGATCTCTTTTGCATTATTGCCTTCCTTGGTCAAAAATTTGATCACTGCGCGGTGCTCAACCTTCTCCATTGTTGAAAAATTTGTGACTCACGATCTGCGATCATCTACTGCTTCTTAAATAGACGAGGCAGGAGCGTGCGGCTGCAGGTCCTGACTTGTCATAACTTGTCCTAACATCCCCACAAACAGCCATCCCCCTTCCTCTGTTTTGCCCTGCCGATTCGCAAAACTTATTGACTGCCCCTCATAGTAGGTCGTGATGTTAGTACGGGGACTTGTACGCTAGTAGGCAGTCACCAGTTGGGTTCTCTCTCAAATAAAGGGTGTTCTGGTGTCTGTGTATGCCGACATCATAGAAGGACTATGAGGATAGTTGTACAAGACTTGACACAACCGTCTTTGCTATCTCCTAATATGTCCTATTTTGAAGATTTCAGTTGGGAACCCTTTACCAAGTGCAGCGGTATATCAAACAGTTTAAAGAAATATTGACTGAGGAAGGAAGAAAAACTGTAAAAATTACTCATAAGGTAAGACTAGGTCTCAATCAATGAAGATTTAATCCCAACCATTCTCAGCCATTCTTGACTTGATGAGACCTTATATAAGTTTCCCCTTTTGTTCTCGAAAGGAGCTCAGGTAGTTTTGCCCATGATAAGTGTATTATAATAGTCTCGCCTACGCACTAGGATTTTATTTAAGTCACTGCCATACAATAAAAAAGATGAAATTATCAATAAGAAGATTAGGCCATTGTAAATCAACCCCTAAAAGAGCTCAAGTTTGCAATTTTGGCTATCTGCTATTTGTAAAAATTTTGATTGGAGGCTTCTAATCTCCCCTTGCAGTCCCAGACCCAGTGGCAATCCAGAACTGACATACGCTTATCGACAAAACAGAATACACACCACCTCTCTCTTTCACTCCCATTTTCCTCCAACTTAATTTTTTGCCACGGTTGGTTGGCCTCAAAATGCAACAAGGTAGGGCATGTTACAAGAGTTAAATTCTCTTGAAATTACCTACCTCAAGTTCCTCATCACCCACCTAAGGGCCCACTGCATCAAGAAACTCCTAACCACCTATTTACCTTGAATGACCTCTTCATCTCCATCCACAGACCTTCAATTTCCACACCAAAGACATGTCTCCAGAGATAACCCTCTCTGTTCCTCAGTACACCTTGGACACATTACCTCCTCTACACTCTTAAAATTCCCCAACTTCCTTTTCACTCAGTCTGATTTCTGGGGTGTCAGATATAGCATATGAAACTATAGCACATGTCATTTGGAGCATGTGCCCTCCTTACCCCAACACCCAGAAAGAAGGCTTTGGTAGTGATGGTAACTATCACCATTGCAATCACTGGGATAAGCGAGAGAGGTTTGATGTGAGATAGAACTCACCCCCCTTTTTTCTTTACACTTGTGTCAAGCAATTGGACTCTGAAGCATATTTTTTCCAAACATATTAAAAATAGATGAGCCTCTTACAAATGCTGTCTCATCCCACCTTTGGGCCACAGGGATCAAGGAGGGCTACAACATGCCTCCTGCTGGTGGAGTGGCTCCTGATAGTATTCAGGATTCTTCCAGGGTTCGAAAGTATTGATCATCACTAGTTGTTTACCCTTAGTTAGAATAGAACTAGGAACCACGGTTGGAAGCCTGAACTTTCGTGCTTCAGGACTACTCTGTTACTCAACATATAGATTGAATTCTACACTGGAGACTATAAAGCTAGAAGGTAGCTCCAGATAGAAGTAGGCCTTATAATTTTCTTAAATAAGTTTATAGGTTTATTATAGAATTCCTAGTTGTGATCCTTTCCTCAGCACATTTAGGTATATCTTCTGTGCCTGCAGAAGTGGATGGGGAGAACCTTAATCTGTACTATGCTTTTTGGGGCTTTCTCTAAATAGTATCTTATAAGCATGGATAGCAATGTTCCTTGAGATACTCCTATTTCTGGTGACTTTTACCACCTTCCAGTAAAGCAGCCTCTTTAAGGCTCTTCCTCGATTGCCACCCCCATGCATCCTTTTACTGTGTAAGCAGTCTCCCCTAGTCTTTCATATGGATCCCTCCAAAATTCTCTTAGTGGGGAGTTTCCAACTCATGGATAAATGATCTTATCAATTATCGTCTTCTCCTTGGGAACCGCCCCCAATCAGATCTCTAATTAGTGCAGAACTGGCCTTGTCAAAAGCCCACACGGTCACATGGGGAGCTGGGAGTGCTGGTGAATCCCTCAATGGCTGACCCACTTGGTGTCTGCCGCTTGATGGCTGGTATCGCTGCCACATGAATGCATTTTTGCTATTACCGCACAACTGTTACCACTGCTACTGCTTTGGCAACACAAATCTTGTAGATGTGCCAAGTTAGTTCATTCCCAAATATGTGCACGCTGCTCTTAATGATATACACAATTCTAGATCTTTTGGGTATGCCAAAGTCCAGGCTGCAGGCTCTACCTCACCGGGGTGCCAATAGCATTAATGCCGCAAGCTCTGCTCTGGTCAATACCTCATGGCCTCCCCCTGTGTGAATGCTTTGCAGACAATGATACCTACACACTCCTCAACCAAATCACTCGAGTCAGACAAGAAAATGCCCAGGAAAGTGTCAGTAGTCACCACCTTGGGCACTTCAAGTTCTGTACCTTCAAAAGAACAGTTGACTCCTGCACCCCTGACTAAAGCTGGATGGAATGCAACAGATGATCACCTTTCCCCAGAATATAGGGTGGACAACAAGCAAAAAACAAGCACAGTACCCATTCTCCAGTAGTTTAGAAAGATACCCTGAGTCCAGATTCTGTTGAATAAATCGAACAGAAAGTCATTCGCTCCTCCAAGTGTCAAAGCATGACATACAGGATATTAATACATGATTTCATCCACATTTAGGGCACCGACTTTCAGCTAATCATTCAAATCCCTGAGTAAGAGTAAGGGCTTTGGCAACCATACCAGAATGTAGCGGAAATCTGCTGCATCGAAGTTGGCTGACTGTGGAATGAATGTATGCTGAATAAAATTTTACCTCCTATTCAAATGTATTTGCACTGCTAATGCCCTGAAGTAGGTATTTTAAAGCAAGCAGATGGAGATGTCAAGGACGGGAAAAGGAAAAAGGAAAGGATACAAGCCTCTTTAGCTCCCCCCCCCCCTCCCCTAGAGTCCAAAGGAATTCCATTGTAGAATAATGCCCTCCAGATCTACTTAGAAGCTGCAAAGGCGTACATGGAGATGAGACTTGAATGGCTGTAAGTCAATCTGAGACATGTCTACGAGGACTAATACCCATGGAATCTACTGAAAGTGCTTTTACCTTTGAGACTTAACTGAGAAGGTCCTACTCGATACACAATCCCTTGTCCTGCCCCGACCATTCCAGTAGGACGATGTCATGGCTGTTTTTTGGTGTGTTTTTTTTTAGTTTCCAAGTCAGTTTTTTAACCCTACAGCTCATACATGAATAAAATTAGAAAAACTACAGGGGGGGGGGCAAGTCTGAGTTTTGTAGTTAAAGTGTATGTAAAAATTCTGATTGAGTTTAGGGATTAATAGGGGGATGAGCAATGTGGTTTAAAGAGATTAAGCCCTTTGTGGATCAAGTATTTGCACTGAGAGCCCTAGCTGAAAAAAACAAGGGGTTAGATGTAAATTATACGCTCTGGTTCCTGAATCTGGAGAAAGCTTATGATTGTGTAGATAGGGAAGCATTATGGTAGGTTCTAAAAATGTGTGGAAAGTGTGTTTATGTATGCTGATGACAGTGTTCTCGGCTGAGAGTGAAAGTGATTTGGAATTATCGATCAAAGCATTTGACTGGAGCAGGCCTCGAGTGATTACAGAAGAGATGAAAGAGATGGGGTTGAATGGGGGATCTGAGCCATGGGTTTCTATAACATATGACAGCCGCTGTGAATGCTTCCTGAATTGGGACTCATTCCCTCGACTAATCTCACTTGATGTTGCTTAACTTCGCTGCGATTAAAAGCAGTGTTTTCCCTCTGCTAAGTCCACCCACCAATTGAGTAGTAGCATGTTACTCCATCCATCCCTCAGATCTCGGATTAGGTCTCCGACCGAATAATGTAATACACATAAAGATCAGAATAATTGGTGGTAAGCCCTAAGGCACTCTGAGCTGGTCCTTGTTGGGAGCGTGGGGTTCAGTAGTCTTGTGTTTCGACACCAACCAGCAATCATATAATCCTTAGTGGTTCCAGATCAGAGGAGAGAAGTGGGTATGTTATGCTGTAAAGGTAGGAAAGGAAATGATAAAGGTGTTTTGATCGTCTATGTGCATTTGGAGTTACTTGTCCATGCAGTTGAGAGTATCTGTCCAATGAGTGGCCAGCTCGTGACGCCGTCCCCGTAAGGGGCGCGGCGATTTGCCATCCTGGCCGCCGTGCTGACAGGATCCAGCGCTCCGTCCGGCCCCAGCTTAGCCTCTCTTCCTTCCTTCAGATAGCCTGTATTTCTCCCCTACCTCGTCGCTTTTCATACAACCTCTCCCACAACTTTCTCTGGTCAGCCTCTAATTTCACAGGGTAGATGCTGACCTTCTCAAGCCAACCGCCACGGATCGGGGATGAGGGGGGAGGGGACAATGTTCCCTAACCCCTGTACTCCGGTTCGGGATGGGGGTTTTTAACAACCTGCTTCATCCCTCATATCACTTTTCCTTCTCAATTCACTATCTATCCTTGATTTTACGCCGTGTCTAAGGTGGAGCCGCCATGCCGATGGACTGCCAGGCCACCAGGCGGGAGGGGTGGTCCCAAATGGCGGCGCCTGGCACTGCCGGGCCTGTAAGCACCTCTTGCAGTGCGGGCTACTGCGAGAGGTGATGCGTGATTGCATCCCGTGTAAAAAAGAGGGTCACCATGCCCATGTATGATCATAAAAACCCAAATCTCTCCCCAATTCCCCTTCCTCATCAACGGAGCCGCCCTCGGGCAGCTCCACCGAAAAAATGGAGGTCCCCCTCTTGTGCTAGCGCAGGGGACCCTCCATACTTCTTTAACCGGAGAGAAGGCTTATTCCTCTCCTACGCTTACGGGTGTAGGGGACTCCCCTCATCCCCTTCTCTGGAGGTGCTTTCGGGTACCTCCCTATTTCCAGCGGCAGTCCCTCCTTTGCTTTCTTAGGGGACTGCCAAGAAAGCCAGCAGGCAGCCCATTGCCCGCCGCCCCTCGTGTATGCGGCTCGGTAGGGCAAACCCCCTTAGGGGGGAGAGGAAAGCCAGGCCCCTTCGGTCGCTTCCCTCAAAAGACCTGCTGGCAAGAATTTTAAACCTTGCTGGGGTCAAGGTCTGTGCCTTCACACACAGGACTGGCTACACTGCCAAGGGCACCTGCGATGTCCTGGGAGGGGATGGCCAACTGGAGGCCCCACCTGTGATAGACATGGCCCTTGAGGAAAACCAGCCTCAGACGGTAGGGCCTTCCATGGGGAGGAATCCGGGCTCGGCGCCAAAGACCGAACCCAAATCTGCCCCTATGCAAGGTCCTCCTCAAACGGTTAGGGTTTCTGAGGCAGTACAAGGAGGGGAGGGATCTCCTCCGACCGGTGCCCCTGCGACCACCAGGACCTTCTCCATTTCGGAGAAGGACCTGGCCGAGGCCGGTCCATCTGGCCTAGGGGCTTCTGCCGGCGGAGGTGAGAAGCGGGTTCATTCCCCGCCCTCCTCTCCAAAAAAGAAAAAGACTAAGAGAAAGAAGACTCGGGGCTCCTCTCCATCCGCGGGGACGGATGGGTCTGCTGCTACTCTGGCAAGCGACCAAGCCAAGATCGGCACATCCGGCCCCTCTGGTCCCCCCGGTTGCCTCGATGACATCGGGGCCCCTGATTCAGAGGCTACCTGGCGTTTTCGAGCCCGCTGGCTTCAAACGCTTCCTCGTCATTCGCTCCACTGATGGCAGCATGTTGGCCAAGGGCAACATGATCAATCAGAGGAGAGGATTAGCTAGTGTAATTGGTAGAGAGCCGAAGGTGACCCGTTTCTCGGACGGGAGCCTTCTGGCAAATGCGTCGAATCCCGCCGAGGCGGCCAAGATAAGTGCTCTTCGGACACTTCATGGCACCCCGGTGAGTGTGACGCCGCACTCTACCATGAACTTTGTGAAAGGAGTAGTTTATGCGAGGGAACTCGTAAACTACTCCATAGAGGACATCACCTTAGAGCTGGCCGACCATGGGGTGGTTTAGGCCGTATGTGTGATGAGAAAACAGGGAGGGGCCTCGAGACCCACCCCTACACTCTTCATCACGTTCGACTGTGACAAGCTCCCTGAGTCGGTGCGTGCCGGTTGGTACCGCTACCGCGTGAAGGCATTCGTGCCACTGCCGCGGCGGTGCTATTACCGTCACCGCTTCGGATATACGAATCGTTCTTGTAGACGTCCAAAGTCGGGGTCATCCGAAGTTTGTGTAAATTGCTCGAAGGCCGCACACGATAAGTCCTAATCGTGTGTGGCCAAGTGTGTCAATTGCGGAGAGCCGCACCGTGCTTCTTCGAAGCAATGTGGTGCATATCTCCTTGAGAAAGAAATCCTGGCCGTTCAGGCCCAGGATCGACTCTCATTCCGCGAGGCTAAGTACTTGGTCCTGGCGCGCCCGGCTCTGCCTGGGACATCATATGACTCAATAGTTAGAAAGACACCCTCTTCACCTGGCCTATCCAGGCCAACGAGCACGGTTGTTTCCGCGTTCATTCGGAGCCCTTCTGCGGGCTCTACTCAACCCGGGCGCTTCCCTGGTAAAGCTGGCGGCAAAAAGGGTTCAAACCCAGCCCCGGCTAAAACTAGGGCTCCCCCCTCTTCCCCCAGCGTGATCGCTTCCCGTAAGGCGAAACAGCCACCCGCCTCCACCGAGTTGTTTGACTCACAGGAGGTAACACCCCTGAAGATGGTCGCTAGGCCATCTTCAGGGGTTCCTAAAGCTTTTCCCCGAAGCGAGGACAGCAACAAAGGAGCTTCGGCTCCTTCGCCCACGCCTAGTGGTGGAGCGAGTGGCTCGGAGACGGTGGTTCCTCGAAAAGAGGGCCCCCCGCTTCCGAAGCCGCAATGCCCGCCTATGGTTTCGAGGAGGAGGGAAGAAGAGACTCGCATGGCGAGCCCAACCTGCCCCAATAAGTCCGTTAAAGGCGACAGCGCCTTCAGCGCTTTATCCGGCCAACAGCGCCCTGTGGTCTGCCTCCGGGAAGCGTACGGCCATTCCCGTGAGGGTCTTCAGTTCGAGGAGGGCCCCCGGGTCTCCTCCGAGCTAGGCCTGCTGGGCATATTCCTTTAATGGAATTGCCGTGGACTCCGGGCCAACTGGGAGGAGCTGCGGAGGCTTGTCTCGTCCCGTTCTCCATTAGCTATCTTTTTGCAGGAGACCATGCTAGGCGCGTTCGCCCTGCCCGCCCTCCCGGGGTATAAGGGTCTTGCGACCCCACCACCGCGGGATGGCCGGGCTGGGGGATGCGCGGTCTACACCCGGCATGATGTCTCCGATCTTCCTTTCTCTTTAGATACCTCCTTTTAGGCAGTGGCTGTGCAGCTGCATCTAGATATGAGGTATACTATCATTTCTGCGTACATTCCACCGTCAGCTGACTTCGACGCGGTTCGCTTCCGCCGCGTCGTGGCACGGTTGCCGAGGCCCTTTCTCTTGCTTGGAGATCTGAACGGCAGGCATCCTCTCTGGGGAGATTACTCAATAAATCCCAGGGGACAAGTCCTTGCCGATCTGATCGAAGAGCTTGAGATGGGTGTCCTTAACGTGGATGAGTTTACGCATCAGTGTCCGGGAACCGCTTCATTTTCTTGCCCCTATCTATCTTTGTGCTCTTCGGATGCACAGCCTGATTTGGATTGGGGGGTGGTCGATGACCTCCATGGTAGTGATCACTTTCCCATTCAAATATCATTTTCAGGGCAACTGCCGCCTGAGAGCCCACCTCGGTGGTGCTTGGCGCGGGCGCGGTGGCCTGCATTTCAGGAAATGACTGAATTCTCTATCTCAGTCGAGGAGTTTAGGTCGGTAGATGAGGCCGTTAAGTTCTTCTCCGGCAACCTCATCGCCGTGGGCCTGACTACTATTCCTAGGACGTCTGGCCGATTTGCACGCCGATGACTCCCATGGTGGTCGGCCGAGTGTGAGACGGCCCTCAAACAGAAGTGTTACTCCTACATGCGCTATAAGCGCCGCCCGAACGATTTCACTGTCGCTGAATTTCGTCGGGCTAGGGCTAGGTTCCGGTATATTTCGAAGCACGCCCGCCGCTCTTCTTGGCGGGCATACGTGTCTTCACTTAACGGGAAGACCCCTTTAGCAGAGGTGTGAAAGCGAGTCAAAAGGATTCAGGGCAAGTTCTCACAGGACCCTCCTCCCGTTCTCCAGGAAAATGGGACCGCAATCTCGGACCCCGCATCCGTGGCTGAATCCTTCGCGACCGCTTTTTCCGCATTCTCTAGCCAGGATGCTGCTTCGCCAGCATTCAATGCACGTCGTCATGTCGCGGAAGACCGCCGGCTGGACCTTACCTCCAGAGTCGGAGATCCCTTCAACGACAAGTTTACTGTGAGTGAGTTGCACTCCGCTCTCGCTTCGTGCGCGGACACCGCCCATGGTACGGACGATGTCCCGTACGCCATGCTTTGACACCTGGGTGAGCGAGGCATGGCCTTTCTGTTAGATTTGTTCAACAGGATCTGGGTGGAGGGTCTTCTCCCAGACTCCTGGTGAATCGCAGCTGTGCTTGCCTTTCGCAAACCGGGGAGAGATCACTCTACTCCGACCGGTTTCCGCCCAATCTCTCTAACCTCTTCGTGTGCAAGTCGATGGAGAAATTGGTAAATGTTAGATTAGCCTTTTTCCTGGACAGCGGAGGCCATCTGTCTTCCGCAAGTTCCACTCCACTTAGGATGCTCTGCTCCGATTAGAAAATGCCGTCTGCGAGGCTTTCCTTCTTGACAGCACTATGTTACGGTGTTTTTCGATCTGGAGAAGGCCTATGATACCTCGTGGCGATACGGTATCATGGAGACTCTACATACGATGGTGGCGAGGGGACGCCTCCCAATGTTTATATATGAATTTTTGCGAGATCGTCGATTCCGCGTACGGGTGGGGGGAGCCCTCTCCGGCCCAAAGGAGCAGGAAGAGGGTGTCCCGCAGGAAAGTGTCCTCAGTCTCACACTCTTTGCCTTGAGCATCAACGGCATCACCTCGGTGCTGCTGAAAGATGTTCTCGCTACGCTCTACGTGGATGACCTTTCGATCTCTTTTGGCGCGCCCCAGATGCCAACTCTGGAGCGTCGACTCCAACAGGCATTGAACCGCTTCTCTCGCTATGCCGAAGCGCACAGGTTTCGGTTTTCTTTGGCCAAGACTAAGGTGGTGCACTTCTGCCGTTATCCACGGCTTCAACCCGACCCAGATTTGTTTCTTAATGGGGTGCGCCTGGATGTGGTTGAGTCGCCCTGTTTCCTTGGTCTTGTATTCGACCTACGCCTCACCTGGGGGGCTCATATTTGCAGCCTTAGGGTCTCTTGTACCCGCGCCATGGACATTCTCCGTTCCGTGACGTTCAGCGCATAGGGCGCTGATAGGACTACTGCCCTACTTTTTTATCGATCTTTTGTTCGTTCGAAGCTCGACTACGGATGCGAGTTTTATGCATCCGCAGCCGAGCGTTTATTGCGGAAGGTTGATTCGATCCACCACTCCAGCCTTCGCCTTGCGACCGGTGCCTTCCGCACTTTCCCTATTGAGAGCCTGTTGGTCGATGCTGGGGAGATGCCACTCGCTCTGCGCCGCGTGCAGTGCATTACTCGCCCGGTGCCTCCCTCAGTCGCCAACAACTCTCACTGCATTCGCAGCTGATCTCGATGGTGCCTATGCCGCCGAGAGACGCCAGTCATACCCTAAGCCCTTTGGGTTTAGGGCCAGGAAACTCCTTCGAGAGCTAGATATAGCTCTCGGGCCGGTGGCGCCCCTGGTTCTGCCCACGACGCCACCCTGGAGGGTACCACATTTGGCTATTTGTCGCCACGCCTCTGCTCCCAAAGCTTGTACGTCGCTGGGAGTATTGTGTTCTACCTTTTTGGAGCACACATCGTGTCACGCTGGAACCGTGCTAGTGTATACGGATGGCTCCAAGTCCGAAGAGGCTGTCGGCTTCCACGCTGTATCCCCTCTGTTTGAAGTCAGCCCGCCTTTCCCAGGCGCTGCATCTGTCTTCACGGCCGAGTTGGTGGCAATACACCACTCGGTACGGGAGATTACGCGACGTGCCCTGTTTGGAAACCGGATTGTGATCTATAGCGACTCTAAAAGCGCCCTGAGTGCTCTCGGGGCATTGGAATCTCCGCATATCCTGATTCGCGATATCCGTGACGCCACGGTTATGGCGAGCCGGGCAGATGTCGAGATTATCTTCTGCTGGGTTCCTGGACATGTAGAAATTTCGGGGAATGAGGGCGCCAAAGAGTCCGCCAGAACTTTGCGACCGGACCAGCGTTTCGCTCTTCCTCATACCGACTACATGGTAGGAATACGGGTAGCTCTTCGGACTACTTGGCAAAGAAGATGGGAGACGGTCGAATGGAACTTAAAGTTGCGTGCCATTGTGCCGCGACCGTTCCCATGGACCTATCTCCCAATGCCGCGACGGCTCTGTTCGCTTTCTGTCGTCTCCGAATCGGCCACACTCGGGTGACGCATCGCAATTTGATGGAGCGCTCGCATGCGCCCTATTGCGACGACTGCGTCGTCCCCCAGACTGTTCGGCACATTCCTGTCGAATGTCCCAGTCTGGGTGATCTTCGCGCACGTTACCTGTCCCGGTACCGGGATTGGCGAGTTCGCTACCGCCTGTCCCTTGTACTCGGGACGAGTGCGTGTAGATTGACTGGTGGACTTGTTGACTATTTGGGGGAGGCTGGCCTTCTCCCTTTCATTTAACTAGGTTTTTTAAAGTATCCTAGAACTAGGCTGTTTGTTTACGGCGACTTATGCCTAAGTGGGTAGTCGCCAGATAGCCTCTTAAAAAAAAAAAAAAAAAAATCGTGACGCCGTGCTCGCTGGGATTGAAGTCGCCGTGTCTCGCCACTGGAAGACTACGATGCATTTGCCATCAAACACTTGATACCAAACTCCGCATTGGCTTTACCAATATAGACATCCAAAGCCTCTAAATGGAGTGTTTGAATTTTAGGAGACGCCTCCCCTGTCTCTGTGGGCATTGGCGACATCATTATCATGATTTTGCCTTGGCAAGACATTTCATAATGGGCTTTGTTTATTACCTTTTTGTTTCAGTTCCTTCATTTTCTTTCCTACTCTATTTTCCCATGACTCTCCCCCCAAAACAGGCTAATATATTTCTGGCTAGGAATTCTTTATCCCTTGGAATTAGTCTTTTCAGTGATTAGAATGGTACAGATGTTTCTGAGGAAAAATGAGACGAGTGCTCGGACAACCTGTATTGGGAAGGACATGTCACTAACCTGTGGTCCTTTAGGATATTGTGACTTTTTCTTTGTAAAAAATGGGGCTTTGACCTAATCTAGTCTTCGACATCTGTATCCTAGCGTTTCCACGCTGAGTATTTCTAAGCCATGGATTCTCTTTCAGGTAGCTGGTCAGCCTCCTCGAGTTGCTCACACGCCGGGAATGCGTGACAAGAAGGATCTTGCAGAGCAGCTGAAGCAACAACAACAAACGCAAGCAACTCAGCAACAGCAACAGGTTCAGCAGATAAAGCAGGTGAGATGAACTTGTTTGAATGATCCATCCGCCGTAATCTGAGCTCTTTTGTACTAGAATCATTGTATTCATTTTCTTCTTTAGCTTAACTATACTTTCCAATAATTGCTTGTTTGCATTGGATTGAACAACATAATGAGAGATAGGAGATTGCTAGAATTAGGAAAAAGAGTAAGAGATAGAAAAGTAGATGGCCTGGGGATTCCACTTTACTAATCCTACACCTCTATCTCTCACAAAGTCAGGTTATTTTGCTTCACAGATACTAAAAAATTACCCACCCCGTCCCACTCCTTTATGCTCTATGAAAGGCACCCATTTCTTAATTCTAAAATGTCCTTCTGATGCGATAAGGTGCTATGTGCTGTAGCATCTCATGCCCCGCAGGGGGTAGGTATCCTCTCTAGTTCGTAGCACAGAGTACATAGAGGGATTGCACATCCTCCCGGGAAAACCAGGTGCCAATGCATTATGATAATAGGTGATCACCTACCTATCTCTACCTCTATTATTATTATTATTATTATTAATATTTAGTAGTATTTATTATTATCATTATTACCCCGCACATATCTCGTGCGGATGGGGCTGCGCATGGCCAGAAACACTTCGACTCCACCATAACACAGCTCTTCCTCCCCTAACCATTCGTCTCCATTCATTCCTATCCCTAGCACGCCTTTCTTCCTCCTGGATGCTCAGGCCCTGTCTAGCAAGGACATCTCACGTACATTTCATCCACCCCCTTCTCGGACGCCCACGCTGTCTCCTTCCTATCACTCGAGATCTATACACACTCTTTACCACCCTTTCATCCTCCATTCTCTCTAGCTGACCATACCATCTCATCACACCTCTTTCAAGCAAACTGACTTTACTTCCATATCTCTCTCGCATTCTCGTTTCTCACCCTGTCGATCCCCCGTAAGGGGCGCGGCGATTTGCCATCCTGGCCCCCGTGCTGACGGGATCCAGAGCTCCGTCCGGCCCCAGCTTAGCCTCTCTTCCTTCCTTCAGATAGCCCGATTTCTCCCCTACCTCGTGGCTTTTCATACAACCTCTCCCACAACTTTCTCTGGTCAGCCTCTAATTTCACAGGGTAGATGCTGACCTTCTTCTCAAGCCAACCACCCCGGATCGGGGCTGAGGGGGGAGGGGACATTGTTCCCTAACCCCTGAGCTCCGGTTCGGGAAGGGTTTTTTTTAACAACCTGCTTCATCCCCACCCATACCTTCCTCACATCCCTTTTCCTCTTCTCTTCACATTCTATCAATTTTACCCCGTGTCCAAGGTGGAGCCGCATGCCGATGGACTGCCAGGCCACCAGGCGGGAGGGGTGATCCCGAATGGCGGCGCCTGGCTCTGCCAGGCCTGTAAGCACCTCTTCCAGTGCGGGCTACTGCAAGAGGTGGTGAGCGATTGCGTCCCGTAAAACAAAGAGGGTCACCATGCCCAATGATGCAAAAAATAAACATCTCCCCTTAATTATCCCTAAAACAACGGAGCCGCCCTCGTGCAGCTCCACAGAAAAAATGGAGGTCCTCCCCCCTGTGCTTGCGCAGGGGACCCTCCATACTTCTTTAACCGGAGAGGAGGCTTACTCCTCTCCTACGCCTACGGGTGTAGGGGACTCCCCCTCACCCCCTTCTCTGGAGGTGCTTTTGGGCACCTTCCTATCTCCAGCGGCAGTCCCTCCTTTGCTTTCTAAGGGGACTGCCAAGAAAGCCAGCAGGCAGCCCATTGCAGACTGCCCCTCGTGCAAGAGGCTCGGTAGGGCAAACCCCCTTAGGGGGGAGAGGGAAGCCAGACCCCTTCGGTCGCTTCCCTCAAAAGACCTGCTGGCAAGAATATTAAACCTAGCCGGGGTCAAGGCCTGTGCCTCCCCACTAAAGACTTATGACGCTGCCAAAGGGACCTGCGATGTCCTGGGAGGACATGCCCAACTGGAGGCCCCTCCTGTGATAGACATGGTCCTTGAGGAAAACCAGCCTCAGACGGTAGGGCCTTCCATGGGGGGTGAATCCGGGCTCGGCGCCAAGCACCGAACCCGAATCCGCCCCTATGCAAGGTCCTCCTCAAACGGCTGGGGATTCTCAGGCAGTACAAGGAGGGGAGGGATCTCCTCCGGATGATGCCCCTGCGACCACCAGGACCTTCTCCATTTCGGAGAAGGACCTGGCTGAGGCCGGGCCATCTGGCCTGGGGGCTTCTACCGGCGGGGGTGAGAAGCGGGTTCATTCCCCGCCCTCCTCTCAAAAAAAGAAAAGGACGAAAAAGACCAAAAAGACGAAGAAGACTCGGGGCTCCTCTCCATCCGCGGGGGCTACGGGGACGGATGGGTCTGCTGCCACTTTAGCAAGTGACCAAGCCAAGATCGGCACATCCGGCCCCTCTGCCCCCCCGGGTACGGAGCTCCTGACCATGACAAAGACCAAAAGTGCACAGGGCGGAGCCTCGATGACATCGGGGCCCCTCATTCAGAGTTTACCTGGCGTTTTCGAGCCCGCTGGCTTCAAACGCTTCCTCGTTATTCGCTCCACTGATGGCACCATGTTGTCCAAGGGCAACATGATCCATCAGAGGAAAGGATTAGCTAGTGCAATTGGTAGAGAACCGAAGGTAACCCGTTTCTCGGACGGGAGCCTTCTGGCGAATGCGGCGAATCCCGCCGAGGCGGCCAAGATAAGTGTTCTTCGGACACTTCATGTCACCCCGGTGAGTTTGACGCCGCACTCTACCATAAACTTTGTGAAAGGAGTAGTTTATGCGAGGGAACTCGTTGACTACTCCATTGAGGACATCACCCTAGAGCTGGCCGACCATGGGGCGGTCAAGGTCGAACTTGTGATGAGAAAACAGGGAGGGGCCTCGAGACCCACGCCTACACTCTTCGTCACGTTCGACTGTGACAAGCTCCCTGAGTCGGTGCGTGCCGGTTGGTACCGCTACCGCGTGAAGGCATTCGTGCCACTGCCGCGGCGGTACTAATACTGTCACCGCTTCTGGCCATACGAATCGCTCATGTAGACGTGAAAAGTCGGGGTCACCCGAACTCTGTGTAAATTGCTCCAAGGTCGCACACGATAAGTCCAAATCGTGTGTGGCCAAGTGTGTCAATTGCGGAGAGCCGCACCCTGCTTTTTCGAAGCAATGTGGTGCATATCTCCTTGAGAAAGAAATCCTGGCCGTTCAGGCCCAGGATCGACACTCATCCTGCGAGGCAAAGGACTTGGTCCTGGCGCGCCCAGCTCTGCCTGGGACGTCATATGCCTCAATAGTTAGCAAGGCACCCTCTGCTCCTGGCTCATCCAGGCCAACGAGCATGGTTGTTTCCGCGCCGATTCGGAGCCCTTCTGCGGGCTCTACCCAACCTGGGCGCTTTCCTGGTAAAGCTGGCGGCAAAAAGGGTTCATACCCTGCCCCGGCTAAAACCAGGGCTCCTTCCTCTTTCCCCAGCGTGACCGTTTCCCGTAAGGCGAAACGGCCACGCGCCTCCACCGAGTCGTTAGACTCACAGGAGGCAACACCCCTGAAGATGGTCGCTAGGCCATCTTCCGGGGTTCCTAAAGCTGTTCCCCGAAAGGAGGACAGTAACAAAGGAGCTTCGGCTCCTTCGCCCATGCCACGAGGTGGAGCGAGTGGCTAGGAGACGGTGGTTCCTCGAAAAGAGGGCCACCCCTTCCTCCGAAGCCGCAACGCCCGCCTAAGGTTTCGAGGCGCAGGGAGGAAAAGACTCGCATGGCGAGCCCAACCTCCCCCAATATGTCCTCGAAGGCGACAGCGCCTTCAGCGCTTTGTCCGGCCAACAGCGCCCGGGGTTCTGCCCCCGGGAAGCGTACGGCTATTCCCGTAAGGGTCTTCAGTTCGAGGAGGGCCCCCGCGTCTCCTCCGAGCTAGGCCTGGAGGGCATATTCCTTCAATGGAATTGCCGTGGACTCCGGGCCAACTGGGAGGAGTTGCGGAGGCTCGTCTCATCCCGTTCCCCGTTAGCTTTCGTTTTGCAGGAGACCATGCTAGGCGCGTGCCCCCTGCCAGCCCTTCCGGGGTATAAGGGTCTTGCGACCCCACCACCGCGGGATGGCCGGGCTGGGGGATGCGCGGTTTACACCCGGCATGATGTCTCCGTTCTTCCTTTCTCTTTAGATACCTCCTTTCAGGCAGTGGCTGTGCAGCTGCACCTGGATAGGAGGTATACTCTGATTTCTGCGTACAGTCCACCGTCAGCTGACTTCGACGCGGTTCGCTTCCGCCGCGTCGTGGCACGGTTGCCGAGGCCCTATCTCTTGCTTGGAGATCTGAACGGCAGGCATCCTCTCTGGGGAGATTACTCCATAAATCCCAGGGGACAAGTCCTTGCCGATCTGATCGAAGAGCTTGAGATGGGTGTCCTAAACGGGGATGGGTTTACGCATCACTGTCCGAGAACCGCTTCATTTTCTTGCCTCGACCTATCTTTGTGTTCTTGGGATGCACAGCCTGATTTTGATTGGAAGGTGGTCGATGACCTCCATGGTAGTGATCACTTTACCATTCAAATATCATTTTCAGGGCAACTGCCGCCTGAGAGCCCACCTCGGTGGTGCTTGGCGCGGGCGCGGTGGCCTGCATTTCAGGAAATGACTGAATTCTCTATCTCAGCTCGGTAGTTTAGGTTGGTAGATGAGGCCGTTGAGTTCTTCTCTGGCAACCTCATCGCCGTGGACCTGACTACTATTCCTAGGACGTCTGGCCGTTTTGCACGCCGACCACTCCCATGGTGGTCGGCCGAGTGTGAGACGGCCCTCAAACAGAAGCGTTATGCCTACATGCGCTATAAGCGCCGCCCGAACGATTTCACTGTCGCTGAATTTCGTCGGGCTAGGGCTAGGTTCCGGTATATTTCGAAGCACGCCCGCCGCTCTACTTAGCTGAGGTGTGGAAGCGAGTCAAAAGGATTCGGGGCAAGTTCTCGCTGGACCCCCCTCCCATTCTCCAGGAGAATGGGACCGCAATCTCGGACCCCGCGTCCGTGGCGGAATCCTTAGCGACCGCTTTTTCCGCATTCTCTAGCCGTGATGCTGCTCCGCCAGCATTCAATGCACGTCGTGATGTCGCGGAAGGCCGCCGGCTGGACTTTACCTCCAGAGGCGGAGAACCCTTCAACGACAAGTTTACTGTGAGTGAGTTGCGTTCCGCTCTCGCTTCGTGCGCAGTCACCGCCCATGGTCCGAACGATGTCCCGTACGCCATGCTTCGACACCTGGGTGAGCTAGGCATGGCCTTTCTGTTAGATCTGTTCAACAGGATCTGGGTGGAAGGTCTTCTCCCAGACTCCTGGCGAATCGCTACTGTGCTCGCCTTTCGCAAGCCGGGGAGAGATCACTCTATTCCGACCGGTTTCCGCCCAATCTCTCTAACCTCTTGCGTGAGCAAGTTGATGGAGAAATTGGTAAATGTCAGATTAGCCTATTTCCTGGACAGCGGAGGCCATCTGTCTTCGGCACAGTGCGGCTTCCGTAAGTTCCACTCCACGTCGGATGCTCTGCTCCGACTGGAAAATGCCGTCTGTGAGGCTTTCCTTCGTAGACAGCACTACGCCACGGGGTTTTTTGATCTGGAGAAGGCCTATGATACCGCATGGCGATACGGTACCATGGAGACTCTCCACACGATGGGGGCGAGGGGACGCCTCCCAATGTTTATATCTGAATTTTTGCGAGATCCTCGATTCCGCGTACGGGTGGGGGGAGCCCTCTCCGGCCCAAAGGAGCAGGAAGAGGGTGTCCCGCAGGGAAGTGTCCTCAATGTCACACTCTTTGCCCTGAGCATCAACGGCATCACCTCGGTGCTGCCGGAAGATGTTCTCGCTACGCTCTACCTGGACGACCTTTCGATCTCTTTTGGCGCGGCCCAGATGCCAACTCTGGAGCGTCGACTCCAACAGGCATTGAACCGCGTCTCTCGCTATGCCGAAGCGCACAGGTTTCGGTTTTCTTTGGCCAAGACTAAGGTGGTGCACTTCTGCCGCCATCCACGGCTTCACCCCGACACAGATTTGTTTCTTAATGGGGTGCGCCTGGATGTGGTTGAGTCGCCCTGTTTCCTTGGTCTTGTATTCGACCGACGCCTCACATGGGAGGCTCATATTCGCAGCCTTAGGGTCTCTTGTACCCGCGCCATGGACATTCTCCGTTCCGTGACGTTCAGCGCTTTGGGCGCTGATAGGGCTACTGCCTTACTTTTTTTATCGATCCTTTGTTCGCTCGAAGCTCGCCTACGGATGCGAGTTTTATGCATCCGCAGCCGAGCGTTTATTGCGGAAGGTTGATTCGATCCACCACACCGGCCTTCGCCTTGCGACCGGTGCCTTCCGCACTTTCCTCATTGAGAGCCTGTTGTTCGATGCTGGGGAGATGCCACTCGATCTGCGCCGCGTGCAGTGCATCACTCGCCTGTACGCGCGAACCCGGCGCCTCCCTCAGTCGCCAACAGCTCTCACTGCATCCGCAGCTGATCTCGATGGTGCCTATGCCGGCGATTTACGCCAGTCATACCCTAAGCCCTTTGGGTTTAGGGCCAGGAAACTCCTTCGAGAGGTAGATATTGCTCTCAGGCCGGTGGCGCCCCTGGTTCTGCCCAGGACGCCACCCTGGAGGGTACCACATTTGGCTATTTGTCGCCACGCCTCTGCTCCCAAAGCTTGTACTGCGCCGGGAGTATTGCGTTCGACCTTTTTGGAGCACACATCGTGTCACGCTGGTACCGTGCCAGTGTATACGGATGGCTCCAAGTCCCAAGAGGGGGTCGGCTTCCACGCTGTATCCACTCTGTTTGAAGTCAGCGGGGCTCTACGAGGCGCTGCGTCTGTCTTCACGCCCGAGCTGGTGGCAATACACCACTCGGTACGGGAGATTACGTGACGTGCCCGGTTCGGAGACCGGATTGTGATCTATAGCGACTCACAAAGCGCCCTGAGTGCTCTCGGGGCATTGGAATCTCCGCATCCCCTGGTTCGCGAATTCCGTGACGCCACGGTTTTGGCGAGCCGGGCAGATGTCAAGATTATCTTCTGCTGGGTTCCTGGACATGTAGGAATTGCGGGGAATGAGCGCGCCGATGAGGGCGCTAAAGAGTCCGCGAGGACTCTGCGACCGGACCAGCGTTTCGCTCTTCCTCTCACTGACTACATGACAGGAATACGGGCAGCTCTTCGGACTGCTTGGCAAAGAAGTTGGGAGACGGTCGAAGGGAACTTAAAGTTGCGTGCCATTGCGCCGCGACTGTTCCCATGGACCTATCCTCCAATGCCGCGGCGGCTTGAGGTCGCTTTCTGTCGTCTCCGAATCGGGCACACTCGTGTGACGCATCGCTATTTGATGGAGTGCTCGCCTGCGCCCTATTGTAACGACTGCGTCGTCCCCCAGACTGTTCGGCACATTCCTGTCGAATGTCCCAGTCTGGGTGATCTTCGCGCACGACACCTGTCCCGGTACCGGGATCGGCGGGGTTGCTACCGCCTGTCCCTTGTACTCGGGACGAGTGCGTGCACTTTGACTGGTGGACTTATTGACCTTTTGGGGGAGGTCGGCCTTCTCCCTTTCATTTAACCCGGTTTAGTTGTTGTTTTTGTTATTGTTTTTGTTATTGCTCTGTTATTGTTATTGTTATTTCTTTTTATTGTTGTTTCCTGTTCAATTTTTTAAAGTAGCCTAGAACTAGGCTGTTTGTTAACGGCAACTTATGCCTAAGTCGGCAGTCGCCAGATAGCCCCTTAAACAAAAAAAAAAAAAATCACCCTGTCAATCAACCTCACACCACAAATATTTCTCAGACATTTCATTTCCTTTACTTTACCCTTCTCCTTTTATTCGCACTCAATGCCCATGTTTCACATCCATAAAGAGCAGTGGGAACCACCACTCCCTCATACAATCCCATTTGCGCCTGCCTGCTCATTTGCTTCCCTTTTGTGCGACTCCTTATCGCACCATATGCTTGGACTCCCTTTTCCATTCACTGCAATATTTCATTATTATTATTACAGCTTTTCCCTCAACCTTTTCTATCTGCACTCTCTACCAGGAGGCCTGTTCCCATCTGGAAAGAGTTTGGATGGGTAGCCATGGTGCCTTAGTGTACTGCATGGCATCCTGGGATCAACTAGCACCAGAGTATGATAATACTAGGCTAGTGCGAGTATTAGGTACAGTGTGTGTTAGGCTGTCGACTCTGCTCACCTTCTTCCAATAAACATAAAAGGTGGCTACGCTGGCACCATCCTTTATGGTTAAAGTTTGAGGATAATTTGGGCTAAATGGCGGGCCTGTTTGGTAAAGCCCATCAACGTTCAACCCATCGACCGATTGTGTAAATGATCACATTCTGGAATTTTCTGATCCTAAGCAGACTTTTCTCATAACCTCACAAGTCATTGAGGGGTCATAGTATCTACTTTCCATGTTTTCTCGCAAGTGAAAAGTAGAGTGGAAATGCGCGTAGAGATCTGCCTCCAAGCGTGACGCCCTCCTTAGGTCTCAGGGAGAACGAGGTAACATGAAACGCCCATTTGACCCTTTGCCATCTTTTGAGGTGCTCTCTGGCAGTTCCACCTCTGAAAAGGAAGTGCCTCCTCCTGTACTTTCTCAGGAGCCCCTCCAACTCTTGTCTACCGGATAGGAGGCTTACTCCTCTCCTAGGCCTACGGTTGCGGGAGGTTTCTTCCTCACCCCTTCAGTGGATCTCCCCTTGGACAACCATCTTTCGACCAATGACGGTCCTTCTTTTTCTATCACAGGGGACTGCCAAGAGAGCAGGCAGTTGGTCCCAAATCGACCACTCCCAGTGGGAGCGACTCGATAGGGCCAACCCACTTAGGGAGTCAAGGGAAACTTAGCTCATTGAGCCTTGCCCCCTGCAGTCATGTATTTTGACACTGGGGGTATCGGAGTGCTTGCCCCCTCCTCCCTTACTTGTTGGGGGTCGGTTCGACGGCCAGAGATGACACGACGTACCTCGAATAGGGTCTGTGATTCCTTGGGGGGGGGGATGTCCGCATGGAAGTCCCCTTAAGCTATACATTTTCTCGGAGCCTTCCTTCACATGACTCAGGCCCCTGAAGAATCACAAAGAGAGGATGGACGTTCTCCCCCAGCCTGTCAGTGAATTTTGCCAAACTAGGGCTATGTTCTGGTATACTTCGAAGCATGCCCGCCTCTCTCTTGGGTGGCATACGTGTCTTTACTTAACGGGAAAGACCCCTCTAACATAGGTGTGGAAGCGAGTCAAAAGGATTCGGGGCAAGTTCTCGCAGGACCCCCATCCCGTTCTCCAGGAGAATGGGACCGCAACCTCGGACCCCCGCGCCTGTGGCGGAATTCTCCGCATTCTCTAGCCGGGATCCTGCTCCGTCACCATTCAATGCGTGTCGTGATGTCGCGGAAGGCCGCCGACTGGACTTTACCTCCAGAGGCGGAGAACCCTTCAACGACAGGTTTACTTTGAGCGAGTTACGTTCCGCTCTCGCTTCGTGCGCAGACACCGCCCATGGTCCGGACGATGTCACGTACGCCATGCTTCGACACCTGGGTGAGCGAGGCGTGGCTTTTGTGTTAGATTTGTGGAGCGTACCCTCCCAGACTCCTGGCCAATGGCTACTGTGCTCGCTTTTAGCAAACCGGGGATAGACAACTCTACCCTGGCCGGTTTCCGCCCAATCTCTCTAACCTCCTGCGTGTGCAAGTTGATGGAGAAATTTGTAAATGTTAGATTAGCCTTTTTTCTCTGGATCGCGGAGGCAATCTGTCTGCAGCACAGTGCAGCTTCCGCAAGTTCTACTTGACGTCGAATGCTCTGCTCCACAGGGTTGGCAAAAAAGCCCAATTGTGGGTACCCATGATACCCATAACCTGTAGAAGGAGAGATGAATTATTATGAGTCAGTATCAGAGAAATAACCTTAATTTGATACATATTTGTTGGTTATAAACATAAATATGAATTTTGAATAAAATAATAAGTAGCATTCATTTCTTGAAAAAAAAGTAATTTTGAAAAAAAACACAAAAAACCTTTTTTTTTCAAATTTCACTTGAAAAAGCCCACCAAAACCGGGTTTTTTTAGGGCTTTTTTTTATTTGCCCACTTTGCTGCTCCGACTGGAAAATGCCATCTGCACGGCCTTCCTTTTTAGACAGCACTACCCCGTGGTGTCTTTCGATCTGGAGAAGGCCTATGATACTGCATGGCGATACGGTATCATGGACTCCTCCCAATCTTTATATCTGAATTTTTGCGAGAACGTCGATTCTGCGTACGTGTGGGGGAGCCCTCTTCGGCGCAAAGGAGCAGGAAGAGGGTGTCCCGCAGGGAAGTGTCCTCAGTCTCACACTCTTTGCCCTGAGCATCAACGGCATCACCTCGGTGCTACCGGAAGATGTTCTCACTACGCTCTACGTGGACGACCTTTCGATCTCGTTTGGCTCAGCCCAGATGCCAACTCTGGAGCGTCGACTCCAACAGGCATTGAACCGCGTCTGTCGCTATGCCGAAGCGCACAGATTTCGGTTTTCTTTGACCAAGACTAAGGTGATGTATTTCTGCCGTCATCCACGGCTCCACCCCGACCATACTTGTTTCTTAATGGGGGTGCGCCTGGAAGTGATGGACTCGCACCGTTTCCTTTGTCTTGTATTTAACCGACGCCTCACCTGGGAGGCTCATATTCGCAGCCTCAAGGTCTTTTGTACTTGCGCCTTGACATTGTTCGTTCCGTGACTTTGATAGAGCTACTGCCTTACTTTTTTATCGATCCTTTGTTCTTTCGAAGCTCGCCTACGGATGCGAGTTTTATGCAACCGCAGCCAACCGTGTATTGCGGTAGGTTGACTCGATCCACCACACCGACCTTCGCCTTCTGACCGCTGCCTTCCGCACGTCCCTCGACATCAGTAGCGGCGAGGTTAAGTGCCCATGCTGTGGAGGTATAGTCAAGTGAGGGAGGAATGTGTGGCTGATGGATTCCTTGCATTGCCCAAATGTGGTTCCTGCGAGTGCTCGGAGTGTGTTCATTTTTATTTTTCTTGTGTGTTGGAAATTTAGTCCTGTATCTACTATGGCACCGAACACTGTATAGGCCTTTTAAGGGGAATGGTGTGTTTGCTAAGGTGACGTGTGAGTGTTTATCGGTCTCCAGATGCTAGTTTGTGAAGAGAGTAACAGAGGGTTTTTAAGGCCAAATGGTCATTTGGTTCCTTTGCAACCGGCATTCAAGTCTTGTGTTGGAGAGTTGTAGATTGCGAGCCTCTTAGGCGTGGTTTTGGTGTTGTACAAAAATGATGTTCATCTGCTTAGCTGTATTTTGTTATGTTTGAGTTGTGGAGTGCTATGTCGAGTAGGAAAAGCTGAACGAGTGTGTGTGGGGGGGGGGAGGGGGGTACAGGGCACTGCAGGTCTCCGTTGTGTGTGGTGTGTTCATGATAGCATTCTGTGGTATAATACTTCTGCCTGTCTTCTACTCTCAAGCTTTCTCACATACTCTCCCCCTTCTCTTCGATTAAACAACTTTTCACTTTTGATTCCCCCTTCCTTTACACCTTTGCTACACACGTTTCTTTCAGCACAAAACCCTCTCTCCATTTCTTATTCTCTCAAGAAGTACCAAAAGCTCCAGTTATCTCCTCATTCTCTCATCTATTCGTCCATTCATATCTTCTACAAATATCAATCATTACTCACACCCAATACCATCCACCACTCATCCCAGAACCTCTTTCTCAGCTTCACTTATATCATTACTGTTTATATACTATAACCACGCAGTTTCACCTTTGCAAATCTCAACTTCACTGTCATTATTCTCGATCTCGTTCATTCATGCCACTCTTCACTCATACCACTGCCACACTATTTACTCCTTCCAACCTAACCTAACTTGAGCTACACTCCATCCCACATACACTTATTTCATTTCATGTTTGTCTCTCATCGAGCAAGTATCTGTAATCGCCGTGTTTTAAAGACATTTACTATCTCTCCTCTGCTTTAAATATACCTCTCACATTAACCTCCCCCATTCAGTTCACGATTCGACATGGATCAACCGACATGACTGGACGGGCTCCGCGACAACCCTGCCCATTACTGCCAATGCTACTACGCTTGCAGTAACAAGTCCTTGGGGTTTAGTCGCTTTTTACATTGAGTCTGTCATCCATGAGAAAAAAATCGCTCAAAGGCGGTGCAGCCCGATGGATGAATCAAATCAAATTATTTATTCTTGTTCCTTTTCCACTGAGCCCTCGTGTCCTTATTTATGACATTCTCTTTTTGTTCTTAAGCTTGTAATTTTTTTGCGCTTCGGTTCCCCGCGGTTGTTACTCTTTAATTCTTTGCAGGGTTTGATTCCTAGTTTCAATCTCGGGACTCAACAAACCGTGACCCTTCCTATTAGCTCTGGGGCCTCGACCGGAACTGTCGTCGCAGGAGGGGTCAATTTCACGCAAGGAGCAGCGCAGAACGTCATTATTGTGTCCAATGTAAGCCTCGTTATGAGCTCATGTCTTATCCTCGCTGGACGTCTCTCGGTGACTCTTCCTAAAGGACGGGGATTAAGCCCTTCGTGGGTTTAAACAATTTATTCCTTCCTTTTGATGACACAACTCGTGGAATTTGGGTTGTCCTCTCGAGGAAGCCATATATTTGCACTTTGAAGTCCTATTGTTTTGTTTCCACTGATTTGTAAATGCATTCTTTATATAGGGTTGTTTCGTTACCAGCTGTCTTTCTCTTTACGTTTAGCATCCCTTTTATTATTAGATTTGTTCTTTTCCTTGTCTCCATTATTTTTTTTATTCTTGCCTTCGCCATTTCCCTGTGTCCTAAGAATAGGTATGGGTGTTATTTGCAGGCTGATGGAAAGAAGAAATCGGTAAATGTAATGACGAAACCCATAACGGTCACGTCTGGCGCTTCTCTGTCGAGCCTATTGTCTGCGCAGTCCTCACCACAGCAAACAGGTTAGTTGTTAATTATTGTCCTGAGATAGGGACGTGAAGTGAGAAATCGGCTCTGTAGTCATAATGTTATTGATTGCGGTTTTTCCTTGCTTCATATTTCCCAGTTAAGTCAGTTTGCCTTAGTTGACATTTGTAATGGTTTTATTCTTATAACGATATATATATATATAGGGTCACCCCCCCAAAACGGGCCCCAAATTCCGATAGGCCTCATTTCTTAATTTTCTGCAAGGATTGAATGAAACTTTAGTGATAACTAGTTTATTGTGTTTATAAACATTATATCAAAACATGAGTCTTTGGACTTTTCTTCTTTATTCTAGAGCTCGTGTTCGAGATGACCTCCATTTAGTTCAGTGCATTTCTTGAGGCGCAGCACAAAGTTGTCCATGACGTCCTTACAAACCGACTGACTAGTTCCGTGATGGTCCTAGGTCTCCCTGCATACACTCTATCTTTAAGGTAGCCCCAGAGAAAGAAATCCGGGGGGTTAAGGTCTGGGCTGTTAAGTACCCACTCAAAATCAGTTGAGACTGATCACACGGCCACCAAAGTTCTCTCTCAGCCAATCTCGGGACAGGTTTGAGGTGTGAGAGCTTGCTCCATCTTGCTGGAACCAGAACTTTCCCATAAGCGACGGGAACTGGGTCTGGAGCTCCCTCTTGAAGGTTTTGAGGATCTCACAATACCGCTGCTTGGTGACTGTCGCGCCAGATTCCTCGAAGAAGAATGATCCGATGATCCCTCTGGGTGAGATTGCAGTCCATACCGTGCACTTAGGGGAGTGTAGGTGCTTGGTGGCTAACTAATTTGGTCTGGAGGTCCCCCAGAAGACATTTGTCTTCGAGTTTACCTTTCCTTCAAGATGGAAGTGAGCTTCATCTGAGGTCCAAAGGAGGTTAAGGAAAGTTGGGGTCTCCTGAATCTTCTCCAATATCTTGACTCCCATAGCCTTTCTATGCTCCTTGTCTGAAGTTGTAAGGGTCTGCTTCGTCTGTATTATGTATGGGTAGGCCTTTACATCCATTACTAGCATTCTCCTGCAACTCTCACGGAATATTCCGAGGGACTGACTTCGCTTGCGCACAGAGAGTTTTGGACTCTGCTGAACTGAATCTCACGCTCTCGACCAGCTCAGCTGAATGGTTTGGACGGTTGTCACTGGCTGCATTGAGGTTCTACACTGTCCCATATTTCTCTAAGTGGTCCACCCAGTCCTGAATTCTGCTCTTGGAGGGGGCTTTTTCACATTCGAACTGATACACGAAAGTGTCCTTCACTTTCTTGAACTAGCCTGTCTTGTAGTAATGTTTGACGCATATATTCTTTGCTGGAGCTCCCATTGAGATGTAGTTCTGTTCACAAGCGTTGCTTCTGTCATGTCCTGCAAAGTAAGGGTGATTAGTGAATGAATGAAGGATATATCACAAAGTGTGTGCAGGCCCGTTTTTTGGGGGTGACCCTGGACTACGGTGATGTTGCCAGAGCTGAAGATCAGGATTAGTTGTTTTTTAGTTTATAATGCAGATTTCAGTAAAGACTCGCATCTAAGGTGGGGCTAAATTAAGCTAAATTTCGTGTGGTTATTCCGAACAATGCCTCACTACGAAGGGCTCATTAGCAACCTTAGGATCCACTGTAAAAATGCCACCCTGCAGGGGGTTAGCATATGTAGATTGCTACACCTGGTACCTGGAGGAGCGACACGTAATCCTAGACCCAGTTCTTGCAGTTAAGCACCCTCTGGAATGACATCACTGACCCACAGTGTCTGTAGGACCTGTGACTTTATATATTCTATTATTTTCACTTTACCTTCACTACTTTCCTTCCTGTTCTCTCCTTACCAACTTTCTGACACAAGAGTATACACTGTTTAAACTGCCCGACCTGATACCTGGCTGTACAGCGCGTCCTGCCGGCCCGAGTGCCCGTAAGGAAGGCCTGGCTCACTTCTACTATTGCCAAGCCTGAGAAAGCAAGTTGGTGCGTTATCCCGGTCCCTTATGCACCCTTATTTTCTAAGACTATCTCCTCCTTTGTCCTTACTTATTTCTTCTATGCTTAAGGACCTCACCAGCTACCTTATGCCGTATCGTAAGAGGCTTTGGAACATGTATAAACAACGCCCGCCAGTTGCAATGGTCCTGAGCGTTGGGGCGCGAATAATGAAGTGTATGGTTTTGCCCCAATATACAATTCCCTGTGGCTGACTACCTTCCTATGGCCGTTCTCGGGGCATAAGGCTTTGCTTCATTGTTGGCTGCTAGACCAACTAAAGGTTTGTCACATGACAGATCTTCAGGTCTTATCATCAACTAGTACGACTTATTAAATATGCCACTCTGTTGCACCTGCCTCTCTTGCAGTTCATTTGGGGACTGCTGCTTTTGGGAGGGACTGTCCGCTGGCTAAAATCTGTTCTCTGTGGATTGTAGCACAGGTGCGAACATTCCACTTAAATGCACCCAGAGTTGGAAAGCATCAAAGGTCAGAAAATCCTACGCATAGTTTCTCTATTTTTTTTTTTAATTAGGGCAAGAAAAGAACGTGGAACCTTGCCCCATCTTGGTGTTGGCGAGGCCCCTGACATTACACCTCTGTCTGGTGGAGGGGTTCCCTTCCCACCACTCTCAATTGGTAAAGGGGCTTCCACTTTACCATCTTCTGAATTGCCCTTGGGCAACTCCCCCTTCCCAGGGGTGCCGCCTGAAGGAGCTGCGCGTCCTCCCGGCCTGAGTGGAAACCAGGGGAGCCCTGCTCTCACTGGGTGGAGCATGGGAAAGATGTTGGTGCGCTTTGCCTTTCAGCACTATTTTACCTTTTTATTATTATTAGCATTATTATTTTTGTTTTTTCTTATTATTTATTACTTTTTATTATTATTATTATTATTATTATTATTATTATTTAATATTATTATTTATTAGTAGTATTATTGGTGCGGTTAATGTATTGCAAAATTTGACAACCAATACTCCAGGTCCTGAAGACCATGCATCGTCCTCACCAGGTAGACAACCTTTGAGGAACCCATCTAATGTAGATATATTAGATGGGTTCCTTGAATGACGTCTACCTGGTGAGGACAATGCACGACCTTCTGGGCCTGAAGCAGTGTCAGTAGTCAATTTTTGCTATACATTAACCACACCAATTTGTCTCTGAATTTTTCTATCTTTAAAATATTATTATGATTACGATTATTATGATTACGAGGGGCGGTCAATAAGTTTTGCGAATCGGTAGGGCAAAACAGAGGAAGGGGGATGGCTGTTTATGGGGGTTTTAGGACAAGTTATGACAAGTCAGGACCTGCAGCTGCACGTTCCTTCCTCCTCTATTTAAGCAGTAGCTGATCGCAGATCGTCAGTTACAAATTTTTCAACAATGGAGAAGGTTGAGCACCGCGCAGTGATCAAATTTTTGACCAAGGAAGGCAAGAATTCAAAAGAGATCGATGAAGGCATGGTTGCAGTGTACTCCGACACCGCCCCTTCCTAGGCAACCATTGCTCGCTGGAATAGGGAGTTCCGCCATGGTCGTGAGTCCCTTGAAGATTACCCCCGTCCAGGACGCCCGTCAGACGTGACCAACGAGGACAATGTGGCCCGTGTGGAGAGGATAATTCTCGAAAATCGACGGGTGAAGGTCGAAGAAATCGAGCAAGAACTTGGAATATTACATGGAAGTGTTATCAACATCATCCACGACAATTTGGCCATGACCAAGGTCTCTGCCCGTTGGGTCCCTAGAAACCTCACGCCCCATGATCGACTTCAACGTCGTCAAAGTCCACAAGGCCAGAGTTGCACAAGCTGCCCTGCGCAAGTGCGGATTCGAGGAGCTCAACCATCCCCCCTCCAGTCCAGATCTGGCCCCTAGCGACTACTTTTTATTCCGCTGGCTCAAGGCTGCACTGCGTGGGCGCTGGTTTGGGGACGATGAAGATGTCCAGCTCGCCGTCCAGGAATGGATTGAACAGCAGTCGGGAATTCGAAGCCTCAGGAACAAGTGGCGCAAGTGCATTGAAGTCGAGGGTAGTTATCTTGAAAAATATTAAAACACTTTTCCTCATATCTCGTTTCCTTATATCCGAATCGCAAAACTTATTGACCGCCCCTCGTATTATAAATTTGCCTCCTTCATTTTACTTGACTCTCTTTGTTGTAGGTCCCATGCTCCTGCTAGGGGCAGAAGCGGGCTTCCTTTTGTTTTTTTGCTTTTGTATTGTTGATTTTTTTAATATTTTCTTGATCTAGCCTCATATTAGGCTGTAACGTAATTTTGACGACTTTTGTCTGGGCCGCTGGTAGATAAGTGCTTGAGGTTATTAATGGTGTTTCATCTGCTACTCGGTGAATGGAGCATTGTAAGGATCTGTGGGGATCCGATGACTCTCCTATTATTTCTATGTGGGTGTAGGTGGCTGACATTTGAGAAGGGATTAATCAGTTTGTTTGCATGTAGTTTGTTAGAGGGTGTGGTGTCTTGTTTTGATAGCAGTGTGATTGTGTACTGTTGATCTTGGAAAGTGTGATGCTGTTACCTTTTTTTAAAGTTTGTTTGTGTTTGTTTTGGTGTCAAAAAGTGTTTGATTATAATTATTCCAGTCTAATGTTTGTTGTTTTGTGTTTACTACTTGTGTGTATTTGATGTTTTCTTTCGTGACAGTATGGTGTCTTATGATGCTGTAGTCTCATTGTCTGGAAGCTCGTCGATTACCATTTCCCCTAGCTATCTTTGTGCAGGAGACCACGCCAGGGTATAAGGGTTTTGCGACCCCACTCCCACAGGATGCGGCAGGGCAGGAGGATCTTCGATTTACACCCGGCATGATGTCTCCCTTCTCTTTGCTTATAAAGCCTCCTTTAAGGCAGTAGCTGTTTCAGTCGAGGAGTTTAGGTCGGTGGATGAGGCCGTTGAGTTATTATCCGGCAACCTCAACGCCGTGGGTCTAACTACTATTCCTAGAACGTCTAGCCGTTTTGCACGCCGACCGCTTCCGCGGTGGTCAGCCGTGTGAGGGGTCCCTCTAAACAGAAGCGGTATGCCTACATGCGCTATAACCGACGCCAGAACGATTTCACTGTTGGTGAATTTCGTCGAGCTAAGGCTAGATTCAGGTATGTTTCGAAGCACGCCGCCGCTCTTCCTGGCGGGCATACGTGTCTTCACTTAACAAGTAGACCCCTCTAGCAGAGGTGTGGAAGCGAGTCAAAAGGATTCGAGGCAAGTTCTTGCAGGACCCCCTCCCGTTCTCCAGGAGAATGGGACCGCAAGCTCGGACCACGCGTCCCTGGCGGAGTCCTTCGCGACCGCCTTTTCCGCATTCTTTAGCTGGGAGGCTGCTCTGCCAGCATTCAATGCGCGTCGTGATGTCGCGGAGAACTCTTCAACGACAGGTTTATATTGAGCGAGTTACGTTCCGCTCTCGCTTCGTGCGCGGACACCGCCCCCTGGTCCGGACGATGTCCCGTACGCCATGCTTCGACACCTGGGTGAGCGATGCATGGCCTTTCTGTTAGATTTGTTCAACAGGATCTGGGTAGAGGGTATCCTCCCAGATTCCTGGTGAATCGCTACTGTGCTCGCTTTTCGCAAACTGGGGAGAAATCACTCTACCCCGGCCGGTTTTAGCCCAATCTCTCTAACTTTCTGAGTCTGCAAGTTGGAGCCGCTTCCGCAAGTTCCACTCCACGTCGAATGCTCTGCTCTGCTCTGACTGGAAAATGCCGTCTGTGAGGCCTTACTTCGTAGACAGCACTACGCCACGGTGTTTTTCGATCTGGAGAAAGCCTATCATACGGCATGACATACAGTATCATGGAGACTCACCACATGATGGAGGCGAGGGGACGCCTCCTAATCTTTATATCTGAATTCTTGTGAGATCGTCGATTCAGTTACGGGTGGGGGAGCCCTCTCCGGCCCAATGGAGCAGGATAGGGTATCCCGCAGGGAAGTTTCCTCAATGTCACACTTTACCCTGAGCATCAACGGCATCACCTCGGTACTGCCGGAAGATGTTCTCGCTGCGCTCTAAGTGGACGACCTTTCGATCTCTTTTGTGCGGCCCAGATGCCAATTCTGGAGCGTCGACTCCAACAGGCATTGTACCGCTTCTCTCGCTATGCCGAAGCTCACAGGCTTCTGTTTTCCTTGGCCAAGACTAAGGTGGTGCACTTCTGCCGCCATTGACGACTCCATCATGACCCAGACTTATTTCTCAAGGGAGTGCGCCTGGAAGTGGTGGACTCGCACCGTTTCGTTTGTCTTGTATTTGACCGATGCCTCACCTAGAAGGCTCCTATTCGCAGCCTAAGGGTGTCTTGTACCTGCGCCATGGATATTCTATCGATCCTTTTTTCGTTGAACTTGGACTACGGATGCGAGTTTTATGCATCCGCAGCCGAGCGTGTATTGCGGAAGGTGGACTCGATCCACCACACCGGCCTTCACCTGGCGACCGGTGCCTTCCGCACTTCCCCCATTGAGAGCCTACTTGTCGATCCTGGGGAGATGTCACTCATGCTAGCTGAGTGGATACGGCGTTGGCCTCCCAACGTCGCGGTACCGGGTTCGATTCCGAATCCCGGCAGGAGCGGACACAAACATCAGCCCTCGTAGAGATCTGGCTACCGATTGGTGGACGCGCTGTGCTCACCCCGTTTTCGAGTGGGTAGATCTTACACCTCACACATAGCCAATCACGACATCGCTTTCTTTCCTCTCCCGCCTTCACAGCACAACACACTATTCCAAGGAATCCTGTCGATGGGTATCTATATCCACGTACCTCTGACGCGCAACAGGTCCCTCTCCCCCGAGATGACGAAGGTTTCCACCTGAACACTGGTTGGTATCAAAACATAATACTTTCTGGCACCTCTCCCCAAAAGAGGACCAGCGATTGTCATACTGAGCTTATATAAATTTCATTATCCGATCGGGGATCCTCCCAGTATCATGGAAGGATTGGTGCTGACTAACTAATTAAACTAACTGCCACTCGCTCTGTGCCTGTACGCGTGAGCCTAGCGCCTCCCTCAGTCGCCAACGGCTCTCACTGCATCCGCAGCTGATCTTGCCGGCGCCTATGCCGCCGAGAGACGCCAATGATACCCTAAGCCCTTTGGGTTTAGGGCTAGGAAACTCCTTCGAGTGATCGGTGTATCTCTCGGGCTCTAAGTTCCAAGAGAGGGTCGGCTTCCACGCCGTATCCTCTCTGTTTGAAGTTTGGGGCTCTACCAGCCGCTGCGCCTGTCCTCAGGGCCGAGCTGTTTGCAATACACCGCTCGTTACGGGAGATAACCCATCGAGCCCTTGTGATCTATAGCGACTCACAAAATACCCTGAGTGCTTTGGGGCATTGGACTCTCCACATCCCCTGGTTTTCGGCGTCTGTGAAGCCACGGTTTTGGCTACCCGGGTGGATTTCGAGATTATCTTCTGCTGGGTTCCTGAACATGTGGGCATTGCGGAGAATGAGGGCGCCAAAGATTCCGCTAGGCCTGTGCGACCAAACCAGCGTTTCGCTCCTCCTCATACCGATTACATGGCAGAATTCAGGGCTGCTTGGCAAAGAAGATGTGAGACGCCCGAGGATAACTTAAAGTTACGTGCCATTGCGCCGCGACTCTTCCCATTGACCTACCCCCCATGCAGCGACGTCTTTAGGTTGCTTTCTGTCCTTTTCGAATTGGACACACTTGCGGGGCACAGCCATTTGATGGAGTGCTCGCGTTGTCTTCCAGACTGTTCGGCACATTCATGTTGAATGTCCCAGTCGGGGTGATCTACGCGCTCGTTACCTGTTCCGGTCTCGGTTTAGCGGGGCCAAAGCCGCTTGTCCCTTGTACTCTGGACTGGTTCGTGTACACAGACTTGTTGACTATA
>OZ018330.1:131375099-131697599 GCA_963969495.1 Ceratothoa steindachneri
CCTGCCAATTATGTTGTTCTCCAGGTACCAAATTGGCCATGCCAACCCTGGCTGCTCAGTTGACCCGACCGGCTCCTGCGTACTCTCAAGTGGTTTCTGCTGCCAAGATGCCGCAGGTGGGTAGGGACTTTACACCACACTGAGGGGAGGGGCTTGAATTGAATTCTGATGTTAATTTTTTAAGAGTTGATGTAGTTTACTGTTGCATTTTGGGCTTTCTTTTATCTCTTTTTTTTTAACTATATGTTCATCCATGAGCTCATTTGTCTTCCTCTACCCCGATATTTTTTTTTCTCGAACGTACTTCGTTGTGTGGATGTTTCCCTTAATGGGGTCTGGGTAACTTGCTGAATGCAGCGTAAACCATCCTCCATATAGCGACAGATCCTCACTTTTTTGTTTTGAACTAGTTTTTGGAAGCTTACGAATGCATCAAATCCTTGTTCCCGATCAACCCCTCAGTAAGCAAAGCTATAGCGATTGTTTTTGGTCACCTCTTATATGTCTTCCTCTCGACAGGCAATCGGGCAAGTTGGGTCCGTTTCAGAGGGCGCTTCGCAGTCCCAAATGAAACCGGACAATCCCAATCCACCGCCATTGACTAACGCCAATTCAAATCTCCAAGCGCTTTTGGCCGGTAGGTTCAGACTGGTTTCGATTTCCGGTTAATGACAACTGGGTAGTTGCAGGTTTGCTATTGTTGTGTTTTGGCAATCAGTCTGTATTCTATGAAGCCACGCGGAAGCAACTGGGAATGTGCCCGGCCCAGCCGAGTGGAAACGAGATTTTCTGTTTTGTTTTCGTTTGTTTTGTTTACTGTGTTCATTGAGTTGATTCGCCTTTGTTTGTAAAATGAGGAAACACGAAATTCCTTTTACAGCGAAGTTAGCGACAGCGGGTGTGATAAGCGCATGATGGAGTAACGACTTTGTGGTGGCTGCCATAAGCTAGAGATACCCATGGTTCGGAACCCACGTTGATCAGCAGGTGCCAACCCTACTGCGAAATATAATGCATCTGAATGAGTGCTGATCTGAGCTAAAAGCCATCCTCAATTATTTAGTAACTGGAAATTACTTCAAGGTATTCTATCCAAATTTCGACTTCCAAGTTAGAAATGGGAAGATAGACCCTGCCAGCAGAAGCGGTGTGACCGTTTAGCTTCTTAAAACGAAGGAGCGAAAGCCAATGACGGCATCTGCTACAGAAATGGTTAAATTGGAGCAAGTGAAAATGGGTGAGAGGTATATAGGTACAGATCCACCCGAGGGCGTTGGGACCAGAGGGCAAGCTGCGTCATGGTTGACCAAGTTACATTTGTCACCCTCCTGTCCTATTCATATTCCGGCGAATCTGTTGGTGCCACAACCCCCGTAAGCGGCGCGGCGATTTGCCATCCTGGCCGCCGTGCTGACGGAACTCAGCACCCCGTCCGACCCCAGCTTAGCCTCTTCTCCTTCCTTCAAACACTTGTGTTTCCCCGCTGTTTCCTTGCTTTTCATACAACCTCTCCAACAACTTTCTCTGGTCGGCCTCTAATTTCACAGGGTAGATGCTGACCTTCTTCTCAGCCAACCGTACCGGATCGGGGCTGAGGGGGAAGGGGACAATGTTCCCTCACCCCTGAGCTCCAGTTTGGGATGTTGTTTTTTTTAACAACCCGCTTCATCCCCATCCATACCTTCCTCAATATCCCTTTTCCTTCTCCCTTCACACTCTATCAATTTTACGCAGTACCCAAGGTGGAGCCGCTATGCTGAAGGGCTGCCAGGTCACCAGGCGGGAGGGGTGGCCTTAAATGGCGGCACCTGGCTGTGCCAGGCCTGTACGCACCCCTTGCAGAGCGAGCTACTGCGAGGGATGATGAGCGATTGTTTCCTGTATACAATATAGGGTCACCATGCCCAATGATGAACAAATAAAAAATTAACCCTCAACTTTGCCTGTTCCATCGACGTAGCCGCCCTCGGGCAGCTCCACAGAAAAAATGCAGCCCCCATCCCTGTGCTTGCGCAGGGGACCCTCCAACCGGAGAAGAGGCTTACTCCGCCTACGGTTGTAGGGGACTCCCCCTCACCCCCTTCTCTGGAGCTGCTTTCGGGCACCTCCCTGTTCCCAGCCGCAGTCCCCCATTTTCTTCCCAAGGGGACTGCCAAGAAAGCCAGCAGGCAGCCCATAGCCGACAGCTCCACATTAAAGCGGCTCGGTAGGGCAAACCCCCTTAGGGGGCAGAAGGAAGCCAGGCCCCTTCAGTCGCTTCCCTCAAAAGACCTGCTGGCAAGAACATTAAACCTTGCTGGGGTCAAGGCCTGTGCCTCCCCAGACGTGACTAGAGACAGCTCTGTCAACGGGACCTGTAATGTCCTGGGGAGGGGGGGGGGGGAGATGGCCAATTGGAGGCGGGTCCATCTGGCATCCGGCGGAGGGGAGAAGTGGGTTCATTCCCCGCCCTCCTCTGCTAAAAAGAAAAAGAAAATAAAAAAGACTAAAAAGAATCGGGGCTCCTCTTCATCTGCGGGTGCTGCGGGGACAGATGGGTCTGCTGCTTCGGTAAGCGACCAAGCCAAGATCGGCACATCCGGCCCCTCTGCCTCCCTGGGTGCGGAGCCCCCGACTAAGACCAAATGTGCGCAGGGCAAAACCTCGATAACATCGGGGCCCCTCATTGAGAGGTTACCTGGCGTTTTCGAGCCCGCTGGCTTCAAATGCTTCCTCGTTATTCGGTGCACTGATGGCAGCATGTTGGCGAAGGGCAACATGATCCATCAGAGGAGAGCTTTAGATCGTGTAATTGGTAGAGAGCCAAAGGTGACCCGATTCTCAGACGGGAGCCTTCTGGCGAATGCGGCGAATCCCGCCGAGGCGGCCAATATAAGTGCTCTTCGGACATTCATGGCACCCCGGTGAGTGTGACGCCGCACTCTAACATGAACTTTGTAAAAGGAGTAGTTTATGCGAGAGAACTCGTTGACTACTCCATAGAGGACATCACCTTAGAGCTGGCCGACCATGGGGCGGTCAAGGCCGAACGTGTGATGAGAAACCAGGGAGGGGCCTCGAGACCCACCCTTGCACTCTTCGTCACGTTCGACTGTGACAAGCTCCCTGAGTCGGTGCGTGCCTGTTGGTACCGCTACCGCGTGAAGGAATTTGTGCCACTGCTGCGGTGGTGCGATTATTGTCACCGCTTCGGCCATACGAATCGTTCATGTAGATGTGCAAAGTCGGGGTCACCCGAAGTATGTGTAAATTGCTCGAAGGCCGCACACGATAAGTCCAAATCGCGTGTGGCCAAGTGTGTCAATTGCGGAGAGCCGCACCCCGCTTCTTCAAAGCAATGTGGTGCATATCTCCTTGAGAAAGAAATCCTGGCAGTTCAGGCCCAGGATCGACTCTCATTCTGCGATGCTAAGGACTTGTTCCTGGCGCGCCCGGCTCTGCCTGGGACGTCTTATGCCTCAATGGTTAGAAAGACACCCTCTGCTCCTGGCCCATCCAGGCCAACGAGTACGGTTGTTCCCGTGCCCATTCGGAGCCCTTGTTGGGGTTCTACTCAACCCGGGCGCTACCCTGGTAAAGCTGGCGGCAGAAAGGTTTCACACCCATCCCCGGCTAAAACCCGGGCTCCACCCCTTTCCCCCAGCGTGACCGTTTCCCGTAAGGCTAAACGGCCACGCGCCTCCACCGAGTCCTTAGACTCACAGGCGCCAACACCCCTGAAGATGGTCGCTAGGCCATCTTTTAGGGTTCCTAAAGCTGTCCCTCGAAAGGAGGACAGCAACAAAGGAGCTTCGGCTCCTTCGCACACGCCTAGTGGTGGGCTGAGTGGCTCGGAGACGGTGGATCCTCGAAAAGCCGGCCCCCCACCTTCGAAGCGCAACGCCTGCCTAAGGTTTCGAGGTGGAGGGAGGAAAAGACTCGCATGGCGAGCCCAACCTGCCCCAATAATTCATCGAAGGCGACAGCGCCTTCAGCGCTTTGTCCGTCCAACAGCGCCCGGTGTTCTGCCTCCGGGAAGCCTACGGCCATTCTCGTGAGGACCTTCTGTTCGAAGAGGGTCCCCGCGTCTCCTCCGAGCTAGGCCTGGAGGCCATATTCCTTCAATAGAATTGCCGTGGACTCCGGGCCAACTGGGAGGAGCTGCGGAGGCTCGTCTCGTCCCGTTCCCCGTTAGCTATTTTTATGCAGGAAACCGTGGTATAAGTGTTTTGTCATTCCACCACCACGTGATGGCCGGGCTGGGGGATGCGCGGTTTACACCCAGCATGATGTCTCTGTTCTTCCTTTCACTTTAGATAGCTTTTTTCAGGCAGTTGCTGTGCAGCGTCACCTGGATAGCAGGTATACTATCATTTCTGCGTACATTCCACCTTCAGCTGACTTCGACTCGGGGGTCTTCCGCTGCGTCGTGGCACGTTGCCGAGGCCTTTTCTTTTGCTTGGACATCTGAAGGGCAGATATCTTCTCTGGGGAGATTACTCAATAAATCCCAGGGGACAAGTCCTTCCTGATCTGATCGCAGAGCTTGAGATGGGTGTCCTAAATGTGGATGAGTTTACGCATCACTACCCGAGAACCGCTTCATTTTCTTGCCTTGATCTATATTTGTGCTCTTCGGATGCACAGCCTGATTTTGATTGGGGTTGGTCGATGACCTCCATGGTAGTGATCACTTTCCAATTCAAATATTATTTTCAAGGCAACTGCCGCCTGAGAGCCCACCTCGGTGGTGCTTGGCGCAGTGGCCTGCATTTCAGGAAATGACTGAATTCTCTATCTCAGTTTAGGTCGGTAGATGAGGCCGTTGAGTTCTTTCCCGGTAACCTCATCGCCGCGGGCCTGACTACTATTCCCAGAATGTCTGGCCGTTTTGCACTCCGACCACTCCCGTGGTGGTCGGCCGAGTGTGAGACGGCCCTCAAACAGAAGCGTTATTCCTACATGCGCTATAAGCGCCGTCCGAACGATTTCACTGTCGCTGAATTTCATCGGGCTAGGGCTAGGTTCCGGTATATTTCGAAGCACGCCCGCCGCTCTTCTTGGCGGGCATACGTGTCTTCACTTAACGGGAAGACCCCTCTAGCAGAGGTTTGGAAGCGAGTCAAAAGGATTCGGGGCAAGTTCTCGCAGGACCCCCTCCCGTTCTCCAGGAGAATGGGACCGCAATTTCGGCCCCCGCGTCCGTGGCAGAATCCTTCGCGACAGCTTTATCCGCATTTTCTAGCCGGGATGCTGCTTCGCCTGCATTCAATGCACGTCGTGATGTCGCGGAAGGCCGCCGGCTGGACTTTACCTCCAGAGGCGGAGAACCCTTCAACGACAGTTTACTCTGAGTGAGTTGCGTACCGTTCTTGCTTCGTGCGCGGACACCGCCCATGGTCTGGATGATGTACTGTACGCCATGCTTCGACACCTGGGTGAGCGAGGCATGGCCTTCCTGTAAGATTTGTTCAACAGGATCTGGGTGGAGGATCTTCTACCAGATTCCTGACGAATCGCTACAGTGCTCGCCTTTCGCAAACCGAGGAGAAATCACTCTACTCCGGCCGGTTTCCGCCCAATCTCTCTAACCTCTTGCGTGTGCAAGTTGATGGAGAAATTGCTAAATGTTAGATTAGTTTTTTTTCTGTTCAGCGGAGGCCATCTGTCTTTTGCACAGTGCGGTTTCCGCAAGTTTTACTCCACGTCGGTTGCTCTGCTCCGACTGGAAAATGCCATCTGCGAAGCCTTCCTTCGTAGACAGCACTAAGCCACGGTGTTTTTCGATCTGGAGAAGGCTTATGATACTGCATGGCGATACGGTATCATGGAGACTCTCCACACGATGGGGGCGAGGGGACGCCTCCCAGTCTTTATATCTGAATTTTTGCGAGATCGTCCATTCCGCGTACGGGTGGGGAGAGCCCTCTCCGGCCCAATGGAGCAGGAACAGGGGTGTCCCATGGGGAAGTGTCCTCAGTGCCGCACTCTTTTCCTTGAGCATCAACGGCATCACCTCGGTGCTGCCGGAAGATGTGATCGCTACGCTCTACGTGGACGACCTTTTGATCTCTTTTGGCGTGGCTCAGATGCCAACTCTGGCGCGTCGACTCCAACAGAAATTGAACCGCGTCTCTCGCTATGCCGAAGCGCACAGGTTTTGGTTTTCTTTGGCCAAGACTAAGGTGGTGCATTTCTGCCGCCACCCACAGCTCCACCCCGACCCAGATTTGTTTTCTAATGGGGTGCGCCTAGAAGTAGTTGAATCGCACCGTTTCCTTGGTCTTGTATTTGACCGATGCCTCACCTGGGAGGCTCATATTCGCAGCCCTTGGGTCTCCTGTATCCGCGCCATGGATATTTTCCGTTCCGTGACGTTCAGCGCTTAGGGTGCTGATAGGGCTACTGCCTTACTTTTTTATCGATCCTTTGTTCGTTCGAAGCTCGACTACGGATGCGAGTTTTATGCATCCGCAGCCGAGCGTTTATGCCGAAGATGGACTCGATCCACCACACCGGCCTTCGCCTTGCGACCGGTGCATTCCGCACTTTCCTCATTGAGAGCTAGGCATAGCTTTCGGGCCGGTGGCCCCTGGCCCCTGGTACAGGCCAGGACGCCACCCTGGAGCGTACCACCTCTGGTTTATTATCCCCCGCTCCCAAAGCTTCTACAGCGCTGGGAATATTGCGTTTGGCTTTTTTGGAGCACACATCGTGTCACTGGAACCGTGCCAGTGTATACGGATGGCTCCTAGTCCCAAGAGGAAAGAGGGGGTCGGTTTCCACGCCGTATCACTTTTGTTTGAAGTCAGCGGGACTCTACCAGCCGCTGCGTCTATCTTCACAGGCTGAGCTGGTTACATTACACTGCTCGGTATTGGAAATCGTCGAGCCCTTCTCGGAGACAGGAATGTGATGTATAGCGACTCATAAAGTGCACTTAGTGCTCTTGGGGCATTGGAATCTCCGTATCGCCTGGTTTATGATGTCCGTGACACTACGGTTTCGGCGAGCCGAGTGGATTTCGAGATTATCTTCTACTGGGTTCCTGGACATGTATGAATTGCAGTGAATGAGGCTGCCAAAGAGTCCCTGAGGACTGTGCGACCAGACCAGCGTAATCGCTCTTCCTCACACCGACTACATGGCAGGAATACGGGCAGCTCTCCGGTCTGCTTGGCAAAGAAGATGGGAGACGGTCGAGGGTAATTTAAAGTTGCGTGCCATTGCGCCGCGACTACTTTAGTTTGCTTTCTGTCTTCTTCGAATTGGACACACTCGTGGGTCGCACCGCCATTTGATGGAGCTTTCGCCTGCGCCTTACTGCGACGACTGTGTTGTCCCCCAAACTGTTTGGCACATTCTTATTGAATGACCCAGTCTGGGCGATCACCGCGCGCGTTACCTGTCCTGGTACCGGGGAGAACGGTGTGCTACTGCCCTTCCCTTGTACTCGGGACGGGTTCGTGCACACATACCTGTAGAGTATACGACTTCTTGTCCACTTTATTTGACTGTTGTTTTTTTGTAGGTCCCATTTTCCTGCCCCGGGGGAAGGCGGTCCTATTCCCGACGTTGGAGCGCGCCTTCTTCTAGCCTCTTCCCCTGCTTTTCTTATTATTTTTTAGCCCCTGTCCTTGTTTATAGTTATTAGTTTTTCAATAGGTCCTAGTAGTAGGCTGTGCTATCTACGGCGACTTATACCCAAGTAGCATTCGCCAGATGGGTTCGCCCCCCTAAAAAAAATCAACCCTATGGCCACTAATTTGCCCCGAGCCGCGTTTATAGTGAGTCCTCTCGTTCTCCCTGAGTGTGGAGCGGGCGCTGGTATCTGGGTAGATCCGTCTCGTCCTCGTGTTCTCTTCGCTAACCGCGGACCAGAGAGGACAGTTGTGGGCCCCAAATCGTGCCACACATAGAGGTTTCCCGGTTCCACACTCCTCGACTCCATACTCCCCGACTCCATACTCCCCGACTCCTTCCTCACTCCGAAATGAGAGCAGTCAGCGGTACTTTAGGAGCTGGAAAAAGGAGACAAAATTACTCCCTACTCGCTCCTGAAAGGCGTCAGGTATCCCCATCCCTCCTATATATATAAACCGCCTACACACACAAGACATACCTACTTATACACACCTGGCTTTCCTCCAGCTACGCTTGTGTTCGTGCTTTTATATATATAAATACACTTTTGGGGGGGGGGGAAAGATCTGTCTCTGTCGAAAGACGGGGCCTGACACTGGCTCCAGGCAGCTTGTCCTCCCGCCTTCCCCAGAACCTGAAATAAAGGTGGGCATTAGATTGGGCACACGGGAGTTGAGGCGGAAAAAAAATAACTACCACACGGTGACGTTTCCTCTCGTCGCAGGTTCTTCAACGGAGAAATCGACGATAACCCGGAACGCGACGCTCATTGAAAACCTCACAGCTACGTCCGCCATGCTCAATTCGGCAAAAGTAAGTAGCCTTTTCCCCGCTCCTCAATCCAGCCCCCTCTCCCGGAAGGTGTTTCAAGTGTTCGTATACAATATTTGTTCACCGGAGTGTGAAGTAAAAATCCCGCCACCGTGGTGTCAACTGCCTGTGTTAAAAAGGGCTTGTCACCGCACCCTCAGATCAAATGGGTGAAGTCGTTGAGTTAGTAATGCGCTTCCTCCTATCAATGCGGTAGATGACCTCAGCTCAAAGCTCTCGCCGACTCCGACGACCTGTAAGGCGACCTATTTAATCTTTTATAAATAAAACTACTTTTTTTTTCCCGCGATGGTACCTGACAACGCAACATGCTTGAGCATCGTTATGTTGACTCCGAAGTCCCTCTTCTTTAAGGGTTTGCTCGACAATCGGTGTTTTTGAAGTGACGAGCGTACACGGGCCGAGAGGGGTGGGGCGGGGCTGCTTTATTTCTCAAAGACTGATTAATGGATTAATTTGCCTTCCGTATGAGAGACTCGAAACTTTTGAAATCAGCAAGAAAATGGGATTAAACTGGCACATAAAACAAAATAGTTTACACACGAAATTTTGATGAAATGCACACCGGACAAACGGGCAATGAATGATGTGTTAGCCTTGCATAGCCGTGTGGAAACACCTCACTGCAACTAGTGCGTTGTCCTTCAGACTTCGGCAATTCGTCTCGAGTGTCTCAGTCTAGGGAGATCTTCGGTCACGTTACCTGTCCCGGTATCAGGACGAGCGGAGTCGCTAGATTAATTTTAACTTGTGCCCTAGGTGGTAGACGCCAGATATCCCTTTAAAGAAAAAAAAGCCTGGTTCAGGGTTCATAATTCACGAATTGCATCGTCACCTCTAAGGTAACATTGTTATTACTTTATCCCAGTTTTATCGCCTCCATCTTGGCCCCTCCATCGAGTTGTTATTCCCTCATTAATTGGTCTGTTATTTTTCCTGCATTCCAACTTTTGTCTATCCGATCCTCGTTTTTGGCAAAAATGTTCGTTTTCTCTTACTTGGTCCAGTCCTCCTACTTCTCAGATGAATCTGCGATTATGACTGAGTACCACATTGCCACCAGCACTTTCAAGTTGTTATTTTGGGGGTGCTAACTCCGTCTTTAGTTGCAGGAAGATCCGCCGTCCAAGATTGGCACGGCGATGGTCAGCATTGCCGGGGCATCGTCTCACCATACGACAAGTACCTCAACGACCACTTCCGCGTCAGCATTAATCAGAGCTGCAGAAGCGACAGGAGGATCAGGGCCGCCCAACATCAACCTCGCTAACATCAACCTACCGGGTTAGAGACCAGGTTTCCTTTTTCCTCACTCGTCTCGTCACCATACATTAAATTTGATAACAAAATACTGTGGCAGAACTTTTCACCCCCAACATAGAGTCCCAACCCTATCCCCTTTCCTTCTCGTAATTTGCACACTGAGTTAACTTCATCTGATTCCACATTTCAACTATATACTACCATTTTCCCAATAAGTGTGGTCGTCGCTCATCAACGACGTTGTCCCAGGTTGACTGTTACACGCCAGAAGAGAACCTTAAATAATAAAAAAAAAGACTTAATCCTGGCATCTGGAGTTGCGGCACTCCAAGCTGCCCCCTTTCCCCTAAGGATGGTGGTGGTAATTGTCACCATTACAGTCACTGCCTAGAAAAAAAACTGTTGCTCTTTCGTGAGTCCTCATTTACACCATTTTTAAACTAATACACTGTTGTTGCTGATCCTCAAGCTGTCTGACCAAGTATCCCCCCGAAACCTAAAGAAGGATATGATAGCCTGTCCAGGGTTTTCCCATAGATCCCTCAGGAAGTGTATATTGCGTTGTTGGCATGCGTAATTGTGTGCAGTGCAGTGCAGTGCAGTCTTACATTATGTTTGATTTTGTGCGTGCGGGACTGTGTTGTGTAAGATATATGGAGAATGGGACTTACGGAGGAAGATGCTCAGGACCGAAGTCGGTGGAGAATAGTCATACGACCATCCAACCCTCCAGAAGCGGGACCAAGAGGATGACGGCGCGGAGTTGCATTCTTGACATCCACGATGCTCACATCTGACCTTTTCTGGTAGTTTAGAAGGGCTGGGTGATGTCCACCCTGTAGTAGCCTGGTTGAATGGGCTCTGTCCTGATGAGGATATAAGATTCTGAAGAGTAGATATCAGGGGGCATCGCATAGGAAAGGGTTAGGTGACAAACACCATTGAGTGGAAATAGGTAAAGTTGGTTTAGGGTGGTCTAAATGGGAGAGTTGTCACTTTATTTCTAATGTATGAATTAAGTGTTGTTTTAAATGTCAGATTTGGTGTTCGTTCATGTAGTGTAGCGGGTGCTCTGGGGTTGTTGAGGCTGAGAATAGTATTTATCTGCGTCATGTCAAGGTAATCCTTGATCTGGAAGACTGATTTCAGAATGACGATGGTGTGTATGTTTAGTAACTACAGCCTGTTGTTGTTTTTAAGGCTTTGATTTATATTATATTACTGTTCTTATGTTCAGTATTAAGGAGACGGCCGAAGGGAATTTAAAGTTGCGTGCCATCGCGCCGCAACTGTTCCCGTGGACCAACCCACAAAGGCTTCGACGGCTTTAATTTGGTTTCTGTCGTCTTTGAATTGGGATACTCACGAGACGCACCACCATTTGAGGCAGCACTCGCCGGTACCTTATTACGACGACTGCGTTGTCCCCCGAACTCTTCGGCGCATTCTTGTTGAATGTCCCAATTTGGATGATCTTCGCGCCTGTTACCAGTCCCAGTATCGGGACGAGCGGGATCGGGACCGCTTGTCCCTCGTAATTGATACTAGTTCGGGCATACAAACCTGTCGACTATTTGACTCTCTTTGATGTTTGTTGCATGCTCCCACTACCGGGAAAGAAAGGCCTGCTTCCCCTCCACACCTGAATGTGTTTCCTCGTTTTTTTCCCTTTGGTTTTGCTTTTGCTTGTTTGTATGTTGTAATCTAGCCCAGCATTTGTCTGCAATATAATTTTGTCGACTTGTCCCGCAGTCGCCAGGTGGGTGCTAAAAATAATTAAACATGGAGCCGTGCCGGTCTATACAAATGGCTCCATGTCCACATGATGAGTGGGCTTCCATGCTTTCTCCGCCCTATTTAAAGCCTGCGGGGGTCTTTCGGGCGCTGTGTGTAGTCGCGGCCAAGTTTGTTGCGATTCACCGCTCGGTTCAGGGAAGTAAGTGCCGTGCTTGTTTCGGAGAGTGATTTGTAATTCATATGGTCTCAATCAGTCAAGTGTCCTTGAGTGATTGAAATCTTGGTATCCTCTTATTCGCAGTATCCGTGACTCTCGACTGATGCGAGTCATGAGGTTGTCGAGATCATCTTATGCTGAGTTTCGGGACATGTTGTGGTTGTTTGAAATGAGGGTGCCAGACTGTATGAACAGATTGGGACCGGACCAGCGTTTTGCTTTTCCCTACTCTGACTATATGGCAGAAAGCAAGTCTGCCCGCAGTGCTTCCTGGCAAAGAAGGCGGATGGCAGTTTCATGCCATTGCGCCCCTACTTTTTTCATGGATATACCTCCCCCACACCCAATGACTCGACGGTATAAGGCCTTTTTTGTTGCCTCTGAATGAGACACACTCGCGAGACGCCGCGTCATTCGATGAATGCTCACCTGAACCTTTCTTTCTAGATTGCCTTGTTCCGCCTCTTTGCATACCTATCATAGACATTATCATCCAAATGCCCCTGTGATTCTTTCTCTCCACTACTCATCCACATGATCAACCCACCTTTTACGCAGTCTTCCAACCCTTCTTACACCCTGACTCATTCTCGTTCTTCTCTTCGCGAGTCTATTCCCATCTATTCTTCCATGCCCATATTACCTCAGAACACTTTCACTTACAACCTCGTTCCATCCTTCCTCACATAAACCCTTTTTTCTACCCAGTCCTTCCCCACTCTATCCACCTTTCGCACACCCAGCATCCATCTCCCTGATACATTCCACACTTAACCCCTTAAAATGGACTAAAGCTCTAATTGCCCCGGGAACTTTCCTACTATTTAAAACCTTACACTTCATCTGTTTTTTCACCTACCTCTCTCAGTTCTAATGCAAGGTCCCCCCTTCCCCCCTACCCGCTCTAAACCCACTCTGCTCATCCCCTTTCAATCTCTTAATTATCCTTCGCCCAATCTGAATTTTTTCATACACCTTCCCTACTGAGTGACTTTTCCCCTGTGTAATTCTTGCAGTCACCTTTCTCCCATACAACAGTACTACCACAGCATTCTTCTCAGATCTCTTATAGCACTAACAACCTCTTGCATGCTTACCCAAGGTTTCCTAGAAATTATATTGAATGAAGTTCTGAGATGGTTCAGGGAGGAACAGGGGAGGAAAAGATGGTAGCGTTTTCAGGTTGCAGTTGGGATTTATTCAATTTTTGTTTATGCATGTAAGGATGGGCGGTGTCATGATCGCAGGCGGGGATGGAAGATCTAAATATCTTCTCATTACTGAATTTTTCAGGCCTTAATGTGGGTTTGCAAAATCTTGCGACCAGTATACCCGGCATCCAGAACGTTCAGGTCTCCATCCCTGGCTTCCCTGTCCCCATCTCTCTCTCTCTGAATGTCCCTGGAAGCACCTCCAGTAACTCTTCGTCGGCCATTATCGTCACTTCGCCTTCGCAACTCAGCGTAAGAGCACCGAGATGTTCACTCAAATATGATTGTCATTATGGGTATTGGTGCCCGCTTAACCCCTGTTGTTGTTTTTTTTGGTGGGGGGGAGGAGGAGACCTAACACTATTATATCCTTTGCAGGTTGTGTCCAAGACTTCGGGTACGACCTCAGTGAGTTCTTCAGCGGCCACTGTTATGATCGCGAGTCATTCGGGTCTCCAGCAGCGTCAAGTTGTCCAGCTTCCTTTCAGTAAGACGTGTTGTTGTTGTTCTGGTGGAATCACCCCGCAGTGAGCGCCAAGGAACTTGTATGTCTGCGTGTGTGTGTGTTGTTATGTGAGGGAGGATTTTCGGTTGTCGGTGATGAGAACCTTCCGAGGAATTGAAGTTCTTTACTTCGATTGGATTTTTATGTATTCGGTCTTGTAGTTGATGAATTCTGACCAGGTTTGACACACAGTGGATAAGGTTCATTGCTGTTGACCCCTTGTTTTTGCCGTTCAATATAGACAGATTCTAAAAGAGTTGCGCACTTCCTGGTCTACATAGCCCAAGTAATCCAGTTGGTTTATATGCCTTCTAACCTCTTTCCACCCTTTTAACTTTACACTTCCAACCCTTTCTCAGAAATTCTTATGTTGGTCTTAACTTTTTTGTAAATCTACTCTTACCATCAATGTTTTATCTATGAATTTTCGCTTATATGTGGGGCAGGAATGGTACCTACACTGTCCTCCGTCGCGTCTTGGAAAAGGTGATTAAGCCCAGATATGCGGCCGCTGCCTGTGAAACCGCGCACCCAAAAGTCTAGTTTATGTGAACGTGATGAAGGTAACGGCGGGGCTGTCCCAAACCCCGTCCACTCCTGTCGGTGGTGGCGTTGATGCGTGCTGATCTCACCTTGTGGAGTGATATAATTTGAAAAGAAAGCAAAGCCGACTTGTTTCGATCCCTCAAGGGGATTGGTTCGACCGGGGAACTTACCTTTTGGCCTCCATACCTCTCTCCCGTGAGGTGGGCTGGTCCCAGGAACGTCACCACATTCCCAGGGTGGGTCCATAGGTCCCCATTAGCGAGGTGGTGTGTGTGTTTGGTGGTTGTGCGAGGTTAGGACACTCGATGGGATGGGGTTTAGTGTCTCGTCTTGGTCTTAGGAAGAAGAGACGAGAGAAACTGGGTGAGAGAATAGACCCCAACACGAATGTGTTTGTGGACCTCCATAGGTATTGAATGAAAAGAAGAAGAAAAGACCTGTGGCAATTTCCTCGTTCATTGTATTGGTTTGTTTGTTTTAAATCCCATCAACAATTGAATGCCCGAACGCAGAAAAACTCTCGCATTCGTCTTCCCTTTAATTTTCAGGTCAGTTAAATGGATCTCAGCTGGCTGCGCAACTCACCAAGTCCAACGCCCAGGGGACGTCTAGCACCTCAAATATCCCCGTTTTACAAGTCCTCAATAAGGTTAATATTGTTCCTCTTCGGATTAACCCTATTGTCCTATAACAGAGTGTTGCGCACGTTTACAGCGTGGGATGGAAAAATGAGAAAGATTTAATTTTTAAAAAAGAGAATACAATAAGCACTTCGAAGCAAGTTTGTCTGCCCCCTTCCCCTTCTCGGAACGAATTAAAAAACAATTTAACGAATTCATAGGATTATTATACAGGCGCTGGTTTTCAACCTTGGGTTAGAGTGATGTTTATCTCTGCTTGCGGCGAAGTGGATGGAAATAGTTGCTCTTGAGGGCATAGGGATCTTTTATCCTGTGTGATTTGCGCGCGTTAACCAGGGCATAATGCCTCGTTGGAAGAGGAAGGGAGAATAAAGAGTGAATAGAAAGAGTAGAGGCAAATTCGGGAGAGTTGCGTGCCTTCCTGGTCACAAGCACTCCGGGTACTTATGTTCGTTACCCTCCACACATTTCTCATTCATCCCTTTATTCCTCTTTTGAGAAGTATTTAATTAAAAAAAAAAACCTTTTCATTTCGAGACAAATGGTGCTCGAGCCCTCTCTAGACCTTGAAACCTCTTTAGGGATTTTCCTTGAACGTCGGATCTTCGCCAACAGGTCCAGGGTATAGGCGGATCTTTATTTGCACCAGTAAGGAACAATCAAGCGGCGGTTGCCGGGGTAACGTCGACTTCCTCGGGGGCTCTAGCGCAGCAGACGGTGCAGGTGGCTGTTCCAGCATCTCAGGTAAGTTTGGTCACCACTGACCAGGAGACCCCTGGGGCTCGATTCATTGTGGGGTTACGGGGTACCACCATGTCGTTTTTGCCACGCACCTCCACTCCTTTTGATGCCAGTTATTTCTCAGTGGGATCCGAACCACGGCTAATCTATCTACAGCGTGGAGCAGTCGACCCGAATCGTGACTCCATCCGGCGACTAACCACACCTAATTTGGCTTAACTTCGCTGCAATCGGAAGCGGTATTTCCACTCGGCTAAGCCGTAACCCATCGTTCGAATCAGGAGTTATTCCAACCCCCCTCGACTCGGATTAATGGGGCTCTCTATCGGCGTTGGATTTCTGACGTCGAGGAATCGTATTCATTGGGGTCATGAGCCGGCCGCCCATTGGGCAAACTTGATACTCACTCCTGCAGGGGTAAGTACCTCCACAAACACCATCAGTCACTTAGCCAATCACAATTCTGCTATCATTTCCATTCTAGTCTTCACATCACAAATCCCCCAATCTCTCCTCCATTCCCGAACCCTACAGGGTCACTCATATCCACATATCCCCGGCTGCTGCGAACCGTGAAAATGCCAACATTTTCGTCTGCTCGGTTCCTGGACATGTACAGATTTCAGGAAATGAGCGCGCTGGTAAGGGCGTCAACCAGTCTGCGCGGACTGTGCGATTGAATCGGCATTTTGCTTTCCCCAACTGACGAGATTGTAGGAACTAGGTCAGACTCTGATTGCATAGAAATGGGAGACGTTGACTGGTATCTAAAGTTGCGTGCCATTGCGCCGCACCCTTTTTCGTGGACCTACTCTCCAATGCCTCGACAGCTTCAGGTCGTTTTCTGTCCTCTCCAAATCTGACACACTCGCGGGACGCAGCGCCATTTGTTTGAGCGTTCCCCTGAATCTTATTGTAACGACTGCATGGTCTCCCAGACTGTCCCCCACATTCATGTCCCAGTCTGGAGAGTTCGCTTGTCATCTGTATTCGGGACGGGTTGGTGCACGCATGTGAATGTTGATTAGCTGATTTTGGACGAGGCCAGCCTCTTCCATAGTATTATAGTATTTAATATTTTTGGTTTCATGCGTGGGCTTCCCTCTGTCGTATGAACATCATTTGTTTTCTAGGGGTGGAGGGTATGTTATATGTTTGTTTTTTTCTTTTTTTTGCTTTAATATAACCTAAAAATAAACTAATGTAATTATTCGGTGGCTATGGTAACAAAAGTCAGATAACCGCTTGAAAGAAAACATATAAAGATGGGGGAAAATGAAGTTTCCCTCAACAAGTTTGAGCAAAGGTCGCTGCCGTTCAAGTACACGACCACAAACCGTGGTTATGCAGTCATCTTGCTGCTTGATTATTCCAATCCGGAGACTTATTATTATCTCTCTTTTAGGGTCTTAGCTCGTCGGGCGGAGAGATGTCGCTGGGCGCTCTGACAACATGTGCTGGGACGCAGATTGGTTCTTCTATCGTGACCTTCACGTCGAAACAGCCTGTAAGTGACTAGGTCGTGGAGCCAGAGTAGCGTGTTTAATGCCGTAGAACGATTTAATGGGGTATCGATGGAATCGCATTCTTTTGCCTATTTCGGGCTTAATATCTTTCACTCGGGCTATACGATCTTGACAAGTGAAACCTTTGCGTCTCACTAGGAACGAATTTAAACTATTATGGGTGTGGCTAGTGATTGGATGGTAGGTAACCTATGGTTTCAGACCCCACGTTAGAGTGCGTCTCCGCTGAGATTTCAATGAAGGCTATGTTCGAAACTGGTACACACTGTATAACAAAAACTATCTTCGCACTTTTTAGCTTTCCCCTAAGCCCCTTTACCAACCGCATCTCAAGGACTCCGTCGTGGATATACCCACCGGTTGTTATTCATTTGTTCATTAACTGCTCTCCCACAAAGTAGAATCTGCGCGCATCAGCGCCACCCACATCCCCGCTTCATAACCTATCAAGCCCAAAGCCACTCATCATTACAGTAAAAGAATGTGTGGGTTTGGATTATACCTGTACCGTGTTCCGGCGCTGGCATAAAATGCAACTAGACCTATGTTAAAGTGTGAATCAAGTGGATGTATATGTGATTGCGAGAGAGGGGAATGTTATGAGAGGTAATCCAGATACTTGTGTTATGTGAGACGAAATGGGGCAGAATGAAGATTTTATTCAGGATAAAAAGAATGGAGAGTGATTATGTGGTAGCGCATAATTCATTGATGCAGCTTTCACAAACCAACATCCTATACACTACCAGCTAAATGATACACACATAACATCAACATCGATATTAAGCAACACAACCATACAATTCAATGACATAATAAACAACACAGACAAAGCACACATCCATGAAGGCAACAGAAAACATTATAACCTCAACTTCTCACCAGACATCAACAGACTTATAAGAGAATGCAACAATCTACGTGACACACCCACCCCGCACACACAAAACACAACAAACCGTATACAAGAACTCAACGCACAGATGAACACCAAGCTAATAGAGAAACAAACAGAAAACTGGTTAGCTTTCCTAAAAACACTTGACTACAAAACAACCAGAAGCCTCACTAACTCAAACAGTGGCATTGTACAAAGTCACGCATCCATCAGCCCTTCAGACAAAATCCCCTCATGCAAACAACAGACCAACATTTTAATAACACATTACTCTAAAAATTGCCAGCTTCCCAAACACAAAGAAGAGAGACATATATCCAGATGCAAACTAGACTTCCCACTAGATTACACAGTAACTTACCACCACAGAAGACACTGCACACATCATAAAACAACTTAAAAACTCATCAGCTGTGGGCATTGATAACATATCCAACATGCATCTCAAACACCTCGGTCCCTACGGCACACAAACACTCACAAACATAGCAAACTACCCATACGCACACTGCACAACTAGGTAAAGTCATCACTCTACCCAAACCAAATAAAACGCCCACAGAAGCAGCATCATATAGACCCATAACATTACTCTGCACACCATCCGAAGTCATACAACGCCTTCTCCCGGCTACAGAATGGACCACTCAACCACAACACTACTCACCAATCTCACACAAACAGTATGAGATGGCATCAACTCCAGGCGACCACTACGCAGAACACTGCTAGTAACAATAGATATAAGTAAAGCGATTGTTGCCATCTCCAGACCACTCCTCATTAACAAAATTTACAACACAACACTACACAACAAAACCAAATGCTGGCTAGCCAACTACTTATCAGGAAGACAATCATTCGTACACTACAATAATGAGTCATCCACTATTAGAAACTTCCCTAATGGAGTCCTACAAGGCTCTGTCCTAGCCCCACACTTTTCAATTTATACATGCACAACATACCAACACCACCAAACAGCATACACATATCATGTATTTAAAGGCCCAAGGAAATAGAAATTGGTAATAAACACGGAAAAACGCTAAGGAAAATATTACATGAACAAATGAAAGCTTAAGAAGGAAAATGGGAGATGTAGAAAACGGAAAGATAGGGCAAACTATTTTAACCGTTATATGAAAATAAATAAAGAAGTTGGATTTGAACCGTGTTATCAAGCGCTCATCGCTTATATAACCAAGATGCTCATCGACAGAGCTACCATCCTCAACCCCAGGTTAAAATCCAACTTCTTTATTTATTTTCATAGTTTGCCCTATCTTTCCGTAATCTGAATGGCGGCACCTGACTATGTCAGGCCTGTACGCAACCCTTGCAGGGCGGGCTACTGCGAGGGGTGATGAGCGTATGCATCCCGTGAAAAATTTTGGATCACCATGCCCAATGATGAAAAAATAAAAAATCTTCCCTTAATTTTCCCTTGTCCATCGACGGAGCTGCAAAAAAATGGAGGTCCTTTCCTCTGTGCTTGCGCAGGAGACCCTCCAAATTTCTCTAACCGGAGAGGAGGCTTACTCCTCTCCTTCGCATACGGGTGTAGGGGAGTTCCCCTCACCCCCTTGTCTGGAGATGCCTTCGGGCACCTCCCTCTTACCAGCGGCAGTCCCCACTTTACTTTCCAAGGGGACTGCCAAGAAAGCCAGCAGGCAACCCATAGCCGACCGGTCCCCATTGAAGCGGCTCGGTAGGGCAAACCCCCTTAGGGGGGAATAGGGAAGCCAGGCCCCATCGGTCGCTTCCCTCAAAAAACCTGCTGGCAAGAATATTAAACCTTGCCGGGGTCAAGGCCTCTGCCTCCCAAGACGAGACTAAAGACACTGCTGCCAGTAGGACCTGGGGGGGGAGGGCCAACTGGAGGCCCCCCCTGAGATAAACATGATCCTTGAGGCAACCCAGCCTCAGACGGTAGGGCCTTCCATGGGAGGGAATTTGGGCTCGGCGCCAAGCACCGAACTCGAGTCCGCCCATATGCAAGGTCCTCCTCAAACGGCTAGGGTTTTCAAGGAATACAAGGAGGGGAGGGATCTCCTCTGACCGGTGCCCCTGCAACTGTCAGGACATTCTCCATCTCGGTGAAGGACCTGGCTGAGGCCTGTCCATCTAGCCTGGGAGCTCCTGCCGGCGGAAAAAGACTAAGAAGACTCGAGGCTCCTCTCCATCCGCGGGGACGGATGGGTCTGCTGCCACTTCGGTAAGCGACCAAGCCAAGATTGGCACATCCGCCCCCTCTGCCACCCGAGCGCGGAACCCCTGACTAAACCAAAAGTGTGGAGAGCGGAGCCTCGATAACATCGGGGCCCCTCATTCAGAGGTTACCTTGCGTTTTCGAGCCCGCTGGCTTCAAACGCTTCATCCTTATTCGCTCCACTGATGGCAGCATGTTGGCCAAAGGCAAGATGATCCATCAGAGGAGAGAATTAGCTAGTGTAATTGGTAGAGAGCCGAAGGTGATCAGTTTCTCGGAAGGAAGGCTTGTGACGAATGCGGCGGATCCCACCGAGGCGCCCAAGATAAGTCCTCTTCGGACACTTTATGGAACTCCGGTGAGTGTGACGCCGCACTCGACCATGAACTTTGTGAAAGGAGTAGTTTATGCGAGGGAACTTGTGGATTACTCCATAGAGGCCATCACCTTAGAGCTGGCCGACCATGGATCGGTCAAGGTCAAACGTGTAATGAGAAAACAGGGAGGGGCCTAGAGACCCACCCCTACACTCTTTGTCACGTTCGACTGTGACAAGCTCCCTGAGTCGGTGCGTGCCTGTTGGTACGCTACCGCGTGAAAGCATTTGTGCCACTGCCGCGGCAGTGCTATTACTTTCACCGCTTCGGCCATACGAATCGCTCATGTGGACGTGCAAAGTCGGCGTCACCCGAAGTATGTGTAAATTGCTTCAAGCCCGCACACGACAAGTCGAAATCGTGTGTGGCCAAGTATGTCAATTGCAGAGAGCCGCACCCCGCTTCTTCGAAGCAATGTGGTGCATATTTCCTTGAGAAAAAAATCCTGGCCTTTCAGGCCCAGGATTCTCTCTCATTCCGCGAGGCTAAGGACCTGGTCCTGGCGCGCCCGGCTCTGCCTGGGGCGTCTTACGCCTCACTGGTCAGAAAGACACCCTCTGCTCCTGGCCCATCCAGGCCAAGGAGCACGGTTGTTTCCGCGCCCATTCGGAGCCCTTGTGCGGGTTCTACGCAACCCTGGCGATCCCGTGTTAAAACTGGCGGCACAAAGGGTTCACACCCAGGCCCGGCTAAAACCAGGGCTCCCCCTTCTTTTTCCCAGCGTGACCGTTTCCCTTAAGGCGAAACGGCTACGCGCTTCCACCGAGTCGTTAGACTCAGGGGGCAACACCCCTGAAGTTGGTCGCCAGGCCATCTTCAGTGGTTCCTAAAGCTGTTCCCCGAAAGGAGGACAGCACAAAAAAGCTTCAGCTCTTCGCCCACGCCTATTGGTGGGCAGAGAGGCTCGGAGATGGTGGATCCTCGAAAAGAGGGCCCCTGCCTCCGAAGCCGCAACGCCCGCCAAAGGTTTCGAGGCGGAGGAAGGAAAAGACTCTCATGGCGAGCCCAACCTGCCCCAATAATTCCTCGAAGGCGACAGCGCCCGGGGTTCTGCCTCCGGGAAGAGTATGGCCATTCTCGTGAGGGTCTTCTGTTCGAAGAGGGTCCCCGCGTCTCCTCCGAGCTAAGCCTGGAGGGCATATTCCTTCAATGGAATTGCCGTGGACTCCGGGCCAGCTGGGAGGAGCTGTGGAGGCTCATCTCGTCCCGTTCCCCGTTAGCTATATTTCTGCAGGAGACCATGTTAGGCGCGTGTTCCCTGCCCGCCCTCCCGTGGTATAAGGGTTATGTGACCCTACCACCACGAGATGGGGGCCCGGCTGGGGGATGCACGGTTTACACCCGGCATGATGTCTCCCTTCTTCTTTTCACTTGCTATTATTCCTTACAGCCAGTGGCTGTGCTGCTTCACCTAGATAGGAGGTATATTATAATTTCTGCGTACATTCCACCGTCAGTGCCATTGCACCGCTACTGTTCCCATGGACCTATACCCCAATGCCGTGACGGCTTCAGGTCGCTTTCTGTCGTCTCCGAATCGGACACACTTGTGTGACGCATCGCTATTTGATGTTGCGCTCGCCTGCGCCCTATTGCGACGACTGCGTCGTTCCCCAGACTGTTCGGCACATTCTTGTTGAATGTCCCAGTCTGGGTGATCTTCGCGCACGTTACCTGTCCCGGTACCGGGATGGGCGGGGTCGCTACCGCCTGTCCTTTGTACTCGGGACGAGTGCGTGCACATTGACTGGTGGATTTGTTGACTTTTGGGGGGAGGCCGGGCTTCTTCCCTTTATTTAAGAATGTTCTATTTTTTTCTTTGTTTGTTATTGTTTTCTTTGTAGGTTGCACGCTCCTGCACCGGGGTGAGGGGGAACTCCCCTCGCTAGTTCTAGTCTGTCGTTTTTCCGGCGACTGATGCCCAAGTGGGCAGTTGCCAGATGGGCTCTATAAATAATAAAAAAAAAACAACATTCCACCGTCAGCTGACTTCGACGCGGGGAACTTCCGCCGCGTCGTGGCATGGTTGCCGAGGCTCTTTCTCTTAATTGGGGATCTGAACGGCAGACATCCTCTCTGGGGAGATTACTCAATAAATCCCAGGGGACAAGTCCTTGCCGATCTGATCGAAGAGCTTGAGATAGGTGTCTTAAATGTGGATGAGTTTACGCATCACTGCCCGAGAACCGCTTCATTTTCTTGCCTTGTTCTATATTTGTGCTCTTCGGATGCACAGCCTGATTTGGATTGGGGGGTGGTCGATGACCTCCATGGTAGTGATCACTTTCCCATTCAAATATCATTTTCAGGGCAACTGCCGCCTCAGAGCCCACCGGTGGTACTTGGCGCGGGCGCGGTGGCCTGCATTTCAGGAAATGACTGAATTCTCTATCTCAGTCGAGGAGTTTAGGTCGGTAGATGAGGCCGTTGAGTTCTACGGTAACCTCATAACCGCGGGCCTGACTACTATTGCCAGAACGTCTGGTCGTTTTGCCCCGACCACTCCCGCGGTGATCGGCCGAGTGTGAGACGGTCCTAAAACAGAAGCGTTATGCCTACATGCGCTATAAGCGCCGCCCGAACGATTTCACTGTCGGTGAATTTCGTCGAGCATGGGCTAGGTTCCAGTATTTTTAGAAACACGCCCGCCGCTCTTCTTATTGGGCATAAGTGTCTTCACTTAACGGGAAAACCCCTCTAGCAGAGGTTTGGAAGCGATTCAAAAGGATTCGGGGCAAGTTCTTGCAGGAGCTCCCTCATGTTCTCCAGGAGAATGGGACCGCAATCTCGGACACTGCGTCCGTTGCGGAATCCTTCGCGACCGCTATCTCCGCCTTCTCTAGGGGTGACGCTGCTCCGCCGACTGGACTTTACCTCCAGAGGCGGACAACCCTTCAAAGCCAGGTTTACTGTGAGTGAGTTGCGCTCCGCTCTTTCTTCGTGCGCGGACACCGCCCATGGTCCGGACGATGTTCCGTACGCCATGGCTCGACACCTGGGTGAGCGAAGCATGGCCTTTCTGTTAGATTTGTTCAACAGGATCTGGTTGGAGGGTCTTCTCCCAGATTCCTGGCGAATCGCTACTGTGCTCGCCTTTCGCAAACCGGGGAGAGATCACTCTACTCCAGGCGGTTTCCGCCCAATCTCTCTAACCTCTTGCGTGTGCAAGTTGATGGAGAAATTTGTAAATGTTAGATCAGCCTTTTTTTCTGGACAGTGGAGGCCATGTCTTCTCCACAGTGCGGCTTCCGCAAGTTCCATTCCACGTCGGATGCTCTACTCCGACTCGAAAATGCCGTCTGCGAGGCCTTCCTTCGTAGACAGCACTACTCCACGGTTTTCTTCGATCTGGAAAAGGCCTATGATATCGCATGGCGATACGGTATTATGGAGACTCTCCAAACGATGGGGGCGAGGGGACGCCTCTCAATGTTTATTTCATATCTGAATTTTTGCGAGATCGTCGATTTCGCGTACGGTTGGGGGGGAGCCCTCTCCTGCCCAATGGAGCAGGAAAAGGGTCTCGCGCAGGGAATTGTCCTCAGTGTCACACCCGTTCGCCAACAGCTTTCAATGCATCCTTAGCGGATTTCGACGGTGCCTATGCCGCCGAGAGACGCCATGTCATACCCTAAGGCCAGGAAACTCCTTCGAGTGCTAGGTATAGCTCTCGGGCTGGTGGCGCCCCTGGGTCTGCCCCAGACGCCACCCTAGAGGGTACCACATTTGGCTATTTGTCGCCACGCTTCTGCTCCCAAAGCTTGTACAGCGCCCGGAGTATTGCGTTCGCCTTTTTTGGAGCACACTTCGTGTCACGCTGGAAGCGTGCCAGTGTATACGGATGGCTCCAAGTCCCAAGAGGGGGTCTGCTTCCACGCCGTATCATCACTATTTGAAGTCAGCGGGGCTCTGCCGGGCGCTGTGTCTGTCTTCACGGCCGAGCTGGTGGCAATACACCACTCGGTACGGGAGATTACGCGACGTGCTCGGTTCGGAGACCGGATTGTGATCTATATCTGCTGGGTTCCTGGACATGTAGGTATTGCGTGGAATGAGGGCGCCAAAGAGTCAGCCAGGACTCTGCGACCAGACCAGCGTTTCGCTCTTCCTCACACCGACTACATGGCAGGAATACGGGCAGATCTTCGGGCTGCTTTGCAAAGAAGATGGAGAGGGTCGAAGGGAACTTAAAGTTGCGTGCTATTGCGCCCCGACTGCTCCCATGGACGTACCCCTCAATGCCGCGAAAGCTTCAGGTTGCTTTCTGTCGTCTCCGAATTGGGCACACTCGCGAGACGCACTGCCATTTGATGGTTCGCTCGCCAGCGCCCTACTGTAAAGACTGCGTTGTCCCCCAGACTCTTCGGCACATTCTTGTTGAATGTCCCAGTCAGCGATCTTGGCGCACGTTACCTGTCCCGGTACCGGGATGGGCGGGGTTGCTACTGCCTGCCCTTTGTACTCGGGACGAGTGGATGCACACTGACTGTTTGACTTGTAGACTTTTGGGGGGAGGCCGGCCTTCTCCCTTTTATTTAACTAGTTTTTTGTTGTTTTTTTGTTTTTTCCTTTTCTTCTTCTTCTACTTCCCTCATAGGTCGCACGTTCCTACACCGCAGGGACCTACCCCCGACACAGGAGCTTGCTTCCTGCTCGTTGCCTTTTCCCTTTTTTTAATTTTTGGTGTTGGGTTTGTTTTTTGCGTGTGTTTTTGAATTTGCTTTTAAAGTAGCCTAGTACTAGGCAGGTTTTTAATACGGCGACTAATGCCCAAGTAAGCAGTCGCCAGATGAGCTCTTAAAATTTAAAAAAAGGCAAGTAAATGAAGTTCATTAATCTCATTTCCATATGAAATTCTGCTCAACAAAATGGGTAGAAAACACAAGAGTTGCACAAAGGGTGATTAGTCTTCTCCCCAAAGTCAAGATGTTTGTTGAAACAATCAAGAATACTCATGAAGTTCCAAAAAGTGCATCATATCTCACGATGAAAGAGGCTCTGTGCAATAAGCTTCTATATGTTAAAATCGCTCTTTCCTTTTTTAAAATTTCATCTGAATTGGAAGGATTTGTGGTCCGGTATCAAACTGACTCCTTAATGATGCCATTCCTTTACAAGGATTTGTGTGCCATGCTGTCGACTCTCTTACTACGTTTTATCAAGAGAGATTTTGTTGAGGAAAAATCTTTCAATCAGCTGAGTTTTCTGGATTTAACCAATCCGTCTCACCAATTAGCTGCTGAAAAAGTGGATCTTGGCTTCGCTGTTAAAGAAGAGATTATAAAAGTTTGAGAACATCTGACTAACACTGACATTCTTCAGTTTCCGGAGGAAGCAGTGAACTTCTTCGTAGCTGTAGTAAAAAGAAATCACAGACAAGCAGCTGTCAAACGGGGTTTCAATATTAACAAAGAAATCTTGGTCGAAAATCTTCAACAGAGGTCTATGTTTGCTCAGAGTTGTACACGATTACTTGGTTGCAACTGAGAAGCCTTTAACTGAGTTTAAATTGACTAAGTAACTTATGCAGGCAGTTAGGAATTCTTCTCGCCTATACAAAGAAGATCTTGAAAAGAAAAGGAAGCAGGACAAAAGTCTTACAGACATAGAAACCAAGAAGAGACGAACTGATGCTCTGATCAAAGAAAACGAAGAAGAGAAGCAGACTAAAAATGGATTTTGAAGCAAAAATGAGTCTTCTTGATAAGGAAATTGTAACCATCAAGCATGATTAAATAAAAAATTAAATTAAAAGGTAACCTCTGAATCATGAATGTTCATTCTGTTTTATAATACATTTAATTTTCAATTGAAATATTTCAGATTTTTTCTTAAATGCTTCATGATTCAGTGTTTGGGGGTCATTTTGAAACAAAAAATTCTTTGTTATGAAGAGTGGAAAGTAATAGATATTTTTGCTAAGTATAATTTAGGTAATTGTGTGGCTGAGTAAAAATAAATGCTTTAAAATATATTTTTATAGCTGAAAATGGAAGCATTTCCAAATGTAGGTACTAAATTTTCATGAAATGGATAGTTTTTGATGATAGAAATTACTTAATTAAAAAAATGGTCTCATAAATGTAATAAAACATACAAGGGTCCTGTAACTAATAATTTAAAGAAAAAAAGCATTGCTTAAACAAGTCCTTGAAATCCTTGAAAAGTCTTTGAATTCAAAATCACCAAACAAGTAGACACCCTGTGCTGAACGTAATTCATTCAATGAGGCCACGGAATTGGTCCCCTCGAGGTTTGCGCAATGGAACTTCCTACGCCTCTCCCCGTAAGGGGCGCGGCGATTTGCCTTCCTGGCCGCCGTGCTGACAGGACTCAGCGCCCTGTCCGGCCCCAGCTTAGCCTCTTCTCCTTCTTTCCCCCGTAAGGAGCGCGGCGATTTGCCTTCCTGGCCGCCGTGCTTACGGGTCTCAGCGCCCCGTCCGGCCCCAGCTTAGCCTCTTCTCCTTCCTTCGGTCACCCTGTGTTTCTCCCCTACTTCCTCACTTTGGCCTTAAGAATCGCTCCTATCGAAGTGTAAATTCAGGGTTACCCGAAGTCAGTGTAAGTTGCTCCAAGGCCGCACATGATAAGTCTAAATAGTGTGTAGCCAAGTGTTTCAATTGCGAAAAACCGCACCCCGCTCCCTCAAAGCATTGTGATGCCTATCTCCTAGAACGGAAATGGTGGCCGTTCAGGCCTAGGATCGTCTCTCATTTTGCCAGGCTAAGGACTTGGTCCTGGCGCGCCCGGTGCTGCCTGGGACATCCTATGGCTTAATGTTAAAAGGGACACCCTCTACTCCTGGCCCCTCCAGGCCTACAAGATGGGTAGTTTCGGCTTCGGGCCCATTCGGAACAATTCTGCGGGTTCTACCTACCCCGGGCGCTTCCCTGGTAAAGCTGGCGTCATAAAGGGTTCACACCCATCCCCAACTAAAACCGGGCTCACCCCTTCCCACAGCGTGACAGTTTGCCATAAGGCGAAACAGCCGCGCGTCTCTACCGAGTCGTTAGACTAGCAGGAGGCAACCACCGTGGAGTTGGTCGTGAGGCATTCTTGCGCGGTTCCTAAAGCTGCCTCCCCCCCTCCCCCGAGGCGGACAGGACTAAAGGTGCTTCGGCTACTTTGCCAACACCAGGGGTAGGCTGGGTGGCACGGACACGGTGGATTTTCCAAAATAGGGATCCCCTCCTCCGAAGCCGCCTTGCCTGCGGAGGGAGGAAAAGACTCGCATGTCGAGCCCAACCTCCCCGGATAAGTCATCGAAGGCGACAGCGCCTCCGAGAAGCGTACGGTCATTCCCGTGAGGGTCTTCTCTTCTAAGAGGGCCCCCGCATCTCCTCAGAGCTAGGCCCGGAGGGCATATTCCTGCTATGGAGTTGCCGCGGACTCCGGCCAACTGGGAGGAGCTGCGAAGGCTCGTCTCCTCCCGTTCCCCATTAGCTATCTTTTTGCAGGAGATCATAGTGGGCGCGTGACCGCTGCCCACCCTCCCATCCTATAAGGGTTTTGCATCCTCACCACCATGGGATGGGAGCCGGGCAGGATGATGTGTGATTTACATCCGGCATGATGTCTCGGTTCTTCTCTTTGCTCTAGATATCTCCTTTCAGGCAGTAGCTGCGCAGCTGCACCTGAATAGGAGGTATACTGTTATTTCGGCCTACATTCCACCGTCAGCCGACTTTGACGCGGGGGACTTCAGTCGTGGCGTGGTTGCCGAGGCCCTTTCTCTTGCTTGGAGATCTCAACGGTAGAAACTCCCTCTTGGGGGACTACTCGATTAATCCCAGGGGCCAAGTCCTTGCCGACCTGCCTTGATCCATATTTGTGCTCTCCGGATGCAGCCTGATTTTGGGTGAGTGATGGTCGATGACCTATATGGTAGTGGTCACTTCCCATTCAAATATCTTTCTGGGCCCCATCCGCTTTAGAGCCCGCCTCGGTGGTCCGCATTGCAGGAAATGATTGATTTCTCTGTCTCAGTCGAGGAGTGTAGGTCGGTAGATGAGGCTGTTGAGTTCCTCTCCGGCAACCTCATCGCCCTGGGCCTAACTACTATTCCTACAATGCTGGCCGTTTTGCACGCCGACCACTCCTCTGGTGGTCAGCCGAGGATGAGACGGCCCTAAAACAGAAGCGTTATGCGTACATGCTCTATAAGCGCCGCCCGAACGATTTCACTGTCGATGACTTTCGTCGAGCATGGGCTAGGTTCCCGTATATTTCGAAGCACTCGCTGCTCTTCTTATCACGAATACGTGTCTTCACTTAACGGGAATACCCCTCTAGCATAGGTGTGGAAACGAAACAAAAAGATTCGGGACAAGCTCTCGCAGGACCTCCCTCCCGTTTTCCAGGAGAATGGGACCGTAATCTCGGACCACGCGTCCGTAGCAAAATCCTTTGCGACCGCTTCCTCCACATTCTCTACCCGGAATGCTGGTCCACCAGTATTCAATGCACGTCCTGAGGTCGCAGAATTCCGCCGACTGGACTTTACCTCCAGAGGTGGAGAACCCTTCAACGACAGGTTTGCTCTGAGTAAGCTGCGTTCCGCTCTCGTTTCGTACGCAGACACCGCCCCTGGTCCGGACGATGTCCCGTATACCGTGCTTCGACACCTGGGTAAGCAAGGTATTGCCTTTCTGTTAGATTTGTTCAACAGGATCTGGGTAGAGGGTATCCTATACTTTTGGCGAATGGCTACTGTACTCGCTTTTCGCATATTAGAGAGAGATCACTCTACCCCGGCCGATTTCTGCCCAATCTCTCTAACCTCTTGCGTGTGCAAGTTGATGGAAATATTGATAAAGGTTAGATGAGACTTTGTTCTGGACAGTGGAGGCAATCTGTCTTCTGCACAGTGCGGCTTCCGCAAGTTCTACGTGCTGTCTGCAAGGCCTTCCTTCGTAAAGAACACTACGCTACGGTGTGTGTTTGATCTTTAGAAGGCCTATGATACCGCATAACGATACAGTATCATTGAGACTCTCCACACGTTGAGGGCGAGGGGATGCCTTCCAATCTTTTTATTTGAATTCTTTCGAGATCGTCGATTCCGTGTGCGAGTGGGGGAGCCCTCTTCCGATTTGGAAGGCAATAACTAATCCAACCGTTCCGTGATAGCCTGGAACAGTTGGATTAGTTATATTTCCTTCCAATACCCTTTTTTCGTTATTGGTCACAAACTCAAGAATTTTCGTGTACGTTAATTCGTTAACGAAACTCTTTCTAGAACTCTATATATAGATCTCTCCGGCCGTTATCTCACCTGGGCAGCACGCCACCCTGGAGGGTACCACCTTTGAACATTTGTCGTCGCGCCTCTGCTCCAAAAGCTTATATTGCACTGAGAGCAGTGCGTTCGAATTTTTGGGAGCACACTTCTTGCCACGCTGGGGCTTTGACTCAACATCGGAAGAGTGGGGATTCGGGTTTCACGCCTTCTCCCCTGGTTAGAAGTCGGCGGTGCTCGTCCGGATGCTGCGCCTGTCTTAACGGCCTAGCTGGTTTAATATACCGCTTTGTACGTTAGACTACGCGCCATTCCCGATTCGGAGACCAGAGTGTGATTTATAGCGACCAACATCGCACTTTCTTCTATTATGTGGGTTTCTGGACATGTAGAGATTGCCCCACCATCGTTTTGCTCTTCCCAACTCTGACTACATGGGAGGAATCAGGAAACTCCTTCAACCTTCAATGGCAAAGATGATGAGAGGCGGCCGACGGGAATTGTAAGTTGCTTGCCTTTGTGCCGCGACTTTTCAAGTGATCCGACACCAAATGCTTCTTTGGCTTTCATTGTATTTCGGCTTTTTCTTCTTATTTTATCTTTAAAATAGCTTAACCTAGGCTTACATCTATATAATTTTGACGGCTGTGCCCTTTTACACGTTTAAAAAAAAATAGCTAAAGGGCTCCAAACATCCTGTTTTGTTAGTTAGAATCTAATGTAGCTAAATGGTATGCAGTTATACCTGATTGCCCTTAATGCTCATTAGACCTCAAGGATTCAGAAACCCTCAAGACTGTTCTGAATTTCCCCATTTAAAGCTTTTCATCCCGCAAGGGAGAAGGGAAGTAGATTCACGATAGCTCTGCCCCCCCTCTCGTCTCGAGGGCTGCAATTAGTCTTTTTTTCTCTTCTAGCTTCGCACCCCTTTATAAAGCTAACAAAAAAAATTTATTTGCAGTTAGCTATGTCGAAACAGCCCTCGGGGCAACTAACGTGGCAATTACAGCAGAAATTGATGGCTGCCAAGAGGCAACAACAATTGCAGCAGCAGCAGCAGCAGCAACAACAACAACAACAACAACAGCAGCAAGATCAAGAACAGTTACAGCAGGAAAGTACTCCAAAATAAAAAGCAACTTGTAAAAATGTCAAAAGGTTTGATTTATTATTATTATAATTGCGTCATTGACATTTCAAAAGATGAAACCGCTTTGTGTTTGTGGCGAGTGGCCTGTTAATTGCAGGCTATGTAACTTTTTTTTATTCATTTGATATCTTATGTTAAGCTTATAATACTCAGCTTTCATTTACCGCTAACTTTATAGTTGCTGTATTTGTTTACTTTAAACTTTAAGGTAGTGCTTTTCAACCGAGCACTCACAGGCAGTTTTCTCATCAGTTCCGAATGCTTTTCCAATAAGCTGTTATGGTAATTACACAATGATATCTAGTATATAGCATTGTCACATCCAGTTAGACTTTACTGTGAATATGTAAAAGCATTGCCATGCAGAATTCCATAACACGTTTTTAGATTTTGATGACTGTGCCAGAGGACCTTTTTCGGTGTATTTAGTATGTTTATGAGGACATCAAGATGATATTTATTATTTGATAGTTTGTTGTTCATTATTGAAGTTTAATTTAAATGACTATCAAGCTTTTTCTGTTATTTATAGTTTAATGACAACCATGTTTTGAAGCGTGTGCAAGTTGTCTATAAATCATTTTTTATAACGCATGAACAGTAACTTCATTTACCCCAAAGTAAAATGAAATTTACCCTGAATTGAAGTGCGAATGAGAGAGAACTTATAGATTTGCGCGGCCAATCATAGATATTAAAAGAGTGGATGAAATCAGAGCTTATTTTAGCAAATTCACTCTACTCTGCATGTGTGTGTTTCTTCCGACGCGAGTCGTAATGAGCAAGGTTGTTGCAGACTCCGTCCAGACACACATTAGTTACTCCTCACTAATGTGTGAATCAAATGGATTTGTGAAATTTGAAGGATTTAAATTGGCAGCAATTCTAAATGCTACCAAGGCAATAAACACAAAACTTAAAACCCTAAAAAGACATTAAAACTGGTAAAGACACGAGACAAATCATGAGAGGAAACTATTCAAGATTGATATACAAAAAATTAATAGGAGTGTTGCGAAAAATGACTCGTAAAGTCAACAGTCGGATGGGGAGGCACCACTACTGAGACTTGGGAATCCTGAGGAGTCTCCTAAGTGCAGGACGTAAATGTGGGCGCGAGCAAATTTTCTGTACAAGGGAATGGGAAGGAAAAAACTGATAAAGGAAATCTAAAACAATTCTAGAGTTTGAACACTCGTGGGGAGTGCTTGAAAAACAAAAAAATAACTACCACAGATAAAATAAAAGAACTGTATGAAAAAGTACAAGTTCGGGAGGGGAAAGATTTTGGTGAATTATCTATGCCATAAAATTATGGTTTTAATTAAACTAAAAAAGGGGTACAACTAAGTAGTAAAATAATTAAAATAAATAAATATATATATTTATATATACATACATACATAAATACATACATACTGAATTCATTTACCACAAATGTCTAATGACATTATATGAATGATTCCATAGGGTGCTTTATACTTTTGGTCAAGGGTGTATATATACGTAGGCTCCGAAATGTACGCGCCTGGATGCAAAAATGACGACGTCACGCGGGCAGGCAGACCGTTTGCAAGCTTGACTTTACCAATGATTGTGAATTGCACACTACTTGCTTTCGGTTGTATTATTCAGGATTTGAGCATTTGTTGACTATTATGAGGCATCAATTGAAAGCTTAAAATTATTCAATCTCCATAATGAAATTATTAAAACACCAGGCAATGGCTTCGCTACTAAGATTAAAATTTAAAATTTAAAAAAAAACAGCCATTGTTAAATTTTTATAAATTTTATGAACTTCGCCAATTATAATAATTTTAAAAAGGAACTCTAAACTAAATTTCCCCCCTTTCAAAATATCACATTGCTAAAATATAGTTTGGAACTTCATCATTTGTAATTCTTTGGGTTTTAAAAAAATTCACAAAATTTCTGAACTTTGATAAAAAAAAACATAAGTCATTACCAAACTAAGATGAAATTATTATTCAAATACTAAAAAAAAATTCCCTTCTTAAATTATAGAGCTAGTGATGATGATGACTAATATGTAGGTACATGCTTATGCGGCACATGCAGACTGATAGGTGTAGAAACGAAACCGCTTATTTTAACTGCACTGGAAATAAATGAGGTAAACGTCTACACTTACAGGATCATCCTTTACGATAATGAGTAACTTTGTAGCATTCATACACACTCACACTCCTCTAGGTTTTAGCTGTATTTAAAGTACGTAGTTATCATACAACACATCTTTATTTTTAGTGAATGTACCTACTCTCCACATGTATTAAATGTTGACAACTTCCTATTCTATGCCTTAACATTGTATAAAAGATTGTCATTCACAGATTTACAATAATTATTCCCAAAAAATATTTTCTGCTGACCTCTCAGCTAGCACAATGAAATGCTGGTTTGAAGTACCACATATACAAGTTTCATTGAAATCAACTTCGTCCCCCCATCCCTCTCTGGGATCTTTTCAGGAGTTGTTCCCAGAGAGGCTCTGGCCTTCTCGTGGCGAGGGGAAAGGGTCTCATGGTGCTGCCAACAAGACTTTTAACATGCCCCTCTCTCTTTACCCCTCTATTACGTTCTTCCACTGCCCTTTATTTTCCCCTCTTCCTTCACCTTTCTAGTGGTCCTTATGGATACCCGACCTCTACTTTTTTATGGATTGATTCAGAATTGTTCTTTCATGAAGGCATCTCCACCGCCTTTGTCTACCGAATGCCCAAGGAGAAACCCATCGTTGGCCCCTTTTCTCCGTGCGTAGGAGAACTCGGGCAGCCTCTTAGGTTTCTAAAGATGGTGTGGTGGATCCGTATCCATTCTCCAAGAGGACATACCGGACGTAACTGATTGAAGATTTGCAGTAGTGCCGGGCCCTTGTAGGCCTCCATGGTGGGGAGTCCCGAGAGAGATTGCGAAGTTTTTTTTATTTTTGCAATGGCTAGCCATAAACCAAAAACCTTTCCTTCTCGTAAGGGTTCTCGTGCCAAACGTTCCTTAGCTTCCCTTTCAGCCTTCCCTCGCTCCTTGGACCCCTACTCCAACGAAGTAGACCCAGATCTAGATTATCCTCGCTTTCTTGTCATGAATTCATCATTCGACACCCCACTTGCAAAAGTCGATGTGTTTGACGTCAATGAATTTTTTGAGTCCCGCTGTGGTGAACCCCGCCGGATGTGGTCAAGAGGTAGTGGTGATGTCGTAGTCGAGGTGTCATCCCACTCTCAACACAACCTTGTGCGAAATCTATATTCGATAGCTGAAATTCCAGTAACTGTCTCGCCCCATCAGCGTCTGAATTTTGTCAAAGGTGTCATCCGTTCAAACGAACTTAGGGACTACGACCTCACTCGCCTTCAGAGCAAGCTCAGTACTCAACGTGTCACACACGTACACAGGGTAACTAAAACATTAGGCTCAACTAGAGTCCCAACCGCCACACTGATTTTAACATTCGAATGACAAGAACTGCCCCAGTATATTAAAACTGGGTACCTTCGTGTCCCGGTAAGTCCCTACATCGAACTACCCAGACGCTGCTTCATTTACAATCAATTTGGACATGTTGGCCGTGCCTGTCGGCAACCCCGCTCCTGCGTGAATTGCAGCTCTTACTACCATGGCCCCGAATGCACCAAAACACCTCACTGTGCCAACTGCGGAGGTACCCACAGTGCTGCGTCAAAACTCTGCTCTATAATTTTATATGAAAAGGAGGTGCTAGCTTTGCACGACTCTCTACGTCTAGATATAAGACAGGCCCGTCAGCATGCTCGAGCATAAACCGCACCACTCGGCCGTCTCTTCTCTGATGTTTTACGTGACGCTGGACGAAATCGACCATCACGCTCGAGTTCCGACCAGCCTGAAGGACTTCATCCTACATCTACTCGCAGCGTCGGAAACATTCAGGATATGAAGTCGAAGCATCGCTCTCACACCGAGATAACCAATGTAGCCCCCCTCTCTCCAGCAGCTCTAGCTGGGAGAGACGCTCAGGGTGAGACACTTGAAGACATCAGACGCTATTTGAAAGAATCCTCAACACCGACCAGTGAAGGTTCATCCACCCGGCCCCGAGACCCAAAGCCCAGTGGTAAGAAGAAGGATTCCTCACCTGGGTCATCGACCACCAATAAGCGGGCAGTCTCTGGAGCTGACTCGGCCGAACCCTGAGAATCTTCAATGGACTCTTCCTCTATGGCAGAACATTCTATGCCCTTAAGTCCGTCCCACCCTTCACAGGACTTTGGCCCCATCCTGATCCAAACGATGGCAGATATACGAGGGGCGATCAATAAGTTTTGCAATTCGGATATAAGGAAACGAGATATGAGGAAAAGTGTTTTATTATTTTTCAATATAACTACCCTCGACTTCAATGCACTTGCGCCACTTGTCCCGACAACCAGAAATCTCCCGACTGCTGTTCATTCCACTCCTGGACGGCGAGCTGGACATCTTCATTGTCCCCAAACCAGCGTCCACACAGTGCAGTCTTGAGCTGCCGGAATAAAAAGTAGTCGCTAGGGGCCAGATCTGGACTGTAGGGAGGATGGTTGAGCTCCTCGAATCCGCACTCGCGTAGGGCAGCTTGTGCAACTCTGTCCTTGTGGACTTTGACGACGTCGAAGTCGATCATGGATCGTGAGGTTTCTAGTGACCCAACGGGCAGAGACCTTGGTCATGGCCAAATTGTCGTGGATGTTGTTGATAACACTTCCATGTGATATTCCAAGTTCTTGCTCGATTTCTTCGACCTTCACTCGTCGATTTTCGAGGATCATCCTCTCCACACGGGCCACATTGTCCTCGTTGGTCACGTCTGTTGGGCGTCCTGCACGCGGGTCATCTTCAAGGGACTCACGACCATGGCGGAACTCTCTATTCCAGCGAGCGATGGTTGCATAGGAAGGGGCGGTATCGGTGTACACTGAAACCATGCGTTCATGGATCTCTTTTGCATTCTTGCCTTCCTTGGTCCAAAATTTGATCACTGTGCGGTGCTCAACCTTCTCCATTGTTGAAAAATTAGTGATTGACGATCTGGGATCAGCTACTGCTTCTTAAATAGACGAGGCAGGAGCATGCGGCTGCAGGTCCTGACTTGTCATAGCTTGGCCTAACACCCCCACAAACAGCCATCCCCCTTCCTCTATTTTGCCCTACCGATTCGCATAACTTATTGACCGTCCCTCGTACACCCACCGCCACACACCGCTCAGATCGCCTGTTCGTTCCACTTACCCTTCTACCTATGATCCGATGGAAGCAGTTGATACTCCAACATCACCAATCGCGTCAGTTGGACCAACTCCTCAGACACCGAAAATACCCTCGACCCATGAATCCGGATCTACCGGCCGAAAATCCCTTCTCGATCTTCCTTTTCCGCCAGGTTGTGAGCCCGAATTACAATCAAGGGCATCGGTCGCATCTCCAAAACCCTCGAAAAAAGCCTCAGTTACTGCTCCCTCTAGGATCTCTTCCCCCTGCAAAAACAGGCTCCTCAAAATCAGCTCTCCATCTCCCAAACTCTTTGGGACGAACCTCAAATACAATATCGGCTACAAAAGAGAAAAATATATCCACAGTGGTATCTAACCATCCCATATAATATCTTCCATTTTACAATGGAATTTTCAAGGCGTTCTTCCAAAGTGGGAAGAACTCAAAATTCTTTTGACGACTATCCACCCCGCTGTTATTTGTCTTCAGGAGAATAAACTGTGTATACGGCCCTTTCCGCTGGTACCCGGCTTTCTTCTCACTTTCAACTCTATTGCTCCTGCTGGAAGTTCCTCTCATGGGGGAGTGTCAATCATGGTATCTTCATTCCCATACATACTACCCTCCAAGCTGTTACCGTGAGGGTTTTTCTTACTAAGCTTTTTACCGTTTGCTCTATTTACCTACCCCCTTGTTTATCATTGTAAAGAATCGACCTTTAAGAACTTATAGACTAGTTGCCCCTCCCATTCTTATTACTAGGAGATTTTAACGCCCGTCACCCATACTGGGGTGGCATCACTAAATGCCAAAGGCAGCGTTTTAGTCTCTTTTTATTATCTGACTTACTTTTGTGTTTTAAACACTGGCGATTTTACCTCTTATCATGTCCAGACGGACTCTTTTTAGCTGTGTTGACCTGTCTGTTTGTTCCCCTGATTGCTTCACGGAATTTCGATGGTCAATTCTTGACGATCTCCATGGGAGTGACCACTTCCCTATTGTCTTGTCGGCCCTTCAAGTCAGCCCTCATACAACATGCCCCATAAGTGGTACTTAGGTCATGCAGATTGGGAAGGTTTCCAAGAGGCGTCCTTCACAAATGCATCCTTGGGGACCTTCAATGAAGTGGACGCTGCAGTAGAATACTTTACATCGACTATCTACAATGCAGCAACACAGACCATCCCACGGAGGCGACCCGCCACGGATCGCTCAACCGTGCCCTGGTGGACCTCGGCGTGTGCAACAGCCATCAAAATCTACAAGTTAGTTCATGCCCAAGTCCGAAAGAACCCAACTTTGTACAACAAGGTCGACAGAAACCGAGCTCGTGCGCTTCGCCAAAGAACCCTTCGTCAGGCTCGCCGAATTTCATGGCGCAGTTACGTTTCATCACTTTCCTCTATGACACCTACCGCTAAGATCTGGAAGAGGATTAATAAGATCAGGGGGCGTTATGCTGATCATCATACACCCACACTCAATTTACACGGTTCCTTGGAGAATGACAGCCTGGCGGTAAGTAATGCTTTTGCTGACAACTTCCGCGCCGTCAGCAGTGTCAGCCGTTACGTACGATAAGGCTTTTCTATCCTACAAATCAAAGGAAGAATCTCATTCTCTCAACTTCACAACAAAATCTAACCTTCCATATAACGCTCTATTCAGCATCCATGAGCTGCGTAGCGCTTTGTCCCTTTGCAGATCTGTAGGGGTGCGAAAATGTATCAGAGAAAAATTCCTTCAAACTCTATAATATAAATAGCCGATAAAATTACCAACTCAAAACAGACTAAGCCTTGGCGTGAAGGCTAGAGTGTTGGCGTTTAAATTCAACGGTACCACGTTCGAAACTCAAAAGTCCAAAACCTTTTACGAAGAAATCTCAAGAAGAAAACGGAAGTCAAGGAAGACGGAAAGAAAACGGCTTGAAGGACTAACTCATCAAGAATCAAGAAGGAACAAGAAATCGGCACCACAAGATAAATGGAAGCATCAAGAAAGAAAAACGAAGATTAAGGACCCAGCCAACAAAGAAGAATACGGAACTCAAGAAAAAGTGAAGAAATATGTTTCACCACTAAAAGAAGAAAATGGATTCGAGGAAGATCTACCTGCATTGAGGAAACCAAATAAAAAAAAAATCAAGAATAATATAGATAAATAAATAAAAAGGGATAATATGGATAGGCCTCCCCATAACTGGTGACCCCGAGTGACCGACCAACCTTCTGTTCTTCGTTACAACTGCACCTGCTCTCCTACTATATATTAAGAAAAGGTGCTGCTGGGAACTTCGGAGACCCGGGAAGGAGAAGCCAATACTCATTGATTAGAGACAAGACTTCGTTCGTTCTCCTCAATCCCACTGAATTAGCTCCACTCATCCTGTAGACTCGGAGGTCGTAGGAGGGAGAGCTACTACTCCTCGATTAAGAAATCCAAGACTAGTCTCTCCCCAATCCTCAAATTCGCTCCGCTTTCTAGAAAGGGACCTGTGTAGGGGTGCGAAAATGTATTAGAGAAAAATTCCTTCCAACTCTATAATATAAATAGCCGATAAAATTACCAACTCAAAACGGACTAAGCCTTGCCCTGGCCTTGACGAGATCCATTTCGATATGATTCGGCACCTACATCCACACTACTCTCTTCTTACTTGATTTGTACAACCTCATATGGGTGAACGGTTTTTACCCCACATCATGGCGCATTGGTTTGTCAAACCGGGCCGGGACGGGTTGGACGCAGATCACTACTGCCCTATAGCTCTCACCAGCTGTTTGAATAAGTTGGTGAAAAAAATAGTGTTGGAGCGCCTAAACTGGTTCCTAGAAACCAATCACCTTCTCTCTCCATTTCAATGTGGCTTCCGCAAAGGTACCCTTGACATACTAGTACGTTTCGAGGGATCGGTCCGGAAAGCTTTCTCATTAAAGCACCGAGTCCTGGCCATATTTTTCGATATTGAGAAAGCCTACGACACAACATGGAGATACGGCATCTTGCAGCTATACGTCTGGGGGATGAGAGGCCTTTTACCTTCATTTATTCAAAGTTTTTTGGCATCTTGATCCTTCAAGGTACGTGTTGGAGACGCATACTCTGACCTGCAACCCCAAGAGGAGGTAGTTCCTCACGGCAGTGTTTTAAGTGTCTTATGTTTTATAATTGCCATCAATGATATTATTTCGTCTCTCCCAGAGGGTGTATCGGCAACTCTGTTTGTCAATGATTTAGCACTATACTGTTCCTCACCTCGCCTTCCATCAGCAGCGCGTCGGCTACAACTGGCGGTCGATGCTATATCCAAAAGAGCACAACTTAAGGGATTCCGCTTTTCCACGACCAAAACTAAAGCAATGTATTTCCACCGAGGCAGAGGGGTTCTTGTTCCGCCATCTATCTCCCTACAAGGCGAAGATATAAGAGTTTGTCTCCGAGTTTCGGTTCCTTGGCGTAACTCTCGATCCAAAGTTATCCTGGTTACCACACCTACGTCGACTTCGAACAGGCTGTCTGCGGGCTCTAGACATTTTGAAAGTCCTCTCACACACTTCGTGGGGCAGTGACCGACAGACATTGTGGACATTATACACAGCCCTTGTTCAATCCAAATTGGATTATGGCTGTCAAATTTACTCATCGGCTTGCCCTTCAGCCCTTAAAATGCTGAACCCCATTCGAAACCTCGGAGTTCGCCTTTCGAGTGGAGCCTTCCGTAATTCTCCTGTCAACAGCCTTTACTGCGAGAGTGGGGTACTCCCTTTGCCCTACCATAGACTTCAAATCTGCATGCGATACCTCTGCCGAGTACAGCAAGCCCCTGTATCAGAGGTCTACAGATGCCTGTATGCTGCCGAATCAACGGCACCATATGATAAGTTGCCATCTTTACCCCGCCCTTTGAACCTTCGCATAGGAGATCATCTCTCTAACCTGGGTGCTCCAAGGGTCCTTACCCATCCACCCTTACTGACCCCTAGGTGGCGTGCCCCTCTCCCCACAGTATGTACCAACATGTGGAGCCTGGAGAAGTCCTCCATGGACCCTCGCATCATTAAAAGCCTGTTCTTAGAGCATTCGATCTTCCACAAACAATACTGCCCACTATACACGGATGGCTCTAAGTCGGACGGTGGCGTGGGCGCCGCACCATATACCCAGCAGGAGAATTCCTAACTCTATCTTTGCCGCCAGCAGCATCCATTTTTACCCCTGAACTTTCAGCAATCCTTTTAGCCTTTAGACTCATCCAAATTTTACCTTTTAGTGATTTTGTCATTTTTTCCGACTCAAGGAGTGTCTTACAGTCAATTAGATCTTTTAATGCGTACCACCCCCTAAATCATTAATCCTTTCTCAATTCGAGTCAGGCCATTCCTCGATACCCCACCAATACAAACACAGAATAAACCTCGCCCCGACACAAACATGGACCAGATGCAACCAAAGCCCAGATAACATCAAACACTCATAGACTGCCCAGACCTCACACAAGCACCCACTACACACAATAGCCCCTCTTAGGGATCAGTGGACCCACCCAGGGAGTGTGGTGGCTTCCCTAAGGGCCCCAACCTCGCAGAAAAGGGGTTGGGGGGGGGGCAGTTAAGTAAAAACAAAAATATTCCTACCAAACCTTGATACAGCTCCCAGTTTGTATTCTCGAAGATAACCATACATTCGTTTCCTGCCATACCTACAGTACACAGCTCACCTAAGTAATATCGCCTTCTACTTGAAGTACGTACCTACTTACTACTTTAACCCTAGCCTCATTGATCCTAAAATACGCTCTTCTTATCCTTTATGTTCACAGAGCAATATTTTTGGTAACTTCATTTCCATCCTGAGCCTCACCCATCTTCCTTCCAAATGCTTCACTTGCATCTACTTTAATTAATTAGTCGTTTCACTGCTTCTTTGATACAATTGCTGGACGCTGTGTGAGTCAATTATAAGGGAAATGAGTTTGACTATGCAAGAAAGCTGCACGAGTGTATGCTAGTTCCAAAGTTAGTATAGGCGAGTGAGACTAGGATATGGAAGAAAGATCGAATGCAAGAGCAATGGAAATTGATAATTTGAGAAGGGGAGTTGGTATACGAAGGGTAGATAGGGAGAGGAAACAATGGGTATGGTGTGAAGAAAGAGGAAGAGGTTGCAATCTAGAATGTTTTAAGGTAGTACGGAAATGTGAGAAGAATGGATAAGAATAAACTTGTGAAGAGAAGATAGTGATAGTCTTGGTGTGCGAAGGGTTAGAAGACTGCATATAATGATTGTGTGTGATGAGCGAATGTTTAAAGGTATTGTGTGCTTACACAAGGGCAGGTGGGTGATATCATGTATGAGGTGTGTGCACGGGGGAGGGGGTTGTGATGACACGTTCTTGAAATCTTCTGGAAGGGATGAACCCAGAGTGAAGAATAACATTACAACACCCCAACCGTATGAAGGACTAATGGCGCGGAAAATGGGATGGGTAAATTTTGGTCTAATTTAATGTTGATGCACGCAGACCCCATTTTTTTATAACAAAATGGTGAGGGTGCTGGTGGTGCTGCTGTTTTGAGAAGATTGGTGCACGAGCACACTAGAATTCCTATGGCTCGGTGGATGAACACCACAAACACGACTAGACGCCTTGTCCCTGATTGAGGGAAGTTCTCTCTGCGTTTTCTTTTCTAACTTCTGGTAATGATTCATGCACACCTAGTGATGTGCTGTGTTGTAGATAATTATCATGATGATGAAACAAAACTAGACCCCAAATCCCCCCCCCCCCGCCACTTTTTATTTTGTCTCGAATCAATCGACAATGAAACCCGACTGCTTACAAAAAAGCGGATTTGGCTGCATGGAAAGAATAAAACATCAAAATATTCTCTTTGACAGGTTATGAATACAAATAAAATATGAATTTAAATTTATGGATATAAGATCTATACGCAAATATAATTGGTTAGGAAAGTTCAAATCCGGCACTTGATGTAATAGCGTAGAGTAGCTTTTCTCGAAGCGTTTCTTCGTCCTTGTATTCGGGCAGCTTCAAAAGATTCATGCAGGTGGAGGCAGAGGGCAAACGGTCCTCGCTGCCAGACGGATGGATACAAAACGATGGAAACAATTCCTGAAAGAAATGACGGCTTAGATATTTCCGGGTCTAGTGCTAAAAGAGGAAAGCAGGGGAAAAAAGAAGAAATTTATCATGCAAAAGAGGGAAATGAATACAAGGAAGACCAGATAAAAAACGCGAGTACTAAAATAGAACGTGGATTCTAAGCTTCATCTTCGACCGACACCCCCAAAAGTGGGGTCAGTGGGCAGCAACGCAACAAAAATTGGGTATAGAACATTAAGAACAAGTTTGTGTCGGGGAAAAAAATAATGGTCCTAAGAAAGTAAGAATATTTTTCAAGAGCCCATTTGGCGACTGTCTTCTACTAGTGCACAAGTCACCATAATCATACTACAACCTAAAAAAAAATAAAAAAGAACCAATGCTAAGAAATAAGCTAAAAAAGACGACAACAAATAAAACAAAAACAAGAAAAGCAACGAGGAAGCACACTGCAGCGTCACGGGTAGCCCCCCCCCTCCCCCCTGGCGCAGCATCAAAGCGACCTACAAAAAGTATCAAAATAAGTGGAACCTCCAAAAAGTCATATAGTCCGGGTGTCTGTGTACACGAACCCGTCCCGAGTACAAGGGGACAAGCGGTAGCGAGGATCACCCAGACTGGGACATTCTACAAAAATGTGCCGAACAGTCTGAGGGACAATGCAGTCCTCACAATAAGGCGGAGGCGAGCGCCGAATCAAATGGCGATGCGTCACGCGAGTTTGTCAAATTCGGAGACGACAGAAAGCAATCTAAAGCCGTCGCGGTAATAGGGGGTAGGTCCATGAGAACAGTCGAGGCGCAATGGCACGAAACTTTAAGTTCCCCTCGACCGTCTCCCATCTTCTTTGCCGGGCAGACCGGAGAGCTGCCTGTATTCCAGCCTGTAATTGATGAGGAAGAGCGAAACGCTGGTCTGGTCGCCCAGTCCTCGCGGATGGCGCCCTCAATCCCCGCATATCCAGGAGTTCAGCAGAAGATAATCTCGACATCCGCCTGGCTCGGCAAAACCGTGGCGTCACGGATATCGCGAACCAGGGAATGCGGAGAGTAGGGAGTAGGCACCATCTGCCCCCAGTGCCTCACAAGGTGAGCATTGTGGATATCTCCCAGGCTGAGAGACTCGACATCATGTGGAACACCAAACAATCATCACATAAGGTACCTATGAGTAATTTTGGTGTGGCTCACCGAGAGACGTGTAAACACCACCTGCCGGCGGCGTGGCAGACCACTGTACTCCCATCTATCCACACTTTCGCAATTCAATCTTAGTTTGTTTCCATCTAACGAGGTCCGCAGCTCTTTCCATGCCGGAAGTATGGTAGGGTGGATGGCAGGTCGGAGATCACATGCTGGTATTGTGAGACGGGTTGTTGCTAGTCTTGATGCGGATGTCTTAGCGAAGACATCTGCCGCCTCATTGCCAGGGACCTAGCAGAATTGCACAGTGCGACCTCGGTTCATCAGTAGATGGAGCCATTCTAAGATTGATATAACCAGCAGGTAGCCGCGATTAAAACAATCTATCGCCTGAGGGGCACTTAAGAGTGTCTGAATAAATTACATAGGGCACATCAGTCTTCAGGAAAATAAGGTGGAGGGCAGTCAAGATTGCAGTAAGTTCTGCGGTGAATAGAGAGGCAGCTCTAGGAAGTGCCCCATTTGTTGGATGAAGGAAAGATAACTCCAAAACTGACTCCATCATCGGTCTTGGAGCCAGCTGTGTAAACTAGTATAGATCCCTCATGCAAAGACTGATGGTCTTTAACCTGGAGGAGCTCAACTTCTGTCGGTAGTGATCCTTTTCTCCCTTCAAGTCCCCTATAAAAGGTGACCAGGTAGATCCCAAGGACCCAGTCTGGACTGCTCCTGTGGGCTGATTTGCAGTGAGGTCAGGGTGAGCGTCAAGCAACACTCTGGCTCGTGCACCAAATGCCTCTGGAGTGGAGCCTCTACCAGGCTGTTGGGTGACATTGGTATCAGCCCACACTCTTTAGCTAGCCACAGAATCAGGCATTCTCTGTAGGCGACACCAGCACCTTATCAGTATTGAATGCCTGCGGAGGTACGAGGGAATGCACCTTCATCCACTAGAAAGCTAGGGCTGGGGGGACGACCTGAATGCCCCAGTTGCGAGGCGCACTTCTATGTTGTGGTGGACGGAATCTAGTGCCTTTAGTCGGGCTTGGGTAGCGGGAAGTACAGTTCGCAACCATATTCTAATTTTGGCAAAATTATTGCATTGTGCAGCCTCAACATGATGTCGCGGTCTTCACCTCAGGATGTGCTTGACAGTAATTTTAGAAGGTTCATTGCACTAAGGCAATGGAGGGAACGGAGGTGAGGAGACCAGGTTAGTCTGGCGTCAAAGACCAACCCCCCAAACCGAGCTTCATCCCTACACGGGATCCGCCATAAAGATATAGATCGGGGTCGGGATGTATACCCCGGATCCTGTAGAAATGTACCGCGATGGTCTTTTTCTGCGAGAAGCGGAAACTCCTAAGGGTAGCCCACTCACAGATTTTCTCTATGGCAAGCTGGACCCGTCTTTCAGCCGCTGACATCCGTGAGGCTGCATATGATATTGACAGGTCGTTCACATAGAAAGTGCTGATCACTCCATCTGGGAGCACATCCACTATGTCATTGATCGCAACAGCAAAAAGAGTTACGCCCAAGACTGCCTTGTGGAACTCCACCTTTGAGTTGATAGGGGGAGAGTAATCGTCCAGTCCGAACCCGGACAATCCTATTGGCCATGAAGGCCTTTAAGAAACACGGCAATCTCCACCCTTAGAAGAGCTCTGTGGAGTGTTTGGAGAATGCCATGTCTTCATGCAGTGTTATAAGCTTTCTCTAGGTCAAAGAAAACTGTAACATGATGCTGACCGGTCTAAACACTCTGCAGATTGACGGCTCCAGTGTCAGGAGAGCGTCTGACGTAGCTCATCTGGCGACTGCCTATTTGGGCATTAGTCGCCGTATTAAAACTGGCCTAGTGCTAGGCTACTTTAAAATAAAATTAGAGACGAAAAACACCCAAAAAAGGGGGAAAGGAAGCAAGCTGGTACGTCAGGGAAAGGTCCCGCCGGCGCAGGAGCATGCAACCTAAAGGGAAAAAAAAACAAAACAAAAAAACAAACCCTGCTTAAATAATAGGGAGAAGGCCGGCCTCCCCCAAGAAGTCAACAAGTCCACCAGTCAATGTGCACGCACTCGTCCCGAGTACAAGGGACAGGCGGTAGCGACCCCGCCCATCCCGGTACCAGGACATGTAACGTGCGCGAAGATCACCCAGACTGGGGCATTCGACAAGAATGTGCCGAACAGTCTGGGGGACGACTCACAATAGGGCGCAGGCGAGCGCTCCATCAAATAGCGATGCGTCACACGAGTGTGTCCGATTCGGAAACGACAGAAAGCGACCTGAAGCCGTCGCGGCATTGGGGGATAGGTCCATGGGAACAGTCGCGGCGCAATGGCACGCAACTTTAAGTTCCTTTCGACCGTCTCCCATCTTCTTTGCCAAACAGTCCGAAGAGCTGCCCGTATTCCTGCCATGTAGTCGGTGTGAGAAAGAGCAAAACGCTGGTCCGGTCGTAGAGTCCTCGCGAACTCTTTGGCGCCCTCATTCCCCGCAATTTCTACATGTCCAGGAACCCAGCAGAAGATAATCTCAACATCCGCCCGGCTCGCCAAAACCGTGGCGTCACGGATATCGCGAACCAGGGGATGCGGAGATTCCAATGCCACGAGAGCACTCAGGGCGCTTTGTGAGTCGCTATAGATCACAATCCGGTCTCCGAACCGGGCACGTCGCGTAATCTCTTGTAACGAGTGGTGTATTGTAACCAGTCCGGCCGTGAATACAGACGCAGCGCCTGGCAGAGCCCCGCTGACTTCATGGGCAGAACCAGGGGTGCCACGGGCCCGAGAGCTATATCTAGCTCTCGAAGGAGTTTCCTGGCCCTAAACCAAAGGGGCTTAGGGTATGACTGGCGTTTCTCGGCGGAATAGGCACCGTCGAGATCAGCTAGGGATGCAGTGAAAGCTGTTGGTGACTGAGGGAGGCGCCGGGCTCGTGCGTACAGGCGAGTGATGCACTGGACGCGGCGCAGAGCGAGTGGCATCTCCCCAGCATCGACCAACAGGCTTTCAATGGGAAAAGAGCGGAAGGCACCGGTCGCAAGGCGAAGGCCAGTGTGGTGGATCAAATCCACCTTCCGCAATAAACGCTCGCTGCGGATGCATAAAACTCGCATCCGTAGTCGAGCTTCGAACGAACAAAGGATCGATAAAAAAGTAGGGCAGTAGCCCTATCAGCGCCCCAAGCGCTGAACGTCACGGAACGGAGAATATCCATGGCTCGGTTACAAGAGACCCTAAGACTGCGAATATGAGCCTCCCAGGTGAGGCGTCGGTCGAATACAAGACCAAGGAAACGGTGAGACTCAACCACATCCAGGCGCACCCCATTAAGAAACAAATCTGGGTCGGGGTGGAGGCGTGGATGGCGGCAGAAGTGCACCACCTTAGTCAAGGCCAAAGAAAACCGAAACCTGTGTGCTTCGGCATAGCGAGAGACGCGGTTCAATGCCTGTTGGAGTCGACGCTCCAGAGTTGGCATCTGGGCCGCGCCAAAAGAGATCGAAAGGTCGTCCACGTAGAGCGTAGCGAGAACATCTTCTGGCAGCGCCGAGGTGATGCCGTTGATGCTCAGAGCAAAGAGTGCGACACTGAGGACACTTCCCTGCGAGGCACCCTCTTCCTGCTCCCTTGGGCTGCAGAGAGCTCCCCCACCCGTACGCGGAATCGACGATCTCGCAAAAATTCAGATATAAACATTGGGAGGCGTCCCCTCGTCCCCATCGTGTGGAGAGTCTCCATGATACCGTATCGCCATGCGGTATCATAGGCCTTCTCCAGATCGAAAAACACCATGGCGTAGTGCTGTCTAGGAAGGAAGGCCTCGCAGACGGCATTTTCCAGTCGGAGCAGAGCACCCAGTTTGCGAAAGGCGAGCACAGTAACGATTTGCCAGGAATCTGGGAGGAGACCCTCCACCCAGATCCCGTTGAACAAATCTAAGAGAAAGGCCATGCCTCACTCACTAAGGTGTTGAAGCATGGCGTACGGGACATCGTCCGGACCATGGGAGGTGTCCGCGCACGAAGCAAGAGCGGAACGCAGCTCACTCACAGTAAACCTGTCGTTAAAGGGTGCTCCGCCTCTGGAGGTAAAGTCCAGTCGGCGGCCTTCCGCGATATCATGACGTGCATTAAATGAGGGCGGAGTAGCATCCTGGCTAGAGAAAGCGGTTGCGAAGGATTCCGCCACGGACGCGGGGTCCGAGATTGCGGTCCCATTCTCCTGGAGAACGGGAGGGGAAGTCCTGCGAGAACTTGCACTGAATCCTTTTGACTCGCCTCCACACCTCTGCCAGAGGGGTCTTGCCGTTGAGTGAAGACACGTATGCCCGCTAAGAAGAGCGGCGGGCGTGCTTCGAAATATACCGGAACCTAGCCCTAGCCCAGCGAAATTAACCGACAGTGAAATCGTTCGGGCGGCGCTTATAGCGCATGTAGGCATAACGCTTATGTTTCAGGAAAGAATCACACTCGGCTGGCCACCAAGGAAGCGGTCGACGTGCAAAACAGCCAGACGTTTTCTGCGAATAGTAGTCAGGCCCGCGGCAATGAGGTTACCGGAGAAGAACTCAAAGGCCTAATCTACCGACCTAAACTCCTCGACTGAGATAGAGAATTCAGTCATTTCCTGAAATGCAGGCCACCGCGCCCGCGCCAAGCACCACCGAGGTGGGCTCTCGGGTGGCAGTTGCCCTGAAAATGATATTTTAATGGGAAAGTAATCACTACCATGGAGGTCATCGACCCCTTCCCCACCCCAAGAAAAAAATTAGGGTGTGCATCCAGAGAGCACAAGGATAGATCGAGGCGTTTCTCCGGGAGTGATGCGTAAACTCATCCACATTTAGGACACCTATCACCTCTTCATATCTCCGAGCAAGAGAAAGGGCCTCGGCAACCCTGCCGAGGCCCTGCAGTTCCCTGCATCAAAGTCGGCTGACGGTGGAAAGTATGCAGAAATAACAGTATACCTCCTATCCAGGTGCAGCTGCACAGCTACTGCCTGAAAAGAGGTATTAAATGCGAAGACAAGAACGGAGACATCATGCCGGGTGTAAATCGCGCATCCTCCTGCCCGGCCCCCATCCCTTGGTGGTGGGGTCGCAAAACCCTTATACCTAGGGAGGGTGGGCAGGAGGCACGCACCCAGCATGGTCTCCTGCAAAAAGATAGCTAACGGGGACACGAGGAGACGAGCCTCCACAGCAACGCCAAGTTCCCCCGGAGTCCGCGGCAAAACCATTGAAGGAATATACCCTATAGGCCTAGCTTGGGGGAGATGCAGGGGCCCTCTTCGAAGACAAGACCCTCCCGGGAATGGCCGTACGCTTCCCAGAGACAGAACTCAGGGCGCTGTTGGTCGGACAATGTGCTGAAGGCGCTGTGGCCTTCGAGGACTTATCGGGGGAGGTTGGGCTCGCCATGCGAGTCTTTTCCTCCCTCCGCCTCTCGAAAACGTAGGCAGGCGAGGGTCCATTGCATAAGAGCTCATAGGCAGAGCCGGGAGCGCCTTCTACTAAGATTAAAATTTAAGATCTAAAAAAATACAGCCATGGTTAAATTTTTATAAATTTTCTGAACTTCGCCAATTATAATGATTTTAAAAAGGAACTCTAAACTAAATTCTCCCCCTTTCAAAATATTACATTGCTTAAATATAGTTAAGGAAGATATATAAAAATAAATTTTCTGAACTTCACCATTTGTAATTCTTTTGGTTTTAAACAAATTCACAAAATTTCGATACTTATATTTATTTCTGAATTTAACCATTTTGTTTTTTGATATTATAAAAGAATTATTAGAAATAACTTTGATAAAAAACAAAACAAATAATAACCAAACTAAGATGAAATTATTATTCATATACTCAAAAAAATCCCCTTCTTAAATTATAGTTAGTGATGATAAGTACCACATTACTTAGAAGAAGCTGGGTGCGGCTCTCCTCACTTGACACACTTGGGTACACACGATTTGGACTTATCATGTACGGCCTTGGACCAATTTACACAGACTTCGGGTAACCCCGGCATTGCGTGTTTACAGGAGCGATTAGTATGGCTGAAGCGGTGAAAGTAGTAGCACCTCCGCAGAAGTGGCACGAATGCCTGCACGCGATAACGATACCAACTGGCACGCCCTGACTCAGGAAGCTTGTCATAGTCGAACGCGACGAAGAGTGTAGGGGTGGGTCTCGAGGCCCCTCCCTGTTTTCTCATCACACGTTCGACTTAGACGCATCGATGGTCGGCCAGCTTTAAGATGATGTCATCTATGGGTCCACGAGTTCCCTCGCACAAACTACTACTTTCACTAAGTTCATGGTAGAGTGCGGCGTGCCATCAAGTGTCCGAAGGGCACTAATCATGGCCGCCTCGGAGGGATTCAACGCATTTGTCAGAAGGCTACCGTCCGAGAAACGCGTCCTCTTCGGCTCTCTACCAATAACGCTAGCTAGAGCTATCCTCTGATGGATCATGTTGCCCTTAGCGAACATGCTGCCATCAGTGGAGCGAATAACGAGGAAGCGTTTGAATCCAGAGGGCTCGATAACACCAGCTAACCTCTGAATGAGAGGACCCGACGTAATCGAGGCTCTGCTCTGCGCACTTTTGGTCTTTCTGGAACTCCCCACCCAGGGGAGCACCAGAGTCGGACGTGCCGATCTTGGCTTGTTCGCATACCGAAACGGCAGCGCCCCGTTCGTCCCCGTGCCTCCCGCGGAGAAAGAGGAGCTCCTCCCTCCCCACCGTCTTTTTTTCTTTTTAGGAATGGAGGGCGGGGAATGAACCCGCATCTTCCCCAGCTGGCAGGAGCCCCTAGACCAGATGGACCGGCCTCAGCAAGATCCTTCTCTGAAATGGAGAAGATCTTGGCTGTTACAGGGGCACCAGCCGGAGGAGGAGATCCCTCCTCTTCTTGTAAGGCCTCGGGAACCCGAGCCGTCTGAGGAGGCCCTTGCACACAGTAGCCCGCTTTACGAAGGGTGAACACGGGGCTGGCAAAATTAGCTGTCGCCATTTGAGGCCACTCCTTTCACCTAGTGACCTGGCAGCCCATTGGCATGGCGGCTCCACCTTAGGCACGGCGTAAAAAATGATAGAGAGTGAAAGGAGAAAGAAATGGTATGTGAGGAAGGTGTTGGTGGGAATGAAGCAGGTTGTTAAAATCCTACCACCCGAAACCGGAACTCAGGGGTGACGGGGGCGTTGTATCCTCCCCCTCAGCCCCGATTTGGGTTGGTTGTGTGCGAGAAAGCTGGTTGGCGTTTACCCTGTGAAAGTGAGGAAGCACGGTAAGAAGACAGGGTGTCAGAAAGAAGCTAAGCTAGGGCCGGACGGGGCGCTGAGTCCCGTCAGCTTGGAGGCTAGGAAGGCAAATCGCCGCGCCCTTTACGTGGTAAAAAAAGAAAGAGGATAATTAGTGGAGAGAAAGGACTGTTTCAAGAATTGGAGCACAGCCGCGGAATCGGTGTTTCCACCGGGCTAGGCAGTAGCCTACCAAAATGGGGCCAGTAGATGTGCTGTGCCTTAAATTCTAGAACTTAAAAGCCGAGGCGCGAGAGAATCAAAACGCCTCTCTGAACTAGTCACACTTGACCGATAAATTCAAGGCAACCAAACTTCGAAATCGACCAGTCTCCCATGAAGAAGAGTTGGCAGTCCTCAATGCCATTAAAAATACTCCAAACTTAACTAGCCTTGAGGTCATCAGAATGTAATAGGATGAAAATGAAAAAGTAGCAGGTGATAGAATCGGAAGACAACCTTGGCCTCATTTAATGTCTGCTATATAAAATTTATCCAATGAAAGACTTGGTTATGGCAACCTGGGCAGGGGCCGTTTCATCATATCACGGTTGGTTCCTAGAAAAAAAAAGGGCTAAATGTATGCTGGGTTCATCGGTGTGGAGAAAGCTTAGGAATGTGAAGATAGATAAGCATTATTGGCGGCTACTAAGAACGTATGGAATGAGTTGTGGCAAACTATTGGGTGGTGTGAAAAGTATTTATGCCGGAACTAAGATGTGCGGTGAAAGACAGCCGGAGTGAGTGATCTGACATACCTTGGAGTGTAAGACAAGGTTGTGTGATGTCGCCATCGCCGTTTAATATGAGAGCATCATAGGCGTTGGTTGGTCTGCGTAAGCGGCATAGGATGGGGAAATAAAAGAATAAATGAAATTTGGCAAAAAAAGAGTGATAGAATAGAGGGTCTTAGAACAGCTCAGGGACTGGCAAATCCCCGAGGTACATACATAGTTTCTTTCCCTGGCTAGGGGCCCTACCCCTCGGCCAGCTGTCTCGACGAAGCGATGAGATTCTTTCAGAGTGCCAGCACTCCGTGTATCTGAATAATTTGTTTAAGATGTGCCGATTGTCGAATGTGGGTTGTGTTTGCAATTATTTATCTAAGCAGATCGGTGGATGTTGACCGCAACGGAGCATCGCCAGCATGACCCGTGTGTCACGCGGAAAACATCCATTTTGGGGGTAGATGTCTGGTGGAATGGAGGTGATTTGGACCCAGAGGTTGGATTGTTTGTTTGATGTGATGGAGCCAGGTTTCGAGGGAAGTGGGATATCCTGGGGTACTCCATTACATTTAATTTCCTATAGAACACAGCTGGCAGCACCATAGTGGTATTTTTACTTCACCATCGTTACACAAAAAAACACCCAACATCTTATATTATTTTAACGACTCGATAAGACAATTTCACCTTTTTGTCTCGCATTCAAAGAATTCTGCCAGTACATCAAGTCCATTTTGAAAGTAAATTGACTTCAAACTACTCGACGTACCATTTCGGGAAATACGAGTGGTTAAAAAGCAACCTCCCGTTGAGCTATTAATTTACCTTAAATCCGAGTAAAGGAGGTCGGGAACAACTGGTTACGAATTTCAACAAATGCCGGCACTGCATTTCGTCGAAAGATGACACCACCTTCCAGAAGTTGATAATGGTTGGATGTTCGCTGTGGTATCCACCTAAAAATAAGTATTTATCGAAAATTGCTGACGTCAAGTAGGGTCTTTGCACTGGGACGGGGTGCAGATGCGGGAACAAAGTGGAACTGCCGCCAAAAGAATTAAGCAAAAAACGGTCGTGGTTTTACCCTCGCAATGCAATAATTTAAGATGTATTTTAGTTATGAGTAGGAACCTACAGTTTATGGTGGGGTCCGAACTAAGGACATATATATACATCGTAGAGCGGCGGCCGTGAATGCGACGCGAATCGGAACTCCATCCGGCGCCTAACCACACCCGAGGTGGCTTAACTTCGTCGTTGTGATTGGAATCGGTGTTTCCACCGGGCTAGGCAGTAGCCTACCAAAATGGGGCCAGTAGATGTGCTGTGCCTTAAATTCTAGAACTTAAAAGCCGAGGCGCGAGAGAATCAAAACGCCTCTCTGAACTAGTCACACTTGACCGATAAATTCAAGGCAACCAAACTTCGAAATCGACCAGTCTCCCATGAAGAAGAGTTGGCAGTCCTCAATGCCATTAAAAATACCCAGTCCTCCTAAGCCCTGTGTGGCCTATTAAGCAGAGGACGACCCATCATTCATTTCTTCCATGGCACATTGGCCATTCATAGCGATGGAGTGCTATGAGCTGCAGAATCTCATGACAGGGTTCACCCAGGAGCATAAGGCCCGTCTCTATGCACTCCTATCATACACTTACTCCCCAGTCAGCTCTCTCACACACTCATTCACATAACCAACACACCACCTTTATGCCCTCTTCCAACCCTTATTACACCCTCACACTCGCTCTCTTATATTCCCTTTTCAGGTTTGTTTGCAATGCTTCTTACATGCTCATGCCACTTCGGAACATTCCAGTCACAACTTCATTCACACCATCCACCCGTCCAGACCAAGCATCCATCTCAAGTTGTCCATTTGCATTGCTCACAAGCGAGATGTTTACTTCTCCTTCCACGCCATCATTCACGAACGTAGGTACCTTTTTTTCCATTGTGGTAGCCCATCTGGCGACTGCCTACTTGGGCATAAGTCGCCGTACACAACACAACCTACTACTTGGCTATATTAAAAAACAAAACAATATGTAACTAACAAATAACGATAAAAAAGAACAAGGGCTAAAGAAAAAATAACGAGAAAAAGGCAAAAGGACAAGAAGGAAGCATGCTCCGGCGTCGGGGGTAGGCCCCGCCTCCCCTCGGCGCAGAAACATGTGACATACAAAAAAAAGGTCAAATAAAGTGGAGGAGGCCAGCTTCCTCCAAAAAGTCGTAGTACACAAGTCAGTGCGAACGAACTCTTCACGAGTACAAGGAGCAAGCGGTAGCGACCCCGCTCATCCCTGTACCGGGACAGGTAACGTGCGCGAAGATCGCCCAAACTGGGACATTCAACGAAAATGCACAGAACAGCCTGGGGGACAACGCAGTCGTCACAGTAAGGCGCAGGCGAGCGCTCCAGAAAATGGAGGGGCGTCCCGCAAGTGCGTCGAATTCGGAGACGACAGAAAGCAACCTGAAGCCGGCGCGGCATTGTGGGGTAGGTCCATGGGAACAGTCGCACGTAACTTTAGGTTCACCTCGACCGTCTCCCATCTTCTTGGCCAAGCAGCCCGTATTCCTGCTGCCATGTAGTCGGTGCGAGGAAGAGCGAAACGCTGGACCGGTCATCCAGTCCTCGCGGACTCTTTGGCGCCTTCATCGGTGTGCTCATTCACCGCAATTCCTGCATGTCCAAGAACCCAGTAGAAGATAATCTGGTCTCCGAACCTGGCAGGTCACGTAATCTCCCGTACCGAGTGGTGTATTACCATCAGCTCGGCCGTGAAGACAGACGCAGCGCCTGACACAGCCCCGCTGACTTTAAACAGAGGGAATACGGCGTGTAAGCCGATTCACACTTCGGATTTGGAGCCATCCGTATACACTGGCACAGTTCCAGCGTGACACAAAGTGTGCTCCAAAAAGGCCGAACGCAATACTCCCAGCGCTATAGAAGCTTTGGGAGCAGAGGCGTGGCGAAAAATGGTCAAAGGTGGTACCCTCCAGGGTGGCGTCCTGGGCAGAACTAGGGTCGCCACCGGCCCGGCAAGAAATGCACGGCGCAGAGCGAGTGGCATCTCCCAAGCATCGACAAGTAGGCTCTCAATGGGGAAAGTGGGGAAGGCACCGGTGGCCAGGCGAAGGCCGGTGTGGTGGATCGAGTCCACCTTCCCCAATAAACGCTCGGCTGCGGATGCATAAAACTCGCATCCGTAGTCGAGCTTCGAGCGAACAAAGGATAGATAGAAAAGTAAGGCAGTAGCTCTATCAGCGCCCCAAGCGCTGAAAGTCACGGAACGAAGAATATCCAAGGCGTGGGTGAAAGAGACCCTAAGGCTGCGAATATGAGCCTCCCAGGTGAGGCGTCGGTCAAATACAAGACAAAGGAAACGGTGCGATTCACCACTTGCGTAACAAGAGACGCGGTTTATTGCCTGTTGGAGTCGACGCTCCAGAGTTGGGATCTGGGCCGCGCCAAAAGAGATTGAAAGGTCGTCCACGTAGAGCGTAGCGAGAACATCTTCCGGCAGCACCGAGGTGACGCCGTTGATGCTCAGGGCAAAGAGTGTGACACTGAGGACATTCTTCATGCTTCATTGGGCCGGAGAGGGCTCCCCCCACCCGTACGCGGAATCGACGATCTCGCAAAAATTAAGATATAAAGTTTGGGAGGCCTCCCCTCGTCCCCATCGTGTGGAGAATCTCCATGATACCGTATCGCTATTCGGTATCATAGGCCTTCTCCAGATCGAAAAACACCGTGCTGTCTACCAAGGAAGGCCTCGAAGACGGCATTTTCCAGTCGGAACAGAGCGTCCGAGGTAGAGTGGAACTTGCGGAAGCTGCACTGTGCAGAACACAGATGGACTCTGCTGTCCATAAAAAAATGTTATTCTGACATTTACCAATTTCTCCATCAACTTGAACACGCAGGGGGTAAGAGAGATTGGGTGGAAACCGGCCGGGGTAGAGTGATCTTTCCCCGGTTTTCGAAAAGCGAGCAAAGTAGCGATTCGCCAGATCCTGTTGAACAAATGTTATAGAAAGTCAATACCTCGCTCACCAAGGGTGTTGAAGCATGGCGTGCGGGACATCGTCCGGACCAGGGGAGGTGTCTGCTCACGAAGCGATAGCGGGGCGCAACTCACTCAGAGTAAACCTGTCGTTGAAGGATTCTCCGCCTCTAGAGGTAAAGTCCAGCTGGCGGTCTTCCGCGATATCACGAAGCGCATTGAAAGCCGGCGGAGAAGCTTCCCGGCTAGAGAAAGCGGTCGCGAAGGATTCCGCCACGAACGCGGGGTCCTAGATTACGGTCTCATTCTCTAGGAGAACGGGAGGGGGGCTGTTGCGAGAACTTGCCCCGAATCCTTTTGACTCGTTTCCACACCTCTGCTAGAGGGGTCTTCCCGTTAAGTAAGGACACGTATACCCTCCAAGAAGAGCGGCGGGCGGGCTTCGAAATATACCGCAACCTAGCCCGCCCAAATTCACGAGTGAACTCGTTCGGGCGGCGCTTATAGCACATTGTGGGCATACCGCTTCTGTTTCAGGGCAGAATCACACTCGGCTGACCATCACTGGAGTGGTGGGCGTGCAAAACGGCCAGACGTTTTATGAATAGTAGTCAGGCCAAAGGCGATGAGGTTGGAGAACTCATCAGCCTCATCAACCGTCCTAAATTCCTCGACTGAGATAGAGAAATCAGTCATTTCCTAAAATGCAGGCTACCGTGCCCGCGCCAAGCACCACCGTGGCGGGCTCTCGGCCCGAGGCTGACCAGAATATCTTATTTGAATGGGAAAGTGATCACTACAATGGAGTTCATCGACCACCCCACACCCAAAATTAGGCTGTGCATCCAGAGAGAACAAATATAGATCGAGGCATGAAAATGAAGTGGTTCTCGGGGAAGTGATGTGTAAACTCATCAGGTAGGCAAGGAATTGACCCAGGGGATTAATCAAGTAGTCTATCCAGAGGGGGCGTCTACCATTCAGATCTCCGAGCAAGAGAAAGGGCCTCAGTAACCGTGAGACGACGCGACGGAAAACACCCCGCGTCGAAGTCGGTTGACGGTGGAATGTACGACGAAATAACAGTATACCTCCTATCGAGGTGCAGCTGCACAGCTACTGCCTGAAAGGACCTATCTAAAGCGAAGACAAGAACGGAGACATCATGCCGGGTGTAAATCGCGAATCCTCCTGCCCGGCCCCATCCCGTAGTGGTGGAGTCGCAAAACCCTTATACCCCGGGAGGGTGGGAATGAAGCACGCGTCCAACATGATCTGCAAAAAAAAAATAGCTAAAGGGCAACGGGACGAGACGAGCCTCCGCAACTCCTGCCAGTTGGCCGGAGTCCGCGGCAATTTGATTTTAGGAATATTACATCCAGGCCTAGCTCGGAGGAGACGCGGGGGCCCTCCTCGAACTAAAGACCCTCACGGGAATGGCCATAAGCTTCTCGGAAGCAGAACTCCGGGCACTGTTGCCCGGCCAATGCGCTGTTGTCTTCGAAGACTTACCGGGAGAGGTTGGGCTCGCCATGAAAGTCTTTTCCTCCCTCCGCCACGAAACCTTAGGCGAGCAGGGCGGTTTCGGATCCTGGGGTCCCCTCTTTTGGAGGATCCACCGTTTCCGAGCCACCCAGCCTACCACTGGGTGTGGGCAAAGGAGCCGAAGCTCCTTTAGTGTTGTCCTCCTTTTGGCGAGCAGATATAGGAACCTCGGAAGATGGCCTCACGACCCTTTACGGGGGTGTTGCCTTCAGTGAGTCTAACTACTCGGTGGAGGCGCGCGGCCGTTTCGCCTTACGCGAATCGGTCAGGCTGGGAAAAGGGTCGGGAGACCTGGTTTTAGCTGGGGCTGGATGTGAACCCATTGTGCCGCCAGCTTTACCAGGGGAGCGCCCGGGGTGGGTAGAACCCTTCTGCGCAGAAACGACCGTGCTCATAGGCCTGGAAAGGCCAGGAGCAGAGGGTGTCTTTCTCAACATTGAGGAATGGGACGTCCCGGACAGCGCCGGGCGCGCCAGGACCAAGTCCTTAGCCTCGCGTCCACATTGCTTCGAAAAAGCGGGGTGCGGCTCTCCACAATTGACACACTTGGCCACACACGATTTGGACTTATCGTGTGGTGACAGTTTTTAGCACCTCCGCCGTGATGCCTTCATGCGGTAGCGATACCAACCAGCACGCACCGACTCAGGGAGCTTGTCACAGTCCAGCGTGACGAAGAGTGTAGGGGTGGATCTCGAGGCCTGTCCCGGTTTTCTCATCACGCGTTCGACCTTAATCGCCTCATGGTCGGCCAGCTCTAAAGTAATGTCCTCTATAGAGTAGTCAACGAGTTCCCTCGCATAAACTAATCCTTTCACGAAGTTCATGGTAGAGTGCGGCGTCACACTCACAGGCGTGCCATCAAGTGTCCGAAGGGTACTAATCATGGCCGCCTCGGAGCGATTCGACGCATTTGCCTAAAGGCTCCCCGTCCGAGAAACGGGTAACCTTCGGTTCTATACCAATCACACTACCTAGAGCTCTCCTCGGATGGATCATGTTGCCCTTAGCCAACATGCTGCCAGCAATGGAGCGAATAACGAGGAAACGCTTGAAGCCAGCGGGCTCGAAAACGCCAGATAGCCTTTGAATGAGGGGCCCCGACGTAATCAAGGCTCCGCTCTGCGCAGTTCTGGTCTTCGTCTGAGACCCCACACGGGGGAGTAACGGCACCGGACGTGCCGATCTTGCCTTGGTCGCTTACCAAAATGGCACCGACCCCGCGGAAGGAGAGGAGGGCGGAGAATGGACCCGCTTCTCCACTCCGCCGGGAGGAGCTCCTAGGCCAGATGGACCGGCCTCAGCAAGATCCTTCTCCGAGATGGAGAAGGTTTGGGCTTTGACAGGGCACCAGCCGGAGGAGGAGATCATTCCTCTCCTTGTACATTCTTGGAGACCCGAGCCATCTGAGGAGGAGCATGCACAGGGGCGGACCTACCGTCTGGGGCTGGGTTGCCTCATGGAACATGTCCACCTCAGGGGAGCCTCCATGTGCCCCCACCCCCAGGACATTACAGGTCCCATTGGTCATAAACTCTTTTGTCGGGGAAGAGAGCGGGGTACATATGGTGACCCCTTCTAAGCTCAAAATTCGAGCCCGCAGGTCTTTCGAGGGAAGAGGCAGACAGGCTCTGTCTTCCCTCCTACCCATAGTGGGTTGGCCCTATCGTTCCGCTTCCACAGAGAGCGGTCAATTACGGGCCGCCTGTCTTTCTTAGACATCCCCTTAGAAAGAGGGAGGCACCCAATGGCACTTTCAGAGAAGGAGGTGAGGGGGGAGTAACCTACACCCGTAGGCAAAGGAGAGGAGTAAGCCTCCTCTCCGGTTAAAGAGTTTTGGAGGGTCCCCATGCTATAGCACAGGGGGAGGAGGGGACCTCCATTTTTTCAGTGGAGCTACCCGAGGGCGGCTCCGATGATGATCGAGGAGAAGGTAAGGGAGAAATTATTCTTATTTCATCATTGGGCATGGGGACCATGTTTTAAATACGGGATGCGAATGCTAATCACTCCACGCAGTAGCCCGCTCGGCGAGGGGTGAGTATGGGGCCGGCAGAGCCAGCTGCCGCCATTTGGGACCACTCCTCCCGCCTAGTTGCCTGGCAGCCTATCGGCATGGCGTCTCCACCTTGGGCTTGGAGTAAAATGCATAGATATTGAAAGTAGAAAGAAAGGGAAAGTGTGGATGGGGATGAAGCAGGTTGTTAAAAACCCACCACCCCAGACCTGAGCAGAGGGGTGAGGGAACGTTGTCACCTCCCTTCTCAGCCTCGATCCGGGATAGTTGGGTGATAGGAAGCTGGTCGGCATCTACCCTGTGAAATTAGAGGCCGACCAGAGAAAGTTGTAGGAGGTTGTAGGGAAAGTGAGGAAGTAGGGTAGAAAACCCAGGCTGTCTGAAAGAAGGAGAAGAGGCTAAGCTGGGGCCGGACGGTGCGCTGAGTCCCGGTCAGCACGGCGGCCAGGAAGGCAAATCGCCACGCCCCTTATAGAGAACGTAGGTACCAGCATATTCTCATGCACTCTCTTGAAACATTACACATTCAAACCTTCAGCATTGAATAATGCCCAATTACCATTATCTTACTCATTTCTGACAACTTTTAGACCCTTTTTCTCACACATCTTGTCAAAAGCTACAATCAACTATTTAAATCCCTCTCAAGCTCAGCTACAATATATATATATATATATATATATATATATATATATATATATATATATATATATATATATATATATATATATATATATATATATATATATATATATATATATATATATATATATATATATATATATAAATATATATATATATATAAATATATATATATATATATATATATATATATATATATATATATATATATATATATATATATATATATATGAGAGGAGAATTGTAGACTCCATCATCATCAACAAAGTTGATAATTTCAATTTATCTGAATGGCAATACAAATTTAACAGATATATATTGAATAGAGTCGCCACTCGTATTTATAAGCCCCCGGACGCAATGCATCTCTCCAGATTGTTTCTGGTTCCATTTCATTTTGTTTAGCTTGTCATTCACGCCAGATTCACTCGAGTTTTTTCCCAGATTGTTTCCTGCTGTTTCATTTTGTTTAGGATATGTCTTACTTCATATATATATATATATATATATATATATATATATATATATATATATATATATATATATATATATATATATATATATATATATATATATATATATATATATATATACTGTATTCCTTGCCTAGTTTCTTCATTATTAGTTGAAAATGGCATCTTGCCGAAACTAGTCCGATAGTTATAAATAAAATCTTGATTCAAATATTGGGGTTTATCATTATCTTTCACTGATATACATCACACCAATGTGATATCTTCCATTCTATATGTATAATAGTATTGCTAAATTAAAAATAAAATAAAATAGTCAATCAAAAATTTGCTTACCGAATCAAGAAAACGTGTGCTAAATATAATTAGCCTCATTTTTTGCTCTCTTTTTCATGAGCTAAATATAATTAGCCTCGTTTTTTTTGCTCTTCTTCGAATTTTTAATAAATTTCCAGACAGAAATTGGACTCATAGAAGTGTTTATAACTTAATTGAAAAGATAAAAACTACTGTTTCGATAGCTTGAAAGAAAGGTAGTGGCACCTATAATAAAAGTGCTACGACAGAGATTAAAATGACTGAAATAGAACTTGTTTTATCTCAGGAGAAAAATCCTGGAACTAATCTATCCCAAAGGAAGGGCTCGAGTGAATTAAGTATTTCCTGCTCTTCTGTGCAGCAGATTTTAAAATGGCCAAAAAAAAAGAATGTTCATTTTCTGTTTTGATATTAATGTAAGACAACGTAGAAAGACACGTTGTAAGTTGCTCTATGTTAGCTATAAATCTCAAGATACAAGAAATTTTGTTTATTGATGCAAAAAGATTTCAATTTGGAAGTGCCAACAAATAGTTAAAATAACAGAGTTTATGCCTCAAAGAAAAAAGACAGCCATCCATCTCGCCTTTATCATGAATCTTCAAGATTTAGCAAAAAAAAGACCCCAATGGTTTCCGCGGGACTGTCAAAGAATGGTAAAACAAATATCTATTTTATCGATACACAAAAATCCAGTTAATTCAGAAAATTAGTCGGCGGCTCCAGCCCGTGTGCGAGCATCGGTTTCGTCTTCAATTATCCGCTCCATAGGCTAATGTTTGTGCCGGATATGCCTTACGAGACTCAGTCTGTTAAGGAGAAGGTCCAGTCCGGGCAAGAAAACAGAGACGAATGCCAGTCGCTGAGGAATTTGTTTTGGATGATCGTGGCTGCGCGACGGCCACGCGCGCGCCCACTGTGGCTCAAAACATTGAGGCATGCGGTTTCGGCGAGGCTGGTTGCATCGGCCCGCTGGGCGCTGCCCTCTTCCGCCGAAGCCAGACATAGGAATCTTATATGGCACATGTTTGTTTGGTCCGCCGTTGGGGTCTTGCTGCTGGTTGCGTTTAGTATAGAACCTCATCCACGACCTTACGGCTTTGAGTGAAGCTGCCAGGAGTTTGTAATTCCCGACGGCATCGCTCTTGGAATCATTGGAACACTCAAGGCCTTCCTTGGTATATGATAACGATAATGTCCTGCAATCCCTAATAAGTATAGCGCTGCAGTCTTTGAAGAAAGGTGGAATGGTGTTCGGGTATAATCGACGCCGCCGATCTTAAAGGTGACTTCATTTACTAACACTATGTTGCACCTCTCATAATAGCAAAACAACACTGAATTTTTTAGAAAAAAATTGTCTCCTATTATCAAAAAGGAGAAATCTCTCCGTTATCGCCTGACTGTAATCTATGGACTATTCCATATGGAATTTACTTCAAGAAAATGTTTAAAGCAATGAAAAAATTTAGTGAATCTGAACTTAAGGAAAAATTCTTCTTGCATGGGATAACATAACGATATATGATATCAGAAAATGTATTTCTTCTTTTAAAATGAGATTAAAGATTATATGTGACTAAGAAGCCGCACATATTTATAATTTATTTCAATAAAGGTATATTGATTTTGACTCTTTTAGACATTATCCTTTGTTGAGAGAATTGGCAAGCAAATCTTTTTTTTAATTGTAACAATACTATTATAGTTATATTTTTGAAAATTTCAGTGATAAGAATACAAATAAGTTGTATACGCATTCATTTAAATACAATTAAATTTCACTAAGTTATTCAAGTTTGAATTTAGTGAAGTTTTTGCTGGGTCACCCAATATATATATATATATATATATATATATATATATATATATATATATATATATATATATATATATATATATATATATATATATATATGGTACTCTCTAAGAGGTTATACACTAATGTATTACTTAGTTTGATATATCTTAAACCCAGTTCTCAACTTAGTCATACACTTGCACTGTTGCATTTCATAACTTACTCCATTCCTCACATTGTAAATCGAGTTCATTTCATAGTTTCAAGAAATAGTTAAAGCATCTCGCCTCCTCAGAACTCACCAGAGTAGATTGTATTACTTTTAAGTCCTTCGATGTCGATGGGAGTCGCGGCCCCAGACACCATCATCTGCAACTCTCTCGAATTGAACACTCGCAACCACCGACTTTCAATTACATTAAATACACCTGCAAATAAATGAAAACATCCAAGATTTTGCTGTGGCAATAGAAATAAGAACTGTGTGTCCATTAAAATGGAAACAAGACACAAGGGCCCAAAATAAAAAGACTTAAGCAATATCAGACCTAATAAAATATTCTATGTTCCATATTTCGCATGATAAGTAAGGTATAGTGAGGGTAAAAAATTTAAAACACCGTTAAAAATGCAAATTTACATACTTTTAGTTAATGCAGATTAATTAAATTTACAACACACATGGAAATTTATGTAATAAATGTTGAACAGGAAAAACTTTCTAAGGGCAATAGGGAAATTTGATAACGAAAAAAGTTTAAAAGACATTCGTAGAAATATGTTAAATTTGCAAAATGTCATTTAAAAACTAATCCTCATTTGTTCCCGAATATCTAAATATTTCTAAACTAAATGCGAGGTTTCTTTCGTCATCGGGTAAGGCTACTGCGTCATTCCTTAAAGAGTGTCGTAGCATCAACACCCTCATCATGGGTGAAAAAAAAAAAAATCAGTCAAGATCTTCGTGAATGTATCGTAGCCCTTCGGAAGAGCTACAGTTGGTACCATATACATAACCGTAAGTCTCGTCATTTAATTCATTCTTAGGATCGTTCAAGTTGCATTCTGATGTCAACGGAACGTGCAGGTCGAAAACTTGCTAAAACAGTATGTAATAAACCACACACTACTCTCAGAGAGAAGAAGATCTGGAAACAAGGTTAGAATAAGTGGAATTGATGGGTGTGTTTGAGAACAAATAGAGAGGTTGAACAAGAGTAGCCACAAGTTGTGCAAATGAACATTTAAATAAACCGGCAAAATGTTCTGGGAAAAATTCCTTTGGTCAGATGAAACGAAAATAGAACTTTTGGGTCGAAATTCAATCAGTTGCGTTTGGAGAAAAAGGGTGAGTTTAAGTACCAAAGAATACAATCACCACAGTCAAAATCGGCGGTTATATTTACTCATCGGGATGTGAAAGAATGGAGGTAGTCGAAGGAAGAATAACCAACAAAATGTACAGGCGAATTTTGAAAAGAATTTTGTTATATGGCGTTGGCTCTCTAAGCACGAAACCAGAATGGGTCTTTTTTTCTTTTTTAAATAGCGATAATCTGGCGACTCCCTCCTCGGGGGTTATATCGCCGTAATCATTTATTGCCTAATGCTAAGTTAGGTTTTTAAAAAGTGCAAAAGTGACCCCCCGACCCCCCGAATAAAACCAAAGAGAAAAACAAACCAAGAAGAAAAAAAGCACGTCCCGACGTCGGAACATGAGACGAAAAAGAAAAGAAAAAAGAAGAAGAGTAAAATAAAAGCCATAGTCCACGAGTCTGTATCCACGAACCCGTCCCGAGAACAAGGGACAAGAGGTATCGACCCTCTCGTCCCGGTACCGTGATAGGTAACGTGCGCAAACATCACGCGCATGTTACCTGGTGACATTGCAGTCGTCAGAGTAAGGGTCAGGCGAGCGCTCCTCAAATGGCGGTGCCTCTAGCGAGAGTACCCAATTCGAAGAGGACAGAGAGCAACCTGAACACGCCGCAGCATTAGGAGGTAGGTCCATGGGAACAGTGGCCGGCGGAATGGCACGCAACTTTAGGTTCCCCTCAGCGGTCTCCCATCTGCCAGGTAGTCGGTGTGAACAAGAGACAAACGCAGGTCTGGTCGCCAATTTTTTTTATTATTATTTAATAGTTTTATACGCACAGTGATTATTTAGGCTGAGTGTGCTCCTTTTCTATTGTTCAATCATAATCCTTTCCGGATCCTTTTATATTTCATTCAGTATTTCAGCCTCTTCCACAAATGTTCGTATCTTTCCTCTTATGTTGGAGTCATCACCTAGCATACTTTTTAGGCTCAGAGGTGTAATGAATCCATCAGTTCTGTAATGCCTTATTCGGCTCTGCCTATAATTAGGGCATTCACTCAAAATATGATGGACTGTCAAAGGTACGTAGCAATCTTCACACAAAGGTTGTTCTTGTCCTGTCAGTAGGTAGCCATGAGCGATTCTAGTGTGTCCTTTTTTGTTAGTAGAGTTTCATTTCTGCGTATTTTTGAGTGAGAGGTGTTAAATGGTTGCATTTTGTCTTTGATATTTCTTAGTTTGTTTTGCGCTTCAGGTATTTCTCTCCATTTCTCTTCCCATTTTCTTAATATGACCCTCTTGATTTCAGGGTAAAGATCTTTTGCAGGTATTTTTACTCTAGTGTCTAAGTTTCTATTCCTTGTTGCGTCTTTAGCCTTTCCATCTGCTCTTTCATTTCCGGGAATGCCTACTATTGTCCAGGAGACCAACAAAGGTTTATGTTTATGCCTCTTTCTGAAAAAATTACCACCCAGTTATGAATTTCTTGAACTAGAGGGTGTCTGGTCGCCAATTCCTCGCGGACTCTAGTGCACTCATTCCCTGCAATTCCCATATATCCGAGAATCAAAAGAGCACTCAGGGTGCTTTGTGAGTCGCTAAAGATCACATTTCGGTACGCGTTATGTCCCGTACCAAGCGGTGTATTGCAACCAGCTCGGTTCGGGAAGATAGACGCAGCGTCTGGCAGAGACCTGCTGACTTCAAACAAAGGGGATAGGGCGTGGAAGGGGGCCCCCTCTTGACACGTGGAGACATCCGTGTGCACTGGCACGGATCCAGCGTGACAGGCAAAACTTCAGGCGCTGTGCAAACTTTGGGAGCAGAGGCGTGGCGACAAATAAGCAGAAGTGGTACACACTAGAGTGGTGTCCTGGGTAGAACCAGAGGTGCCACTGGCGCGAGAGCTACACGGAGCTCTCGAAGGAGTTTCCTAACCTTAAACCCAAAGACCTAAGGTATGACTGGCGTATATCGGCGGCAGATTCAGTGAGAGATGTAAGCGACTGAGTGAGTGGTCGGCCTCAAGCGTATAATACATTGTGTACGAGGCAGAGGGTGTGGCACATCCCCATCTTCAACAAGTAGGCTCTCAATGAGGACGTGCAGAAGGCACCGATGACCAGCCAGAGATCGGTGCGATAGATCGAGATCACTTTCTGCAATATACAGTCGGCTGCTGATGCATAAAATTCGCATCCGTAGTGATGCTTCGAAAGGACCTAGGAATGATGGAAAAGCAAGGCAGTAGTCCTATCAGCACCCCTTTGTGCAGAACGTCACAGAATGAAGAATGTACATGGGGCGGGACAAGAGACCCTAAAACTCCGAAAATAAGCGTTCCAAGCGGGGCGTCAGTCTAGAACAAGACCAAGGCAACGGTGCTAGTTCACAACTTCCAGGCGAACCCCATTTAGATTCAAGCCTGGGTCAGAGTGGAGCCGTGGATGGCGGCAGAAGTGCACCACCTTAGTCTTGGCCAAGGAAAACCGAAACCTGTGCGCTTCGGCATAGCGAGAGACGCGGTTCAATGCCAGTTGGAGTCGACGCTCAAGAGTTGAGATCAAAAGGTCGTCAGCGTAGAGCGTCGTGAGAACATCTTCCGGGAGCAGCGGGTAAGGCTGCTCAAAGCAGAGGTCACACACACTGAAGACACTTAGCTACGGGACAACATCTTCCTGTTTCATTGGGCAGGAGAGGTCTCTTCATCCTTACGTGGAGTCGACGATATCGCAAAAACTCCGAGATAAAGATTGGGAGGAGTCCCCTCGCCCCCATCGTGTGGAAGGTATCCATGATACCGTATCGTCATGCTGTATCAATGACTTTCTCCAGATAGAAAATCAAAGTGGCGTAGTGGTGTCTACGAACGAATGCATCGAAGACGGCATTTTCTATTCGGAGCATAGCATAAGACGTGGAGTGGAACTTACGGAAGCTGGATTGTTGGGAGGACAGGAGGCCTGGTATAACATTTACCAATTTCACCTTTAATTTGCACACACAGAAGGTAAGAAAGATTGGGCGGAAATCAGCCAGGGTAGTGATTCGCCCCGGTGTCCGATAAGCAAGCACAGTAGCCATTCGCGAAAAGTCTTGGATGATACCCTCTGACCAGGGGCGTGGTCGCGAACGAAGCGAGAACGGAAGTCAACTCATTCAATGTAAACCTGTCGTGCAATAAATGCTGGAGGAGCGGCATCCCAGCTGGAAAATGCGGAGAAAGCATTCGCTAAAGACTCAGCCACGGACACGGGGTCCGAGATTGCGGTCCATTCTCCTGGAGAAGGGAAATGGGGATCTGCAAGAACATGCCCTGAATCCTTTTAAATCGCACACATACTTCTGTAAGTGAGTTCTTCCCGTTAAGTGAAGACACGTTTGCCCGCAAGATGAGCGCCGGGCGTGCTTCGAAACATACTGGAACCAAGAGCAAGTTCGACGAAATTGACGGTCAGTGAAATCGTTCAGGTGGCGCTTATAGCGCATGTAAGTAGGCATAACGCTTCTGTTTGAGAACAGTCTCACACTCGGCTGACCGCCACAGAAGCGGTCGGCGTGCAAAACGTTCTAGGAATAGTAGTTTGGCCCACGGCGAAGAGGTTGCCGGAGAACTCAGCGACATTATCCATCGACCTAAACTCCTTGAATGGGACAGATAAATCAGTCATTTCTGGAAATGCGTAGCACCGCGCAGTATTAAGCAACCCCGGGGTGGTCTTTCAGACGGCAGCGGTTAGGAAAATAATACTTGAATGAGAAAGTGATCAGTACCATGGATGTAATCGACCACCTCCCACCGAAAATCAGGTTGTGCATCTGCGAGAGCAAACGAATTGATCAACACAGAAATACGAAACGGTTCTGTGACAGTGATGGGTAAAATCATCTACATTTAGGGCACCTATTACCAGCTCGTCGATTAGGTTGGCAAGAACCTGACCCGGGGATTGATCGAGTAGTCTTCCGAGAGGGGTCTACCGTTCAACTTCCCGATTTTTTTTCTTTTTTTAAAATTTTAGGAGCCCACCTGGCTCCGGTAAGAACATGCAACATACAAAAAACAGTCAGATAAAGTGGAGGAAGTCAGCCTCCTCCAAAAAGTCGTATAGTCCGCAAGTCTGTGTAAATGAACCAGTCCCGAGTACAAGGGACAGGCGGTAGCGACCCCGCTCGTCTCGCTACCAGGACAGCTAACGTGCGCTAAGGTAACCCAGACTAGGACATTCAACAAGAATGTGCCGAATAGTCTGGGGGACAACACAGCCGTGACAATAATGCGTGGGCGAGCGCTCCGTCAAATGGCGGTGCGCCCCGCGACTGTGTCCAATTCGGAGACGACAGAAAGCAACCTGAAGCCGTCGCTACATTGGGGTGGTAGGTTCATGAGAACAGTCGCGGCGCAATGACACGCAACTTTAAGTTCCCCTCAAAGGGTCTCCCATCTTCTTTGCCCAGCGGCCCGTATTCCTGCCATGTAATCGGTGTAGGGAAGAACGAAACGCGGGTCTGGTCGCCCAGTCTTTACGGACTCTTTGGCACCCTCCTTTCCCGCAATTCACACATGCCAAGGATCCCAACACTAGATAAGCTCGACATCCACCCGGCTCGCCAAAACCATGGCATCACAGATATCGCGAACCAGGGGATGCGGAGATTCCAATGATCCAGGAGTACTTAAGGCGTTCTATGAGTCGCTATAAATCACAATCCGGTCTCCGATCCGGGCACGTCCCATTAGCTCGCGTACTGAGCGGTGTATTGTAACCAGTTCGGCCGTGAAGACAGACGCAACGCCTGGCACAACGCCGCTGACTTCAAACAGAAGGGATACGGGGTGGAAACCAACCCCCTCCTGGAACTTGGAGCCATCCGTATACATTGGCACGGTTCCAGCGTGACACGAAGTGCGCTCCAAAAAGGCAGAACGCAATACTGCAGGCGCTGTACAAATAATAAAAGGTGGCGTCATGGGTAAAACCATGGGCGGCACCAAAAGGGCTTAGGGTATGACTGGCGTCTCTCGCAGGATTGGCAAATCAAAAAACCCAGCCGAAAGAAAAACTGGGTTGTATTAGTTTTTTTTTTTTTTTTTCAAGTGAAATTTGAATAAAAGTTGTTGTTTTTTTTAATTAGACATTTTCTTTTCAAGAAATGAACACTATTTATCATTATTTTATTCCAAATGCATATTTATGTTTATAATTTCAAAAAATATGTATCAAATTAAGGTTATTTCTCTAATAATGATTCAATTCATCTCCTTCTACAGGTTATGGCTAATGTTACCCAGAATTCTCGATCAGTGATCTGTTCTTACTATAATATAATTATTAAACTAATTAATTATTAATATTATAAAAATAGAGATAGCTATTCTTTTTCTAGGTAATTCTAATGCTTGTAGCGTTTGTTTTTTGAAAAAACCGAGAATAAAACTCAGAATAAAACCCAAGTTAATAAAAACGGGGGGCTTTTCAAAATTTGGGGGGTGTTGCCAACCCTCGTCTCTCTGCGGAATAGGCACCGTCAAGATCAGCCTCAGATGCAGTGAGAGCTGTTGGCGACTGAGGGAGGTGCCGAGCTCGCACGTACAAGCGAATAATGCACTGTGTACGGCGCAAAGCGAGTGGCATCTCCCCAGCATCGACAATTATTATTATAATTGGTGCCTTTCTACTACGACAGACCAATTAGCTAGCCCTTCAACCGTTAAGGGCTATATCGTGCTCAATCGTGGCAGGACGTATTGGAGCATGTCCATCGGGTACTCTATGATGTACTAAGTACATTACACAGTGATTGAAAGTGACACGTAGTCCGAAAATAAAATATGTGGCAAGTAGGCCACACCCAACGTAAAATGAGGCACATAGGCCAAACTAGTCCTATATTTAAAATGAAATGTTTGGTACGAAGACCACAATTATAGTCACGCATGTGTCAGAGGTCGGAGGAAATGCATTGCGGTTAAAAATGAGAGAACTGTCGAGACAGCAGTTTCATAGTCCCGAAGGACCCAGCGAATATTCAGAGGCTGACCGATTCCGCGGGGGCCAAAGTGGGCCACCCGCTCATCGGCATACTCCGGGCACTCAACAAGGAGGTGCTCAACTGTGAGAGGGACAATACATCCATCGCAGAAAGGTGGTGGTTCGCCGTCAAGCAAGAACTTGTGTTTTAGGCGTGTGTGGGCCAAGGCGAGGCCTTGTGAGCAGGACCTCGTGTTGGCGGGTCCTACGACACGAAGTGCCCCACACCGTCACACTACCCTTGATCTTCCTGAGTTTATTGGGCCAGATAGTGGCCCAGGCCAAATTCCATCGTCTGCGCAGAAATGCATAGAGGTAAGGGTAATAATCCCTGCTCGGTAGAGGACGGGGTATAAGCTCGTTGGGGTCCACAATGATCGCCTTAGCCGCATGATCAGCCAACTCGTTACTCCGAATCCCTGCATGGCTTGGAACCCAACAGAAAGTAACAAATCGACCGACCGCCATCACGCAAAAGGTCCAGGCAGCGATGGATCTGTGTCACTATGGGATGAAGAGAAAACTGGTCAAGGCACTCTGGGAGTCGGAATAGACAAGAAATCGGCGACTAGTATATCGTGTCGGAGGAGCCAATGCAGAGAGGATCGCCAGCAATTCCGAGGTATACACCGAGGCCGCTGCAGGTAGTTTCTGCGATATAGTTCTGTTCGGGAGAACTGCAGCGCAGCCAACTCCATCGCAACTCTTCGATCCATCAGTATATACTGGGGGAGGCTCACGGTGGGTCTCCGCATGGTCAATAAAAAGTGATCTCCTTATATTTACCGGGGTATCAGAAGAAACCTCAGACATCACACCCGGACATAAAGTTCTCAGGCGTAACAAATAAGATGGAACAGAGTAAGAATTGAATTTGACTTCATCACAAGCCGATCAGGCACCTGGAGGCTCAAGAAGCTGACGACTCCTGTATCCAAATGTTTTATGGAAGCGCGGGAGAGCAGCATAGATGTGATCAAAGCTTCGATTGGTAATCGGACGGTAAGCAGGGGTATCCGGCATAGCGAGTAAACGACTCTACAACTAGAGACAAAGCTTGTCTCGTCTATCACTGAGAGATGATTTCCCGCTCTCCGCATACAGACTCACCACCGGTGGGGTGCGAAACGCCCCAGTTGCCAGACGGATACCCTGATGATGGACGGTATCTAGCATTCTGAGAGACGTTGCTGTCGCTGACGAATAAATTTGGCATCCATAATCGAGTTGGGACCGCACCATCGATAAATCCGAAAAAGTGTCACTCTGTCTGCACCCCACGAGAGACGGGTCAAGCACTTCAAAAGGTCTAGGCTTTTTATGCATCTGGTTCGCAGAGACTGGAGGTGAGGTAGCCACGTGAGTTTGGAGTCAAATGTCATTCCCAGGAATTTTGTTTCCGGAACGTGCGGAATTTGGGTGGACCCATCCGTCACCAGGCTTAAGCTGGGAAATGTGCCTCGGATACGTGTAAAGTGCTGCTCAGCAGCAGGAAGACTTGAGGAGCGAGTGAATATGGCGAAGTCGTCGACGTACAACGAACTCTCCACATACTGCGGTATGCAGGATGGGTAGGCAAAGAGAGTACAGCTAAGGACGCTCCCTTGTGGGACGCCCTCATGCTGCGGAAGCGGATCAGAATGTTTGTTGCCAACTTTGATTTGCATAACCCTGTCAGAAAGAAAGTTTTGATGAATTTTGGTAGATGTCCCGAATATCTATTGTCGATAGAACTTTCAAAGTGAAGTACATCCACGTTTTATCATATAGTTTTTTCCAAATCAAAAAAACACAGCCACCACGAGTTGTTTTTCGACAATCCCCGTCTTGATGAACGTGTCGAACCTGGCTAACAGATCTGTTGTGCTGCGACATCGTCGGAAACCATATTGATCGGGATGGTACACGCCTTGCTCTTCTAAATGCTACACGAGCCTAGCGTTGACCATCCGTTCCATAAGTTTACACATACAACTCGTAAGTGCTCTTGGGCGGTAATGCTGCGGATGTGTTCCCTCTTTACCAGGCTTCTGGAAAGGCAGCACAGTCGACATTCTCCAAAGTGTCGGAAAGCAGCCCTCTACCCATATGCGGTTATACAAAGATAAAAGAACTGCAGCGATACTGGAGGAAGGTGGCGAAGCAGGACGTACGAAATCGCATCCGCCAGAGGCGCCGTATCAGCATACCTCCTCAAAGCGTTCTGCAATTCGGGCAGTGTAAGAATAATGTAATCTTCATCCTCTCCACCACAAAATGATAAATCTACTGATTCTGCTTCCTGTTTAATGCGGTGAAAGGGCGCCCATGAACTCCTCTTCGACACCTCGCTCAAAGCATGTCCAAAAGCGTTTCCAACCTCTAGCGGATCGAGGATTAAACCGTTAGAAGCCAGCAACATCGGAGTACGATGGGCCATACGCCTGCCACCTATCTTAGAGTTCCGACGCCACACCTTCGTCATCGGTGTCCTCTCGTTGTGGCTGGAGACGTATCGTTTCCACGAAGTTGCCTGAGATTTATTCAAAAGGTAGAGAACCCTAGCTCTCGCGCGATTAAGCGCAATCTTATCTTCTGTAAGTCGCGTACGGTAATATCGGCGTGCTGCTACCTTTTTCTCGTCCGTTGCTGCTTGGAGCTCTCGGTTCCACCAAGGAACAGACCGAGTGCGCTGTATTCCGCTCGTATTCGACAGCAACATCAACGGTAGGAAAGGATGTAACCTCTCTATCAGTAGTCGCCACAGCATAGTATCTCGCCCAATCTGCCCATTCGTAAATATACCGAGGTGTGGTTAGGAGGGGGGAGTTGTCTGCAATGGATAGAATGACTGGAAAGTGGTCGCTATTATATAAATCTTGGCTGACGGACCAGGAGAAGTTAAGTGCGACATCTGGATTTGATATAGACAGATCAATACAAGAAAGGGTGCTTGTTTGTAGGTGGAAGTGAGTAGGATTATCGTTATTTAGTATTATAGAATGTCCGGTGTTAAGGAAGCACTCTACAATTCTGTCTCGTTGGTTCACGACAGCGTCGTGTATAATCTGTCAAGGTGGCATCGTACTGCAACAGCCGGCAAGTCCGAAGTCAGCTGGATCCTCACGTGACCAACAGGAGTAGCACCCAATGTGGGTGATGTTGGAGATTGGCGTTTATTGCTAGATGTTCGCTTTGGTGAGGCACAGGTAGAATGTTCGGCTTTGCGTCAAACAGTGGGGTCAGTTTTTAGTGAGCGTGCAGAATTCCCTGGCGGAGCAGGGTCATTCGACGAAGCGGAAGGGGTCTCATGAGACTGTTCTGCTTACACAACAAACGAAAAAGTTCTGGTATTTGGGTACATTGAGGATACTTTATGGCAGGCTTCTTTAAAGGTCAGGTGTTCATTGACCTTAACAGCCAATATTTCCTTTTCAATAGAGTATTTCTGACAAGTCTTTGCTGATGTGCTATGAGGTTGATTGCAATGAATACAGTTCGGAGACAGTTGGCATGTTGAAGTTTCATGATCCTCACCGCAGTGTTAACCGCAGGGGCCACAGATAGCTTGATCACGTCCGCAGTTCTTGGTCACGTGTGCATATTGTTGGCATTTGTAACAACGGCGAGGAAGGGGCACGTACGGACGGACACGCTCAGAGAGACCTGTGCGGATCCAAATACGATCAGGTAGAGTTGGAGTGTCAAATGTGAAGACCAACATTCGAGTCGGTTCAAGGTCACCAGATGGCGTGCGCCTCTTAATTCGATGGACCTTAATCACACCAAGGTATGAGAGTCCGTCGGCAATATCCTCTTCAGAATATCGCCGTAAGAAATCGCAGGTGATAACCCCTTTGGACTGGTTATGACGCTGGTGAATCGATACTTCTATCAGTTCCCAGACCAGTTCGGTCTGAGAGCTTGTGCCTCAAATTTCACAACAGTGAGCGCAAGGTCGTTATTCTCAGAGATGCGACCGAGTTCCCATATCGCATCGCAGAGCTCCCTATCGACTTTAAATAAGTTGAGTTTGCTTAGGTCAGCGTTGTTGGTAGACTTCAAAGTATAAAATCGAGTGAAGTGCTCAGTTTCTCCAAACAGGTTAGCTGGGTAATTACGTGGCCGATCTAATCTACTGCTTCTTTCGTTTTTACGGTCGGTACCAGACGCATAATCATCGCGATTCCGGAAAGAATCACAAGCAGGACGAGCCTGGTCTACACCACTCGATCCTGGAACAGTCGCTTGTTGACGACCCGTCTCCTTATGGCCAGAGAAAGGCGTGACGAGCGCGATGCTTCCGACATCCCTTGTGTCGGGAGTCCCGTTGACGCTGTTGTGGTTTATACTTATAGTCAACATTAGGGCATGATTTGGTATTATCCCATAGCTGTTTTTTTTTTATGGGGCCTCCATCCCCAACTATTTAACCCATAGTTGGGGCTATAGATTTCTGTGTAGGGGCAATAACAGAGTCCATCCAAGATTTCTCCGCCGAAGCCTCTTCAGTATGGTTGAACCTCCCCACGCAAGCACCCACACCATTTGAGGGTTGGGTGACATGGGTGTGCCCATCATCGACAAGTATGCTCTCAATGGGAAAGTGAGGAAGGCACTGATCGCCAGGCGAAGGCCGCTATGATGGATAGAGTCCACCTTCCGCAATACACTCTCTCGGCTGCGGATGCATAAAACTCGCATCTGTAGTAGCCCTATTAGCGCCTCATGCGCTGAGCGTCACGGAACGAAGAATATCCATGGCGGGGGTACAAGAGACACTAAGGTTGCGAATATGAGCCTCCCAGATGAGGCGTCGGTCAAATACAAGATCAAGGAAACGGTACGAGTCCATCAGATCCAGACGAACCCCATTTAGAAACATGTCTCGGTCAGGGTCGAGCGGTGGATGGGGGAAGAAGCGCACCACCTTAGTCTTGACCAAGGAAAACCGAAGCCTGTGGGCTTCGGCATAGCCAGAGAGGCGGTTCAATGCCAGTTGGAGTCAACACTCCAGAGTTGGCATCTGGTCCGAGCCAAAAGACAGAAAAGTCGACCACGTAGAACGTAGCGAGAACATCATCGATCCATTGGGCCAGAGAAGGATCCCCCGCCACGTACGCGGTAACGACGATCTCGAAAAAATTATGATATAAAGATTGGTAGGGGTCCACTCGCCTACATGATACCGTATCACCATGCGGTATCATAGGCCTTCTCCAGATCGAAAAACACCGTGGCGTAGTGGTGTCTACGAAGGAAGGCCGCGCAGACGGCATTTTCTAGTCGGAGCAGAGCATCCGATGTGGAGTGGAACTTGCGGAAGCCACACTGAACAGAAGACAGGTGGCCTCCGCTGTCCAGAAACAATGTTAATCTAAGATTTACCAATTTCTCCATTAATTTTCACATGGGGAAGGCAAGAGAGATTCGGTGGAAATCGGACGTGGTAGAGTGATCGCTCCCCAATTTACGAAAATTGAACAGAGTAGCGATTCGCCAGGAGTCTGAGAGGATACCCTCTTCACAGATCCTATTGAACAAATCTAACAAATGCCATCAAGCCTCGCTCACCCAGGTGTCGAAGCATGGCGTACGGGACATCGTCCGGACAAAGGGCGGTGTCCACGCACGAAACGAGAGCGGAGCGCAACTCAATTAATGTAAACCTGTCTTTGAAGGATTCTTCGCCTCTGGAGATAAGGTCTAGTCGGCGGCCTTCCGCGATATCATGACGCGCATTGAATGCTGGCGGAGCAGCATCCTGGCTAGAGAAAGCGGTCGCGAAGAACACCGCCACGGACGCGGGGTCCAAGATTGCGGTCTCATTCTTATGTAGAACGGGAGGTGGGGGGGAAGGGGCCTGCGAGAACTTGCCCCTAATCCTTTTGATTCGCTTCGACACCTCTGCTAGAGGCATCTTTCCCGTTAAGTGAAAACAAGTTTGCCCGCAAGAATGAGGGCCGTGCGTGCTTCGAAACATACCGGAACCAAGCGCTAGTTCGACGAAATTGACGGACAGGGAAATCGTTCGGGCGGCGCTTATAGCGCATGTAAGTAGACATAACGCTTCTGTTTGAGAGCAGTCTCACACTCGGCTAGCAACCATGGAAGCGGTCGGCGTGAAAAACAGCCGGACGTTCTAGGAATAGTAGTTAGGCCCACGGCGAAGAGGTTGCCGGAGAAGAACTCAACGGCCTCATCTACCGACCTAAACTCCTCGACTGAGATAGAGAATTCAGTCATTTCCTGAAATGCAGACCAACGCGCCTGCGTCAAGCACCACCGGGGCTGGTTCACAGGCCGCAGCGGCCGCCAGGAAATGATATTTGAATAGGAAAGTGATCATTACCATGAAGTTCATCGACTGCCCCCCACACAAAATCAGGGTGTGCATCCGGAGAGCACAAAGATAGATCAATACAGCAAAATGAAGCGGTTTTCGGGCAGTGATGCGTAAACTCAACGGTAGACATCACCAGAGGGGGTGTCTACCGTTCAAATCCCCGAGCAAGAGAAAGGCCCTCGGCAACCGTGCCACGACGCGGCGTAAGTCCCCCGCGTCGAAGTCGGCTGACGGTGGAATGTACGCAAAAATAACAGTATACCTCCTATCCAGGTGCAGCTGCACAGCTACTGCCTGAAAGGATGTATTTAAAGCAAGGAGAAGAATGCAGAAGTCATGCCGGGTGTAAATGGCGCATCCTCTTACCCGGTCCCCATCCCGTGGTGGTGGGATCGCAACTCTTATATCCCAGAAGGGTGGGCAGAAAGATAGCTAACGGGGAACGGGAAAGACAAGCCTCCGCAGCTAATCCATTTTCGCCGAGTCCGCAGCAATTCCTTTGAAAAAATATATTCTCGATGTTTAGCTCGGAGAATCGGGGTCCCTCTTCGAAGAGCATATTTTCACGGGAATGGTCAAACGCTTCCCTGAGGCAGAACTTGGTGCGCTGTTGTCCGAAAAAGTCACTGTCGCTTCGCAAATTTATTGGGGGAGATTGGGGTCACTATGCGAGTCTTTTCCTTCCTCCTTTGAAGGATCCAGTCTCCAAACCAGTCTAGGTTTGGGTAGGAGCATAAGAACCGAAGCTGTTTTTGTGCTGTCCTCCTTTCCGAGGGTATCTTTATGAACCCCAGAAGACTGCCTCAAGACCACCTGTAGGGCTGTTGCCTCCTGTGAGTCTAACGTATCGGTGGTGGCGCGCGGCAAAGGTCATGGTGGGGGAGGGGGGAAACGCTGATTTAAGCCGAGACTTGGTGTGAACCCTTTGTTCGACGTTATCGAGGCTTCGCTTCGCGCACTTGCGAGTTTGATCTTTCTCTGGGCCCCAACCTAAAGGCGCCTCTGGGCGTGGAGTGCCGATCTTGGCCTGGTCGCTTACTGAAATGGCAGCGGATATCTATGTCCGTCCCCAAAGCCCCCGGGAGATGAGCCATTAGACCTCTTTGTCTTCCTCTTACCTCTTTTCTTTTTAGGAGAGGAGGGTGGGGAATGAACCAAGCTCTCTCCACCCCCGGAAGGGGACAATAGGACGGACGGAGCCGCCTCAGCAAGATTTCCGAAATGGCGGTTTTACCCGTCACGGTAGCACCAGCCGGGGCAAGAGGTCCCTCTTCTCCTTCTGAATCCTCAGGGGCGAGAGTCATATGAGAAGTTTGCTCAGGAGCAAACTTCCATCCTGCCATCCGTAGCTGGGTTACCTTTGGGATCATGTCCAGCTTATGGCGGGGGGAGCTACATGTGGCCATCCCCCCCCCCCTTCAAGGCATCACAGATCCCATTCAAGGTACCTTCAGTCATGTCTCTGGCCAGGAAACCGTCCTCCATCGAGGAAGAGGTGCAGGAATGCTGGCCACCTGCAAGATGCATATGCATGGTGCAGGATCCTAGGGGGCACGGCCCGACGGACACTGCTATCACTTGCTCTTCTAAGCGGGATGGGCCGTTCAAACCATTCCCATTGCGAACGGTCAATTTTGGGCCGCTTACTTGCTCTCTTGGGAGTCCTCCATAAGGGTAAAGGGGAGGGGGGCGCTGTTCCAAGATGGAGTACCCCAAGAGCGGCCTCAAAGAAGGGGCTAAGGGGGAAACCACCGAACCCTTCCCGAATAAATTTGGAAGGGCTGCCTGAGGTCGGCTCCAAATATGGCAGAGGGGAAGCCCCTTTCCCGCAAGGGAATGGTGAGAGGGAAGCCTCTCCACCGGAAGAAGAGGTGTCTCAAATTTTCTCGTCCTCCCCGACACTTAGGGAGGACGAAGCTGTGCTTGGAAGCGGCTCTCCGTTCATTAATGTCGCCCAATATTTCCTACTGTTATCGCCATGATTAGATAAAAAGGAAAATAATTGCATGGAAACAAGATACTATGATGTCCGGGTGTCTTAGGTTAAGAGAAAAGTCTCCATAGGAGAATAAGAGGAGCTTTCACTCCCTGTCCCACCATGCAGGCGAAATTATCTTCGAACTTTATCCATAAAGGAGGGTGCCGGCGGCCCAACACACCCAGTGCCAAATACAGTGTGCTTTCGGCCCTCGGGGCAGGTAGTGGCCTACGGATTACACCGCCACTCGACTAAGGACCAATAAGTGGATGAAAGTGCAAAAGTGCACCGAGAAGACAGAACCTCTGTGGATAAAAGGGCAAGTTTGAAAAGGGGTATTTTTTTTTTAAGAGCTCATCTGGCGACTGCCTACTTGGGCATTAGTCGCCGTATTAAAAACTGGCCTAGTTCTAGGCTACTTTAAAATAAAATTAAAGAGACGAAAAACACCCCCAAAAGGGAAAAGGAAGCAAGCTCCTGCGTCGGGGAGAGGTCTCCCCCGGCACAGGAGCGTGCAATCTAGAGGGGAAAAAAAAAACAAAACAAAAACAAAACCCTGCATAAATAATAGGGAGAAGGCCGGCCTCCCCCCCAAAAGTCAACAAGTCCACCAGTCAATGTGCACGCACTCGTCCCGAGTACAAGGGACAGGCGGTAGCGACCCCGCCCATCCCGTACCGGGACAGGTAACGTGCGCGAAGATCACCCAGACTGGGACATTCAATAAGAATGTGCCGAACAGTCTGGGGGACGACGCAGTCGTCGCAATAGGGCGCAGGCGAGCGCTCCATCAAATAGCGATGCGTCACACGAGTGTGTCCGATTCGGAGACGACAGAAAGTGACCTGAAGCCGTCGCGACATTGGGGGATAGGTCCATGGGAACAGTCGCGGCGCAATGGCACGCAACTTTAAGTTCCCTTCAACTGTCTCCCATCTTCTTTGCCAAGCAGTCCGAAAAGCTTTCCGTATTCCTGCCATGTAGTCGGTGTGAGGAAGAGCGAAACGCTGGTCCGGTCGCAGAGTCCTCACGGACTCTTTGGCGCCCTCATCGGCGCGCTCATTCCCCGCAATTCCTACATGTCCTGGAACCCAGCAGAAGATAATCTCGACATCTGCCCGGCTCGCCATAACCGTGGCGTCACGGATACCGCGAACCAGGGGATGCGGAGATTCCAATGCCCCGAGAGCACTCAGGGCACTTTGTGAGTCTCTATAGATCACAATCCGGTCTCCGAACCGGGCACGTCGCGTAATCTCCCGTACCGAGTAGTGTATTGCCACCAGTTAAGCCGTGACGACAGACGCAGCGCCTGGCAGAGCCCCACTGACTTCAAACATAGGGGATACAGCGTGGAAGCCGACCCCCTCTTTGGACTTGGAGCCATCCGTATACACTGGCACGGTTCCAGCGTGAAACGAAGAGTGCTCCAGAAAGGTCGAACGCAATACTCCCGGCGCCGTACAAGCTTTGGGAGCAGAGGCGTGGCGACAAATAGCCAAATGTGGTACACTCCAGGGTGGTGTCCTGGGCAGAACCAGGGGCGCCACCGGGCCGAAAGCTGTATCTAGCTCTCGAAGGAGTTTCCTGGCCCTAAACACAAAGGGCTTAGGGTATGACTGGCGTCTCTCGGCGGTATAGGCACCATCGAGATCAGCTGCGGATGCAGTGAGAGCTGTTCGCGACTGAGGAAGGCGCCGGGCTCGCGCGTACAGGCGAGTAAAGCACTGCACGCGGCGCAGAGCGAGTGGCATCTGCCCAGCATCGACCAACAGGCTCTCAATGGGGAAAGTGCGGAAGGAAACGGTCGCAAGGCGAAGGCCGGTGTGGTGGATCGAATCCACCTTCCGCAATAAACGCTCGGATGCGGATGCATAAAACTCGCATCCGTAGTCGAGCTTCAAACGAACAAAGGATCGATAAAAAAGTAGGGCAGTAGCCCTATCAGCGCCCCAAGCGCTGAACGTCACGGAACGGAGAATGTCCATGGCGCGGGTACAAGAGACCCTAAGGCTGCGAATATGAGCCTCCCACGTGAGGCGTCGGTCGAATACAAGACCGAGGAAACGGTGCGATTTAACCACATCCAGGCGCACCCCATTAAGAAACAAAGGTGGGTCGGGGTGAAGCCGTGGATTGCGGCAGAAGTGCACCACCTTAGTCTTGGCCAAAGAAATCCGAAACCTGTGCGCTTCGGCATAGCGAGAGACGCGGTTCAATTCCTGTTGGAGTCAACGCTCCAGAGTTGGCATCTGGGCCGCGCCAAAAGAGATCGAAAGGTCGTCCACGTAGAGCAGAGCGAGAACATCTTCCGCCAGCACCGAGGTGATGCCGTTGATGCTCAGGGAAAAGAGTGTGACACTGCGGACACTTCCCTGCGGGACACCCTCTTCCTGCTCCTTTGAGCCGGAGAGGGCTCCCCCCACCCGTACGCGGAATCGACGATCTCGCAAAAATTCAGATATAAACATTGAGAGGCGTCCCCTCGCCCCCATCGTGTGGAGAGTCTCCATGATACCGTATCAGCATGCATCATGCATCATCATCGGTAATGCTGTCTACGAAGGAAAGCCTCGCAGACGGCATTTTCCAGTCGGAGCAGAGCATCCGACGTGGAGTGGAACTTGCGGAAGCCGCACTGTGAACAAGACAGATAGCCTCCGCTGTCCAGGAAAAAGGCTAGTCTAACATTTACAAATTTCTCCATCAACTTGCACACGAAGGAGGTTAGAGAGATTGGGCGGAAACCAGTCGGAGTAGAGTGATCTCTCCCCGGTTTGCGAAAGGCGAGCACAGTAGCAATTCGCCAGGAGTCTGGGAGAAGACCCTCCACCCAGATCCTGTTGAACAAATCTAACAGAAAGGCCATGCCTCGCTCACCCAGGTGTCGAAGCATGGCGTACGGGACATCGTCCGGACCATAAGTGGTGTCCGCGCACGAAGCGAGAGCGGAGCGCAACTCACTCACAGTAAACTTGTCGTTGAAGGGTTCTCCGCCTCTGGAGGTAAAGTCCAGCCGGCGGCCTTCCGCAACATCACGACGTGCATTGAATGCTGGCGGAGCAGCATCCCGGCTAGAGAATGCGGAAAAAGCGGTCGCTAAAGATTCCGCCACGGACGTGGAGTCCGATATTGCGGTCCTATTCTCCTGGAGAACGGAGGGAGGATGGGGGGAAGGGGTGCTGCGAGAACTTGCCCCAAATCCTTTTGACTCGATTCCACACCTCTGTTAAAGGGGTCTTCCCGTTAAGTCAAGACACGTATACTCGCCAGGAAGAGCGGCGGGCGTGCTTCGAAATATACCGGAACCTAGCCCTAGCCCGACGAAATTCAGCGACACTGAAATCGTTCGGGCGGCTCTTATAGCGCATGTAGGCATAACGCTTCTGTTTGAGGGCCGTCTCACACTCGGCCGACCACCATGGGAGAGGTCGGCGTGCAAAACGGCCACACGTCCGAGGAATAGTAGTCAGGCCTGCGACGATGAGGTTGCAGGAAAATTCAGTCATTTCCTGAAATGCAGGCCACCGCGCCCGCGCCAAGCACCACCGAGGTGGGCTCTGAGGCGGCAGTTGCCCTGAAAATGATATTTGAATGGGAAAGTGATCACTACCATCGAGGTCATCGACCACCGCCCAATCAAAATCAGGCTGTGCATCCGAAGAGCACATAGATAGGTCAAGGCAAGAAAATGAAGCGGTTCTCGGACAGTGATGCGTAAACTCATCCACGTTTAGGACACCCATCTCAAGTTCTTCGATCAGATCGGCAAGTACTTGTCCCCTGGGATTCATGGAGTAATCTTCCCAGAGAGGATGCCTGCCGTTCAGATCTCCAAGCAAGAGATAGGGCCTCGGCAACCGTGCCACGAGGCGGCGGAAGTCCCCCGCGTCGAAGTCAGCTGACGGTGGAATGTACGCAGAAATCAGAGTATACCTCCTATCCAGGTGCAACTGCACAGCCACTGCCTGAAAGGAGGTGTCTAAAGAGAAAGGAAGAACGGAGACATCATGCCGGGTGTAAACCGCGCATCCCCCAGCCCGGCCCCCATCTCGTGGTGCTGGGGTCGCAAAACCCTTATACCCCGGGAGGGCGGGCAGGGAGCACGCGCCTAGCATGGTCTCCTGCAAAAAGATAGCTAACGGGGAACGGGACGAGACGAGCCTCCGCAGCTCCTCCCAGTTGGCCCGGAGTCCACGGCAATTCCATTAAGGGAATATGCCCTCCAAGCCTAGCTCGGAGACGCGGGGGCCCTCCTGAAGACCCTCATGGGAATGGCCGTACGCTTCCCAGGGGCAGAACCCCGGGCGCTGTTGGCCGGACAAAGCGCTGAGGGCCGAGCATGCGAGTCTTTTCCTCCCTCCGCCTCGAAACCTTAGGCGGGCGTTGCGGCTTCGGAGGCCGGGGACCCTCTTTTCGAGGAACCACCGTCTCCGAGCCACTCGCTCCAACACTAGGGGTGGGCGAAGGAGCAGAAGCTCCTTTGTTGCTGTCCTCCTTTCGGGGGACAGCTTTAGGAACCCTAAAAGATGGCCGAGCAACCATCTTCAGGGGTGTTGCCTCCTGCGACTCGGTGGAGGCGCGTGGCCGTTTCGCCTTACGGGAAACGGTCACGCTGGGGGAAGAGGGGGTAGCCTTGGTTTTAGCCGGGGCTGAGTGTGAACCCTTTTTGCCGCCAGCTTTACCAGGGGTGCGCCCGGGTTGAGTAGAGCCTGCAGAAGGGCTCCGAATGGGCGCGGTAACAACCGTGCTCGTTGGCCTGGATGGGCCAGGAGCAGAGGGTGCCTTTCTAACTATTGAGGCATATGAAGTCCCAGGCAGGGCCGGGCGCGCCAGGACCAAGTTCTTAGCCTCGCGGAATTAGAGTCGATCCTGGGCCTGAACGGCCAGGATTTCTTTCTCAAGGAGATATGCACCACATTGCTTCGAAGAAGCGGGCTGGGGCTCTCCGCAATTGACACACTTGGCCACACACGATTTAGACTAATCGTGTGCGGCCTTGGAGCAATTTACACAAACTTCGGGTGACCCCGACTTTGCACGTCTACAAGAACGATTCGTATTGCCGAAGCGGTGACAGTAATAGCACCGCCGCGGCAGTGGCACGAATGCCTTCACGCGGTAGCGGTACCAACCAGCACGCACCGACTCAGGGAGCTTGTCACAGTCGAACGTGACGAAGAGTGTATGGGTGGGTCTCGAGGCCCCTCCGTGTTTTCTCATCACACGTTCGACCTTGACCGCCCCATGGTCGGCCAGCTCTAAGGTGATGTCCTCAATGGATTAGTCAACGAGTTCCCTCGCATAAACTACTCCTTTCACAAAGTTCATGGTAGAGTGCGGCGTCACACTCACCGGGGTGCCATGAAGTATCCGAAGAGCACTTATCTTGGCCGCCTCGGCGGGATCCGCCGCATTCGCCAGAAGGCTCCCGTCCGAGAAACGGGTCGCCTTCGGCTCTCTACCAATTGCACTAGCTAATCCTCTCCTCTGATGGATCATGTTGCCCTTGGACAACATGGTGCCATCAGTGGAGCGAATAGCGAGGAAGCGTTTGAAGCCAGCAGGCTCGAAAACGCCAGGTAACCTCTGAATAAGGGGCCCCGATGTCATCGAGGCTTCGCCCTGTGCACTTTTAGTCTTAGTCAGGGGCTCCGCAACCGGGGGGGGAGGGGCCGGATGTGCCGATCTTGGCTTGGTCACCTACCAAAGTGGCAGCAGACCCATCCGACCCCGTAGCCCCCATGCATGGAGAGGAGCCCCGATCCTTCCTAGTCTTTGTCTTTTTCTTTTTTGGAGAGGAGGGCAGGGAATGAACCCGCTTCTCCCCTCCGCCGGTAGGAGCCCCCAGGTCAGATGGACCGGCCTCAGCCAGGTCCTTCTCCGAAATGGAGAAGGTTCTGGTGGTCGCAGGGGCACCGGTTGGAGGAGATCCCTCCCCTCCTTGTACTGCCTCGGAGCCCTCAGCCGTTTGAGGAGGATCTTGCATAGGGGCGGATTCGGGTTCGGTGCTTGGCGCCGAGCCCGGATTCCCCCCCATGGAAAGCCCTACCGTCTGAGGCTGGGTTTCCCCAAGGACCATGTCTATCACAGGAGGGGCCTCCAGTTGGCCATCCCCTCCCAGGACATCGCAGGTCCCCTTGGCAGCGTCACCAGTCTTTCGTGGGGAGGCACAGGCCTTGCCAGCAGGTCTTTTGAGGGAAGCGACCGAAGGGGCCTGGCTTCCCTCTCCCCCTTACAGGGGGTTTGCCCTACCGAGCCGCTTGCACGAGGGGCGGTCGGCAATTGGCAGCCTGCTGGCTTTCTTGGCAGTCCACTTAGAAAGAAAAGGAGGGACTGCCGCTGGAAAGAGGGAGGTGCCCGAAAGCACCTCCAGAGAAGGGGGTGAGGGGGAGTCCCCTACACCCGTAGGCGAAGGAGAGGAATGAGCCTCCTCTCGGGTTAGAGAGATATGGAGGGTCCCCTGCGCAAGCACAGGGAGGGATGGACCTCCATTTTTTCGGTGGAGCTGCCCGAGGGCGGCTCCGTCGCTGTTTCAGCGAGAGTTAAAGGGGTTTGGTTTTTTGAAAATTAATCCATTGGCATGGTGACCCTATTTGTGCCACGGGACGCAATAGCTCATCACCTCTTGCAGTTGCCCGCACTGCAAGAGGTGCTTACAGGCCTGGCAGAGCCAGGCGCCGCCATTTGGGACCACCCCTCCCGCCTGGTGGCCTAGCAGTCCATCGGCATGGCGGCTCGACCTTGAACACGGCGTAAAATTGATAGAATGTGAAGAGGAGAGGAAAAGGGATGTGAGGAAGGTATGGGTGGGGATGAAGCAGGTTGTTAAAACCAGCCACCCCAGACCGGAGCTCTGGGGTTAGGGAACATTGTCCACGCCCCCCTCACCCCCGATCTGGGACGGTTGGCTGAGAAGAAGGTCAGCATCTACCCTGTGAAATTAGAGGCTGACCAGAGAAAGTTGTGGGAGAGGTTGTATGAAAAGCGACGAGGTAGGGGAAGAAATACAGGCTATCTGAAGGAAGGAAGAGAGGCTAAGCTGGGGCCGGACGGGGCGCTGGATCCCGTCAGCACGGCGGTCAGGAGGGCAAATCGCCGCGCCCCTTACGGGGTGGAAAGGGGTAGGTGGGTATTTAAAAAAAGAGAAGTAGAGATAGGAGGATCCACTAAAGAGTGGAGTGAATAATCACTTATTATTAGCATACCCTGATACTAGGTGATCCCTGAATGGCATGAAGTCCACCAAGGTACCATGACTAGTGGGCCAAACTCTGTAGAGGAGAGAAGTCCTCCTGGTATGAAGTGCGGGTAGACAGAAGTTGAGGGGATAGTCAGAATAATAATCATAAATACTACTACTAAATAATAATAATAAAAAATAGTAATAAATAAAGATAAAGTAGTGCTAAAAGGGAGTGAGGGTGAAGCGCACCAACAACCTTCCAAGGCCCCATCAGAGAGTTTGTGTCAACCCAGTGACAGGGTTTCCCCTAATTTGCCCTCAGATTGTTTTGTTTTTTTTGTTTGTTTGTTTTTTTTTTTTGGGGGGGGGGGGTGATTGTGGTAGCCCATCTGGCAACTGCTTACTTGGGCATACGTCGCCGTACGCAACACAGCCTACTACTAGGCTATATAAAAAAAACAACGATAAAAAAAGCACAAACGCTAAAAAAAATAAAAAATAACGCGAAAAAGCAGAGGCAAAAAGGAAGTGTGCTCCGGTGTCGGGGGTAGGCCCGCCTCCCCCCGGCGCAGGAACATGCGACCTACAAAAAGAAACAGACAAAAAAGGTCAAATAAAGTGGAGGAGGCCAGCCTAGTCCAAAATGACGTAAAGTCCACAAGTCGGTGTGCACGAACCAGTCCCGAGTATAAGGGACAAGCGGTAGCGACCCCAGGTAACGTGCGCGAAGATTCCCCAGACTGGGACATTCGAAAAGAATGTGCCGAACAGTCTGGGGGACAACGCAGTCTTCACAGTAAGGTGCGGGCAAGCGCCCCATCATATGGCAGTGCGTCCAATTCGGAGAGACAGAAAGCAGCTAGCCAGGATACCCCAGTGCAGGGCCCGGATGGGCATTTCAACTAGATAATGAGCCCAAGCATACAGCAAAACGAACTAAGAAATGGCGCCAAACAGGTAGAATGAATGTTCTTGAATGGCCAAGTCAATCTCCTGACCTGAATCCCTCCGAAATTTTATGGGCGAAAATGAAACTCAAAGGTACAGAAGCGAGATCCGCGTAACTCATCTCATTTGAAGAAAATATATTTAGAAGAATGGAACAAAATCAGGCCAAGAACCTGTAGAAAGATTGTAGGAAACTACTCAAAGCGCCTGTAAGATGTAATTAACAACAAGGGTTATGCAACCAAGTACTAAAATATGTTTATATGAATGTGTTGTAAACTTTTGCATTGTGAAATTTTACCAGTCCTTATAGCTTTTTCTGTTCACCATTTGGCTTTTCTGATCGTTATTGTATTTATTACATAAATTTCCACGTACGTTGTAAATTTCATTAAATAATGTTAACTAAAAGTATGCAAATTTGCATTTCTAACAGTGTTGTAAACATTTGTGGCCCACTGTACATACATTCAATAATTGGGTTTATTTAAGAACTGACAGCCCTAAAATTGGGCATGAACAAGAAATAATGTAATAAAATAAGAGAAATCCTAGAAAGCGAGGGACTTGTGTGGGTAGAGAATGCATGTACACACTGTCAACCCTTTGTAGAGTAGACCAAAAATCAAACCCACCTTCTTTGAAGGCTTGGCACTGTTTTGCAATTTGTTTATTCAACTTGTAGTCCGCCATTCTATAAATGTATTCTATACGATTTTCATTAGTCACCGGAATATTAGCACCATTTGGCACAAGTTCTTCCACCTGCAAAGCACCAGAGCAAATCAGATCCAAAAATTATGGCACGAAGGATATTTGTGTACGAAGAATATACGCATTCGTGGGAGAGACTCACCGTATTTTGTCCCAGCTCTGAATTCAGAACCGTGAAATCGAGCCCCAGATCTTGAATGTCCCCGTGGAAGCTCTTCAGAGAAAGAAGATTCTTGCACAATTCAGGATCGAGGGAATCTAAGTGGTGGAACTCGACAGAATTGGACACACCAATTAACAGTTTAGTGAGGAAGAACTCCGCAAGAGGGATTTCCACTAACAGATTTTCGTACAGGGCCTGGAAGTGGAGATGAAAAGAAGAACAGGTTTCTCTAAATGGTGGGAAGGGTAATATTTTTTTTCTTTGCAGCGCCAATTGGCGACTGCCTAGTAATAGGCTACTTCAAAATACCCCCAAACAAAGAAAAACCAAAATAAAAAACAAACGCAAAAATTAATAAACTAAAGAAAGGCAAGAAGAAGAAGGAAGCACACTTGGCGTCGGGGAAAGGCCCCACAGGTACATGCGACCAACACAAAAGAGACAAATAAATTGGAGCCAAAAACTCCACAAATTTGTGTACACGAACCCATCTCAAGGACAAGGGACAGGCTGTCCGACCCCGCTCGTCCCGGTACCGGAACAAGTAACGTACGCGAAGATCACCCAGACTGAGACATTAAACAAGAATGTCCGCCAGTCTGGAGGACAACGCAATCTCCACAGTATGGCGCAGGCGAGCGTTCCATCAAATGGCGGTGCGTTCCGCGAGTGTGTCTAATTCGGAGAGGACAGAAAGCAACCTGAAACCGTCGCGGCATTGGGGGGGTAGGTCTATGGTAACAGTCGCGGCGCAATGGCATTCAACTTTAAGTTCCCCTCTGCCGTCTCCCATCTTCTTTGCCATAGTAAGAATATCACGATTGTGCTATTTGCCGGCAGTTGTAGGACACTGTGATCGCACCAATGCGTTAAATGGGGAGGGGGGGAGCTGTCTACTTGCATAGGCTAACCGAGTGGAAACACACCTCCCGATTACGACGAAGTTAAGCCACATCGGGTGAAGTTAGTCGCCGGTTGGAGTCACGATTGAGGCCACCTTCTCGGAGGCTGCCATACACTGTTGATACCCGTGGTTAGGAATCCAGGTTAATCGATAGTTCAACACCGAGAAATATAGTGATCTTAAATGAGTGAAGATCGCTGGTAAAACCATTTTTTGTCATCGTATAATCATCCTACGAGTGCACTGAATGAACTTAGATCGGTTCGGGGAACTCGCTGATCCTGACAGCGTTTTCTCCCTCATACCACCCCCCGAAGTTTTTAGCTCCGATCTCTTACCCCTTTTTTGCATCCTTAGACGTTAATGCATTGCCAAACGCTACTCATTGGGCAGTGCAGTTATGAGAGAGGAGGCATTATATGAGCTAATAAAAATTGGAGTGATCAATCAGAGTATGGTAATAAAGTCTTGAAAATTCCTGAGGCGAGGCTGTAAGATTAAGTCGTGTGGAAACAGCGTTACCATTCCAATGCAAACAAAAAACAATGATTTCGCTACTTATAAATGCAATTTTGTTAGACACAAGAGCGTGGCATGAATTTGCTCGAATGATGATAACCCAGCTGACAAAACAAGAACTTTCCAAATAAAATCAATACTTTTAGCCCCAACATCATTCATTCTTTCTAGTCTTGACGAATACTAAGTCACAGTCGCTACTTGGTCCGATTCTGACAGATCAACCGACCGACGTCTCTCGTGTAAGAACGCGAAGTACTCACTGTTCTCACATCCTCTCACTAAACATTAAACTAAGGACGTTTTAACTCTGTAACACCAAATGTTTCCATGCACTCTTTTGTCTCCAGACCTCAACTCGCAATAAAGTTGAAACATAACCTTCACCTAGGCCTTTTCCAAATTACCTTTCACACCATACATACATGAACTACTCACGGTGCTTTTCTCAGGTTCTCGTTATCGAGATTTTTTCCTTACTAGTTTAGCGTTCTACATTGCCATTTTCTTTTCAAACTCAGTGATACTAACGAGTAACCAAACAACCATATTCACCGCATCGTCTGCAGAGGTTGATAGGAAGGAGAAATACTCCCGTCAGTTCATTTCTGCAACGCTAGTCAAGTTTCCAATCAGCGCCCACTAACGAGTATATGTACAAGCAACCACTCAATCGGGGTAAGCAAATAAAACGAGTATCAATGGTTTTTATATTTTAAGTTATTTCTTCCATTCAGTTTTCGACTTCTTTAACCCAGTCTAAATCACTAAAGTTACCAGTGGTTCTTAACCATTTTTGAGTCACGGACCCCTTTGAGAATCTGACTAAAGTTATGGCCCCTCCCTCTAGAAAAATCATAAGCACATTAACAAAACACTTTACATATAATGAATACACATATATTTTATTTGAAAAGAAATAAGCTCACCGAACAAAATATTAGTCACGTGTGTTTAAAATAGTTTTTAGACTGCAGGGGACTGGGAAGTGTTTGATGGAATTGATCGATTTCGCAAAGGTGGTACGGTGTAGTGCCCATCCCGTACGCTATGTGTAAAATGGGGACCAAAGCAGATGTTACTGAGTCGCAAAAAGGAGTGACTGCATTTGACCGAGCCAAAGGCCGTCCTGTGACGGATGTAGCGGAATTTGCAGGTGCATCTAGGCGTATGGCAAAAAATCCCGGTTTGCAGGATATTCCCGCCAGAATTGTCGCCGAAAGACGATACTGACGCACCGGGACAGCTTGAGTGCTTCACGGCTTGTGGCGAAAAATGGATTCGCTTCAAGGCAGGTCCTTATGTCGGCTTCGGACTATTACACTAGAAGGCGATTTCCCAATTCGGCTTCTCACCTCAATTCCCGTATGACTGCACCCTTTGTTATTGACTACGACGGGCAGCTGACCTCAAGGTGGCAATACTCTTACTCATGAAGGTGGAGGAAGGCAAATAGAACCTAGGATTCTTTTCACCCCCAAGAATCACCCTTGACGGATAAACTGCTCTTCGTGAGGTTGAAGACTAATAAGAGATTTTTGCAGTCCCCTTTCAGCGTCTAATCTAGGAATAGAGAGAGGAATACACCGCTCCAACTAACTAATTAAATAAAGAATGAAACCACCTCTTACCTTTCCGACTATTCTCCCGATAAAATAATAATGCTTCTCGAAGTTTTCAGCTATGAGCTTAACACTGGGGTTCGGATATAGGGTATTGTCTTTAGTCAAGAGGAAGAAGCCTCGATTGGGATCAAAGGCGGTCTTTAAAAGTTCCGAAAGGAACTCCCTGAAGATGCCTCCTCCGTCAATACCCGCTTCGTCCAACCCAACTGCATTTAAAAGGCTCACTCGCATTTTGAGGCGCAAGTCGGGCTCTGAACGAAGAAAGAGCGATTAAGATAGGACAAAATAACGTGGCTGTCTCACCAAGAAAGTTTTTGAATAGACAAAGAAACTGGTAGAATTAGGGGAGGTGAAAATGTGTAGAAGGTACAAAATACGAGTAGCAAAAAGGAAACTAATTGGAGAGACTCATCACTATCAACGGCTTTCCCACAAATGGGGTTTTGTGTATAAATGCCACTAAAACACTAGTGAACCACCCTTCCCAGTTTTCTATGCCCTATTAACCAAAAGGTCACGCGCCCTTTTTTTCCGACGGCCAAAGCACCCCTTGATAGCGATGGGGTGCTTTTCGCTGTCGCCTCTCGTCCTGTCAGGGATCATCCCTGGACAGGTCCTTAACAAACACCCTCCATGCACATCTATCATCCACTTCCTCCACGGTCAGTTCTCCTTTTCTCTCATACACTGATTCACATAATCAAACCCACCCCCTTTTCTGCGCTCTTCAAACCCTTATCACACCCTGACAATCACTCTCGTATCATCTCTTCATAACTCTATTTCCATCCATTCTTCTTCCATGCCCATACCACCTCAGAACATTCTTAGTCAAGCCACCCCAGTGTGTTAAGTCGCCGAATCAAGTCAAGATTCGACTCGCTTTCACAGCGGCTGCCATCCCTTTATATACTCGTGGTTCGGATTCCACCTTAATCAATCGGTACCTAGATCACAGAAAAAAAAAACGGGGCAAAACAAACTACCAGTCTTTTCTCAGTCACACCTCATTTATCCTCTTCACACCATCTATACCTCGTACCCACTCTATCTTCTGTTCGCATTCCTCTCAATTTGGGCATTTTTCATGCTTTCATTTCTAGATCTTTCCTTCCATACCAGTCTCACTCTCATACACCAACGATTAGACTAGCTTAATCCCAAGAGGCTTCCTAGCACATTCCACACTCAACCCACTTACGCCTTGATCGCCCCAGAGACTTTCCTACCATTAAAAAATGGTCCGAGGGCGAAAGACGGCTAACATTGATGATACACCTTAGATACTTAAAACACCCTTCTCCATCATAACCTCCAAGCACTATCAACTTACTCTTTTCTATATTTACCTTTTAGCTCCTCGCACATACGCGTCAGCATTTCCAAATCTTCTCCCTGACAGCCACTGACACCAGGTCATATATCAACATAGGTAGAACCCACCCCTCATCAATCTCATACCCATCTGTAGTTTTTTCAACAGTCTAGCGATAAAGAGAGTAAACAGGCATGGCGGCAAAACACACCCTCGCCTTACTCCTCAACGTCCATCGAACGATTCACTCTAGGCATCTATCGCTCTCCGCCTTGCTTCCAATACTTTTCACACCAAAGGAGAAATGGAACCAAATACCATAGGTGTTAAGATAATGCAATCATATGCCCAGCTACGAGCAGGTAGAGCATCACTTTCCCTCTCCTCCTCCTTATTCAAAATTCATATTTTTTAGTGGAAACCATCAGAGGTATTTGTAGTGAAATTGGTGAGAGTGAAAATTGTCGAGAGCCGCACTCGTGTTACATTTATTTGAGGGCTACTAAATGCCATTTAACTCCTTGAAAGAAATGGGCGATGATGATTCATTGAGGACCCATTCTGACATAATAATCCCATGAATGTGTTGCGGAGGACGGCGTGCCTTGGAGGTGAGTTCGCGGATATGAACAAGATTATGATTACGAAAATATGTGAATCGGAAAGTCGCGCAACTTTTCTGAACCTGCTTCAGTTCTGCAACGAAGTCCGCCTAGCTTATGAAGCCACAGGGAAAGGCCTAACTCTCACATAGGGTGAAGTACACGTTTAGAAAAGAATATTCAAACCTTGGAGACCGTGAGGTTTTATGGCCCCCTCTTGCCTCTGTTATGACGCTACCTACCGAGGTTTGGCGCCAGCTTGTCGAAGGCGTCCTCGTAGAGGTGGGTCCTCCTCACCGTGATGCTGATACTAGGTCCAATGCCGGCGCCGTAGGAGGCGGTGATCTGGTTTTGCTTCCGGTCGGCGGCAACCAGAACCATAAACAAAGTCATGCGGGACTCGAATGGAAACACAAATGGCAATTCCTTCAGAAGAGTCGACCTCCGCTGCTCTGCCACGGACATGGGGGGGCCATCCACTTCTGAGTAGGGAGCAGAGATTAAAGGGGAGATCAGGAGAGAACGTTCTCAAGAACACTTCGGAGGGAATTGGGTTTATTTTTGTGGTAGCCCATCTGGCGACTGCCTACTTGGGCATAAGTGGCAAGACACAACAGCCTACTATTAAGCTATATTAAAAAACAAATAGTAATATCTAAATAACACAACAACGATAAAAAGGACAGGGGCTAAAAAGAATAATAACAAGAAAAAGCAAGAAGGAAGCGTGCTCCAGCGGCGGGGGTAGGCCCGCCTACCCGCGGCGCAGGAACATGCGACCTACAAAAAGAAACACAAAAAAGGTCAAATAAAATGGAAGAGGCCTTCCTCCTCTCAAATGCCGTACCGAGGGGTGTAGTGCAACCAGCTCGGCCGTCAAGACAAACGCAGCGCCTGACACGGCCCCGCTGATTTCAAACAGAGGGGATACGGCGTGGAAACCGACCCCCTCTTGGGACTTGGAGCCATCCGTATACACTGGCACGGTTCCAGCGTGAGAGGAAGTGTATTCCAAAAAGGCCGAACGCAATTCTTCCGGCGCTGTAGAAGCTTTGGGAGTAGAGGCATGGCGACAAATAGTCAAAGGTGGTAGCTCCAGGGTGGCGTCCTTTGCAGAAGCAGGGGCGCCACCGGCCCGAGAGCTATACCTAGCTCTCGAAGGAGTTTCCAAGTCCTAAACCCAAAGGGCTTAGGCTATGAGTGGCGTCTCTCGGCGGCATAGGCACCGTCGAGATCAGCTGAGGATGCAGTGAGAGCTGTTGGCAACTGAGGGAGGCGCCGGGTTCGCGCGTACAGGCGAATAATTCACTGTGCACGGCGTAGAGCGAGTGGCATCTCCCAAGCATCGACAAGTAGGATTTCAATATGGGAAGTGCGGAAGGCACCTCAGCCATCAAATGTCCGAAGGGCACGCATGGCCGCCTCGGAGGGATTCGACGCATTCGCCAAAAGGCTCCCGTCCGAGAAACGGGTCACCTTCGGCTCTTTACCAATCACACTAGCTAGAGCTCTCCTCTGATGGATCATGTTGCCCTTAGCCAACATGCTGCATCAGTGGATCGAATAACAAGGACGCGTTTGAAGCCAGCGGGCTTGATAACGCCAGGTAAGCTCTGAATGAGTGGCCCCTAGGTAATCGAGGCTCCGCTCTACACAGTACTGGTCTTCGTCTGGGACTCCACACCCGGGCGAGCCGATCTTGGCTTGGTCGCTTACCGAAACGGAAGCAGACCTGTCTCTCCCGCGGCGGGAGAGGAGCCCCGAGTCTTCTTAGTCTTTTTCTTGTTCATTTTCTTCTTAGGAGAGGATGACGGGGAATGAACCAACTTCTCACCTCGGCCGGTAGGAGCCATCAGGCCAGATGGACCGGCCTCAGCAAGATCCTTTTCTGAAATGGATAAGGTCTTTGCTGTCAGACGGGCACCAGCCGGGGGCGAGATGCCTCCTCTCCTTTTAAGGCCTCGGGGACACGAGCCATCTAAGGAGGTCCTTGCACAGGGGCGGACTTTGGTTCAGTGCTTGGCACCGAGCCCAGGTTCGACCCCATGTACTCATCATTAGGCATGGTACTCTATGTAATTCACGGGATGCACACGCCCATAACTCTATTAAAAACTTACCATCCCAAACTGGAGCTCAAGGGTCAGGGGGCGTTGTCCCCTCCCCCAGATCTGGGAAGGTTGGTTGGCTAAGAGGCCGACCAGAGAAAGTTGTGGGAGAAGTTGTATGGAAAGTGAGGAAGTATGGAAAGTAGGCTAAGCTGGGGCCGGACGGGGCGCCGAGTACCGTTAGCACGGTGGCCAGGAAGGCAAATCTTCGCGCCCCTTACGGGGTATTTGGACAGGAGAGATTTTTGTTTAAGAAAAGATAGGAATCAGTGAAGATATTTTAATTCAGTGCCGGAGAGGAGGAATAAATAAAGAGGTCGACTCGAAAGAAAAGGGAGAGTAAGAAGGTTAACGATGATAATGAACACAATAACATACCTCGTTAACAAGAATGAGGAGTATTCAAAAAGTTCGCTGATAATTAAAAGCCGAACGTGGTTTCGTTAACAAGTTCCTGATTGTATGAAAATGGATTAAACCAACCAATAGATATATCGCCTTCACAGGTGTCTTGACTTGTATGGTGTAGATGTTAAAAAGATACATCCCAGTCTTTGCTTTGTTATCATTTTCTGCCAACTTTTTTAATATCCCTCATAATAAGAGGGTAAAGTGAACGCATTACAAACCTTCGGGAACAAGATGTGTAAATAGAGGATACATCTAAAAAGAGGACTTTAAACCCACTTTGCAGAAGAAGGAAAAAGACGATGAGAAAAATTCATGATCTCATCTAAACCCTTTCAAAGTTCAGGGTTCAAATAAGGACATAATTAATTCATCTGAAGTGAAGAAATCAAGCAACCTAGGGAAGGAGGGGTTAAGCGTCCATCTGATGACTGCCTACAAAGGGATAACGGGTCGCTGTGATTATCTTATAGCATAAAGGAGAGTTTACACATACACGGATCACCCGCGGAAACACTTGGCAAACCTGTCTTTACCCGTGAGACTCGGGAGATGCTCATAGTACCTGGCACACTAGCGTCCTACCCGGGGGTAGCGTAAAAAAAAATTGCGCATGATGAGAATGTTTTCAAAAACGTGCCGGTAACCGGGAGATACTCGGCGTGCCACGAGTGACTCACCGAGTATTACAGGTGTTCATGGCTAGCCCCAGGTACTCACGGGTGACACGCTGGGTACTACGGGCCAAATTCGACCATTTTCGGCCCAAACACGGCGGATTACCCGGCGGGTATTACGTATATCACGGTTAATTTGACGTCATGAACCCCTGACAAACCCGTCCCCCAACCCAGCGGGTGATCCGTGATCTGTAAACCCCCCTTAATGCTAGGCTAAATATAAAAAAACACCGAAAACAAAGGCAACAAAACAAAAACAAAGATAAAACAAGCAAAAAGACAAGAGGAAGAAGGAAGAACGCTCCGGCGTTGGGGGTGGGCTCCTTCTTCCCGGCGCGAGAACACGCGACCAACACCAAAGTCAAATATAGTGGAGGAGGGTGGTCTCCTCCAAGAAGTCAAATAGTCCACGGGTCGGTGTGGACGAACTCGTATCTAGTACATGGGACAAGAGGTAGCGACCGGCAACGGGATAGGTAACGTGCGGAAAGATCGCCCAGACTGGGGCATATATAAAAAAATTGCGGCTTAGTCTCGGAGACAAAAGTGGTGGAAGTAATTAGAAGGGAGCGTTCCATTAAATGGCGGAGCGTCTCGCGAGGGTATCCAATTAAAAGAGAGCGACCTGAAGTCATCGCGGCTTGTGAGGTAGGGCCAGGGAAACAGTTGTGGCGCAATGAGATGCAACTTTAAGTTCACTTCGGCCGTCTCCCGTCTTCTTTGCCAGGCAGCATGGATGGCTGACCTGATTCCTACAATGTAGTCAGTGTAAGAAAGAGAGAAAAGCTGGTCTGTTCCTGCAGTCATCGTGGACTCCATGACACCGTCATCGGCGCGCTCATTCCCCTCAATTCCCACATATCTAGGAACCCAGCAGAAGATAACCCCGACATCCACCCGGATCACCGTAACCGTAACATCAAAGATGCCACGAACCAGAGGGTGCGGAGATTCCAATACTCCAAGAGAAGTCAGGGCACTTTGTGAGTCCCTAAAGATTACAATCCGGTCTTCGAACAGAGCACGACGCGTTATTTCCCGTACCGAGCGGTGTATTGCAACCACCTCGGCCGTGAAGACAGACGCTGCGCCTGGTAGAGCCTCCTTGACTTAGAGTGAGGAAGCCGTAAGCCATCCCCACCTCCAGCTAGGAGGGAAGAGGTAAAAAGTTGCGGGTCCAACAGTGGAAGACAACAGATGTTATCTTAATTTTTCTTTATTTTACCTGAACATTGCGACAATAATTGGGTGTTAGAGTGCATCAATCCCAAAGGAAGTAAAAATATGAGTAGGAAATAGCAATAATACTAGACTATATGATGCGCCAAGTTAACGCGGATCTGGTGAGTCCCCCAGGCTGATCTAATTCCACTGAATGCATTCGTGGCATTGTTATATGCCGAAGCCAGCACCCAGCCCCACATCTCCGCCAAATTCACTGATGGATTTGTTCACTTACAGCCTAACCGAGAGGAAGTACTGCTTCAGATTACAGCGGTGCTAAGCCACATAGAATGTGGGCTAATCGACTGATGGAGTTCCGATTCAAAACGACTTGAAGGCGGCGGCCACACGCTATAGACACTCGTGGTTCGGATTCTACCTTAAACTGTAGGTCTCCACTGAGATTTTTATTTATTGAAAAAGTGCCCATTGACCGGCGGTGAAATAAAAGGCCTCGACACGAGCGGAGCGCGTCTTGATCTATCCTTTCATTTCTATTTTTCTAGGACGCAAATCTCTGTTTCGCTGAGACTTAAAAACCAACTATCAGCTTATAACATCACTGAATGGTTCTCGGACAACTTTCTAAAACTCAACCATTACAAAACAGAGGAGGTACTGGGAGATAGTCCAGCGGATGTTGCTCGCTGCAAAACCCTTGCTCCTTTTCTTAACCTTAGCACCTCCCGTGCCCCTTTTAGCGATACTATCAAAAGTATGGGCGTTACCTTTGACAGTCACCATCTCTCAGAGGGGCATGATGCTAACGTCTGTCTGAAAATCCTCTTCATTCATTCCCCGTCGCCTAAGCCGCATCCGTTCCCAGTTTGACCACAACCTATTTGAGATTGGCATTCATGCTTTCTTGCCCTGGTTACTACAACTGCTTTCCCGCCGAATCGCAAGATCCCATTGTTAACACTAATTCAAAACTTGGCAGCCCTTTATGTTCTTATCCACTGGAGCCGTTTATCCCGTGCAACCTCCCCTGCTTCATGAAATGCCCTGGTTGCCCATTCCATCTAAATCACCTTCAAGGTCCTCCTTCCTACAAATAAGACCATATATAGTGCAGTCCCCCTCCTACGTCTCTTTCTCACTGATCCCATCAAAGCCCCTTATAGATATACTCTCAGGCTTTGATTAATACTGCTTATTCATCGTACTCGTGTTCCTTGCATACGTGATCGTGCTTACTCGACATTTGCTCTTAGTGTGTGGAATGAACTGCCCGGTACGACCCCTCATTCCCCTCCCTTGGTGCCTTGAAGACTCACCTATTCTCTCTAGCTTTTGCTTAGTTATAGACCGGCGCTATGCGAAGGACAATGGCCTTTAACAGCGCCACATCATACCAAAATCTCTCAATGGTGGTAACTAGCTATGGTATCACAGCGATGATACTTTTACTGCTCCGCTACACTATAGCCGCTTTCCCACTAAGCTGGCCGGCGAGCATCAACGCCATTAAAAATGCCCTCCCAACCCATACCTTTATGTCCTATCAATCACAAAGCCACCCATTCACCTTTCCACTCCAAATTGGCAGTTCATAGCCATGCTGTGTGGTGTGGTGTGCAGTGATGTAGTATCTCGTTCAGTCAGAGATCAGTGCTAGGAAGTAGGGCCCTCACAAACCCCGTCCATACAAAACTATATTAATACGCAATGGATGTTTACAATATTTCTAATTATCGAAACTGCAAAGGGCGGTAGAAGCAAAATGGCGACTACATTGCATCTTCAAACCTCCAAGAACAAGAGGGTACAACAACCAAAAATAATCCAAGCAAACAAAAGAGCCACTTAACGAGGCACTACGAACACAAAACCCCTTACCCAATTCGTCCTTGGTGAGCCACCGTGGGTGTTCGAACCGACGATACCTCCTTCGCGGCCTGATTGCAAATGACTTGGTGCTTTCGTCCTTCAGTGGCAGGAACACCTTCGAACTGAGCCAGTGACCCTCAGGGCAGAACTTCCTCCGCGTGTCGCGAAGATAGATCTGGCGAACGACTCCGATGCAAACCTGCCGCGAGATCTTCAGTGATAACCTCGAACTACCCGACAAACTTACATTTTTTTTTAAATGCAAAACAAACAGGGGTATCCAGGAAGGCTTTTTTTACAAGAAGTTCGTTAGGAAAATGGCGCGTTAGGGAGAAATTAAAATATGGAGACGAAGGTACACGACTCAGGTAAAAGACTCAGATGCATTTGAATCAGGATGGTTTATTAATAGTTGAACCTTATGGTGACTGGTTTTAGGATCATTCTACAAAGACACCTCGATGATCGCAACGGTATCTCCGAAAGTTCCACCACGCAGTGGATTTTGTCTTAATTGTGAGAACAAGATGCGAAAGTGTAGCGCTGTGTCAGGTGCCTAGTGGCAACGGACCCAGGGCGAATCGATCAAATATTTTATTAATGTTAAGAGCCCATCTGGCGACTGCCTACGAGGGCAAAAGTCGCCGGAATCACGCTACAGCCAAATACTAGGGTAGATTAAAAAAAAAAATTAAATAACAAATAAAGATAAAAAAATGAAAAAAGCTAATAAACAAGCTTTAAAAAAAAGAAAAGCAAAAAAGCAAGAAGAAGGAAGCGCGCTCCGGCGTCGGGGGTAGGCCAGCGTCCCCCAGGCGCAAGAACATGCAACAAAAACAAGTCAAATAAAATGAGGCCAACCTTCTCCAAAAAGTCAGATAGTCCGTAAGTTTGTGTACACGAACCCGTCCCAAGGACAAGGGATAAACAGTAACAACCCCACTCGTCCCGATACATGGAGAGGTACTATGCGCGAAGATCACACAGACTGGGACATTAAACAAGAATGTGCCGAGCAGTCAGGGAGGCAACGCAGTCGTCGGAATAAGGTGAGCGCTCCATCAAATGGCGGGGCGTCCCGCGAGTGTGCTAAATTCGAAGACCACAGAAAACGACCCAAAGCTATCGCTGAATTGGGGGTAAGTCCCCTCAGCCGTCTCCCATCTTATTGGCAAAGCAGTACGGCGGGCTGCACTGATTCCTGCAATTTAGTGTGTGAGGAAGAGCAAACTGGTCTGGTCGCCCAGTCGTCGCGGACTCTTTGGCGCGCTCATTCCCCGCAATTCCTACATGTGCAGGAACCCAGCAGAAGATAATCTCGACCTCCACTCGGCTCACGGCGACCGTGGCGTCACGGATACCGCGAACCAAGGGGTGTGGAGATTCCAATGCCCCGAAAGCACTCAAGGCGCTTTGTGAGTCCCTATAATCACAATCTGGTCCCCGAACCGGGCACGACGAGTTATCACCAGTACTGAGCGGAGTATTACAACCAACTCGGCTGTGAAGGGAGAAGCAACGCCTGGTAGAACCCCGCTAACTTTTAACATGGGTAATACGGCGTGGAAATTGACCCCCTCCTGGGACTTAGAGCCATCCGTATACACTGTCACGGTTCCAGCGTGACACGAAGTGTGCTAAAAAAAGGCTGAACGCAATACTCCTGGGGCTGTAGAAGCATTGGGAGCAGAGGGGTGGCAACAAATAGTCACAGGTAGTACACTCTAGGGTGGCGTCCTGGGCAGAACCAGAGAGCTCGTTATCCCAGACACCTAGCGAGGGCGAGGCCGCGCATTGAGGAGAATCGCCATGCACTTTCCCACTATTGCACTCTGCTGTAATCATATTATATAAGGAGAGAGAAGGAACTCACAGAAACTAAATTCCTTGACCTCTCAATGACTTGGGAGGTTAAGAGAGAGGTCTCTATAGGATCAGAAATTGCAGATTGAGATCATTTAGACAATTAGCCCCCCCAGCATTGATGCGCTTTCCCAATCTGGCCTTGCATTTAGGCGAAATTGTCCTAGAGCTTTAAACATAAAGGATAGTGCTAGCGTAGCCAACATATAGTGTACTGGAGGAAGGTGAGCAGTCAACGGCCCAACACACCCCGTACCTAATACTTCCCCTAGCAAACGGGTTTTTGCTCCTCGTAGCAGGTATACCTCACGGTATACACTGGCACTTGACTAAGGCTCATAAGAGGATGAAAGTGCGCCGGGCAACCAGAACTTCCGAGGATAGAAGAGCAAGTTTGGTGGGTGATCCTAGTATGGCATGCAATCTACCAGGGCACCATGGCTACCGGACCAAACTTTGTCCAGGTGGGAACAGTACTCCTGGTACAAAGTGTAGGTAAAAATATTTGAGGGGGGATAGCTGTAATAATAATAATAATAAAAATACTATTAAATAATAATAATTAATACTACTAATAACAAATAAATAATACTGAATAAAAATAATAATAAACAATAAGAATGATAACAATAATAATGCTAATAATATTAAAAAGGTAAAGTAGTGGTGAGTGTAGGCAAAGGGACAGTGCACCACCAACTTTCCCAGGCCCCATCATAGAGTTCAAGGCAACCCAGTGACACAGCTTCCCTAATTTGCACTAAAGCCCTACTTCCATAAACAGTAAACAAAAAGGTGCAGAGCCCGACCCCTCCCCCCACCCCATGCCCAGCACACACATCTCGAACCGACCTTAAAACAGTGCGCCCATATTGACTTGTAGGATCCATCCATGTAGGAAGCCATCCTGATGTCCGGGTGCGCTAGTTCGACGAGGCCCACGCATACGTCTCGTAGCGTCGCTGACATCTTCACCAACTCGTCAACGGTGAAGGGAAAAGGGGGCGTCTTCGGCGTCTCGGACAACGAATCTTGGCGAGGGAGGGGGGGGGTGAACCTCAAATAATTTCGAGTTTAAATGAACAGAGTGGCACTCATCGAGAGAGCGATGAGAGAACGAGGCCAAACACGGATGAAAAGAACGGAGAAGTGTAGGAAAGGAAATAATTGAGAATAATCAGAACAGTTGAAGAATTCGCCAACCATGTATGATGTATTGACGCTTTGCAATCCTAGGTCGTAAAAGAGAACACAGGAACTCAAATGTACGAACAGGAAGATATTCCATCCTGTGGTCTTAACTGCGAGAAGCGAGGAAATGCGACTCCGTAAATAATAATCCCATGAAGGCACAAATGGTCCGACTTAGGGTCACCTATCTTACCTATCCAACTCTTTTTGTAGTAAGCCCATGACATTTTTTTAATGAACCCTTCTGGTGGTCACCCATGAGGGCAGGACCACAAACAAGGCGCAATAGCAACGAGAGTAGAGAAAACAAGGAAAAAAACAACAAAAGATCAGCAGCGGTAAAAAGAATAAAAAGCGCGCTCACGTGGACCATATTGACACAAACCTATGCCTAGAAAAGTAAGTTCCTGATCGAGCAGGAAGGGAGGGGCGAAAGCCAAATGAGACCTTCCTCTTCCTTTAAAGTACTACAGGAGACACTCACTACTGCTCTCTAGGAGCTCGCAATCATGGAGAGTAGCCAAGACTGCGATGAGAGAAGCGCTGAACGTCGATAGGAGCGGGACGAGGGCGTCTCTTTCTGGAAGCGTCAGGGGATATCCCAGAGACAGGACCTGCAGTAAAGGTGTACCCGGAGGACCTAAGTAGAGGATTAATCCATCAATCGACAGAGCATGAAGAAAGATGACAGATGAGAGTGCAGATAACCTGAACAACTATTTTACATGTATGAGCTTAAAAGACGCATTCTTGAGGACAGACACACTATGGGCATCTTTGTTTGAAGAAGCAAATGAACGGAATGGATTCGGAACTAACCCTCTTGAATGGATTCTCCCTGTGGTAGGATTTTGCCCTGTTGTAGACTGGACAGCACCTGCCACATTGGTCTCAGGAGCAGGTGTTTCTTCAAAACTACGCCAAAAAATAACCTTCGGGAAAAAAAATCTATTTCATCCCTCTAGAAAATGGGTTTTTATCAACATAAGCATCCATCTCTTACAGACCCGGTTTAACACAAATTCTTGAAAATACGACACAAAATTGGAATGGCATTTGTAGAGACGTAGTAAATGATATCCCACTATGGCTTTATTCACTGAAATTCAAGGGAAAACTGGCCCACTCTGACATGGGTACAGAGGTGAAAATTAAAAATGAGTAGTCTTGCTACAGCAAATCAACCTAATCTACATGTATACACGCCTGGGAGGGAACATTTCGATATCTGCACAAATAGGAACATAAGAGCACATAAAACATTTAGCTACATAGAGCCTTTTACTCTTATAAAAAAGAAGTCTCGTGCAGTCACCAACATACTCTCGATTCAAGCCCTTGATTAGTTAGATCTTTTCATCTCTCGAGAGAGAGCCAGCCACACACAAGCCAATCAGCACCGAGGCGACCTGACCCACGCAATCAAAATCCCCTAACGATCGCGACTAACCTGCAATCATGCAGTTTATATGACAAGGAGACGCAGACATGGTGAAAAAGTCTTGCAAATAATACTACCATCTTTGCAGATGAAATATATTTTTCTACATTTAAAAGTAGCCACGAGACGCGGTCGGTACTGTTCAAGTCTCGCAGGCAAATATCACAGATCTGAAAGGGCAAAATGAGGGCTATTCAGGCAGGTTAACTTTTTCACCTTACTCAAAGGATGGAGCCACCTAAGAATTCGGCGTTGGATATCTAGCGTCGAGGCACGGGTTCGATCCAAGCGAGCACAGACACAAAACTTTCCCCGTCGTCACAAACGGGCCACCCAGTGGTTGATGCCATGAAACTTACCCCGGCGGGAGTAAGTAGCTCCGCACGCACATTCCCAATCGCAACACCGCTATCACTTTCATTCCCGTCTTCAGAGCACAACATACCCACTCTCTCCTTTGATCAAAGGAATGATGCTGATGAGTTGTTGTACCCCCTGTAAGAGTACTGATATATCCAGATACTCCTGACGCGGAACCCCCAAGGGATCTATAGTTGCTGTCAAAACACAATATTACCACCACCACCCAGTATCAGCGCATGATGCCTTCGGGCTCACAGGTGATTGTCATTGTGATCTTTATGTGCATTTCATCATGCGGTAGGGGCAACTTACTGAAAATGTAACGACCAACAGGAGGACAAACTTGGTGGTGTATCCTGGTCAATATGGCTGGTCAGGAAGGATATGCTGCTTCCTAGGGGTTGAAGCGATGCTTCGGAAACCACAATGAAGCGTAGCTTTCCACTGAGTCGTTGGTAAAGCAGAGCCAAAATAAGGGCACATATCCAACCCCAAGGTTCAAACGGTCCTATGCTAACCAACTATCAAAGAGGACATCACTTAAAAAAAACTTTGTGACGTCAGTTGCACGTCGTAAAACGTCAAATGTGATTTCAACCAATGTGACAACACAGGCCGTGGGTTATGAACTAGCTTCTATAGGAATCCCATGAATGTTTTCAATGGTCAATGGAATGAATCGTGAGATTCACTGACCAGGACTTGCCTTTAGGTGACCTATTCTCTCCAATCTCTAAGCCTTCCCTCATTTACTATCTTCTCTTTATTTGGCACATTATGGCAATGATGCATGGCAATGCCAGATTATTGGTTAGTGTGGTCAAAGAGGAACAATTACTGCTTCTACAATAGACATCAACCACAGTAGCAAAACAAACATGAATACGACTCAACACCTCAGCATTTATTGACTCTAAACTAACGGGCAATTCCGAGTCATCTACTCTCTCCACTGTGCTACACGCTTCATCACAGGACTGATGCACAAATAACCCCCCCCCCCACCTGTCACTCTACCACACTCTTCATCACAGGACTAATCCAGAAATAGGCAAAAAGCAACCCACCTGTTATTCTGCTACACGGTTCATCACAGGACTGACCCAGAAATAAACCAAAAGACCCCCCCACCCGTGACCTGGCTGCAATCGCTCAGACCATCCCACTCACCCACACCCCGCCCCGTAACCCGCTCCTCACAGCTTCATGTTGGGAGCACCAATTCTCGACGACGTCCATCGACGCCTCATCGTCGTCGTCGTCGTCAGAGAAGCTGTCATCCGTGTCCAACCCTGGGAAGGTGGGGGCGCGTTTGGCCCGGTTGGCCGAAGGGCAACATAGTTCGAGGAGACGTCCGGCCACATTCAAGAACTGGAGGAACGTCGCGAGGCGAGGCAAATCTGTAAATGAATAAGGTTTGAAGGTTATTGTTTCGACATTATTGCCTTAGTAGGGTATTGTTAGCCCCATCCAGTGTCTCCCTTTTTCTTATTCGAAAATGCAAAAAAATCAGACTGGGCATCTACACCAGAAATGTTTTAAAAATAGGTACATAAAAAATGGTGGAGTTGGGGGAAGTGAAAACGTGTGGACAGTACATTGCCGAAGTGTTAAGCGAGCTGGTGGTGGTTCTTCAAAAATGTTAAAATGAAACTCCCTCAATCTCGAGTCTACTGAATCAAAATCTTAAACGGCTATAAAATAAGCAGAGTCTGTATCAGGAGGTATCAGTAGCTCAGTAAAAAACTATAGCATTAAGCAAGACAATGAACATTCCATGGACATCATCGTGACTTTTTTTAAAAATTTTAATAGCCCATTGGCGACTGACTACTAGGGCAAAGGTCACCGTACTCACAACACAACCGCGTAGGAGTCAAGCACAACCGGGGCGACCTGTCAGGGGTCAGCGGCCCAAAAAATGATATTTGAATGGGAAAGTGATCACTACCATTGAGGTCATCGACCACTCCCCACCCAAAAATCAGGCTAGATCAAGAGAGGAAAATGAAGCAGTTCTCGGGCAGTGATGCATAAACTCATCCATATTTAGGACACCCATCTCTAGCTTGGCAAGGACCTGAATCTTATGATTGATCAAGTAGCCTCCAAAGGGTCGTCTAGCGTTCAAATCCCCAGAGCAAGAGAAAGGGCGTTAGCAACCGTGCCACGATGAGGCGGAGGTCCACTGCGTCGAAGTCAGATGAGGGTGGATTATTTTTTCTTGTGGTAGGCCATCTGGCGACTGTTTACTTGAGCATATTTTTTTTTTTAAAGAGCTCATCTGGCGACTGCCTACTTGGGCATTAGTCTTCGTATTAAAAACTGGCCTAGTACTAGGCTACTTTAAAATAAAATTCAAAAAGATAAAAAACAACCCCCCGAAAAGAAAAAAAATGGGAAAAGGAGGCGAGCAGTAAGCAAACTCCTGCGTCGGGGGGAGGTCCCCACGGCGCAGGAGCGTGCGACCTATAAGGGAAAAAAACAAAAGCAAAAAAAAAACAAAACAAAACAAAAAACCTGCTTAAATAATATGGAGAAGGCCGGCCTCCCCCCCAAAAGTCAAAAAGTCGGCCAGTCAATGTGCACGCACAAGGGACAGGCGGTAGCGACCCGGCCCATCCCGGTACTGGGACAGGTAACGTGCGCGAAGATTACCCAGACTGGGACATTCGACAAGAATGTGCCGAACAGTCTGGGGGACGACGCAGCCGTCACAATAGGGCGCAGGCGAGCGCTCCATCAGATAGCGATGCGTCACACGAGTGTGTCCGATTCGGAGACGACAGAAAGCGACCTGAAGCCGTCGCGGCATTGGGGGATAGGTCCATGGGAACAGTCGCGGCGCAATGGCACGCAACTTTAAGTTCCTAGTATTTACAAAACACAAACTACTGCTAGGCTGTCTTAAATAACAAAGAAACAAATAATAATATGTAAATAACAACGATCAAAGAGGACAAATGATAAGAAAACAATGAGACAAAGTAAAAAGGCAAGAGGAAAGCGTGCTCCGGCGTCGGGGGTAGGCCCGCCTCTCCCCGGCGCAGGAACATGCTACCTATAAAAAGAAACACAAAAAAGGTCAAATAAAGTGGAGGAGGGTAGCCTCCTTCAAAAAGTGGTAAAGTCCACAGGTCAGTGTGCACGAACTCATCCCGAGTACAAGGGACAAGCTGTAGCGACCCCAATCGTCCCGGTAAGGTGCTCGGAGATCAGCCAGAATGGGTCATTCAACAAGAATGTGTCGAACAGTGTAGGGGACAACGCAGTCTTCACAATATGGCGCAGGCGAGCGCTCCATCAAATGGCGGTGCGTCCAATTCGAAGACGAAAGGAAGCAACCTGAAGCCGTCGCAGTATTGCGGGGTAGGTCCATGGGAACAGTCGCGGCGCAATGGCAGGAAACTTTAAGTTCCCCTCGACCGTCTCCAATCTTCTTTGCCAAGCATCCCGGAGAGCTGCCCGTATTCCTGCCATGTAAGTGGTGTGAGGAAGAGCGAAACGCTGGTCAAGTCGCAGAGTCCTCACGGACTCTAGGGAGCCCTCATCGGCGCGCTCATTCCCCGCAATTACTACATGTCCAGGAAACCAGCAAAAGATAATCTCGACATCCGACCGGCTCGCCAAAAACGTATGGTCGCGGATATCGTAAACCAGGGGAAGCGGAGATTTCAAAAGCTTGAGGGCGCTTTGTGAGTCGCTATAAATCACAATCCGGTCTCCGAACCGGGCAAGTCGCGTTATCTCCCGTAAGGAACGGTGTATTGGAACCAGCTCAGCCGTGAAGACAGACGCAACGCCTAGCAGAGCCTCGCTGAATTCAAACATCGGGGATACAGCGTGGAAAACCGAACCCCTCTTGGGACTTGGAGCTATGCATATACACTGGCACGGTTCCAGCGTGACACGAGGTGTGCTCCAAAAAGGCCGAACACTATACTCCCGTGGCTGTAGAAGCTTTGGGAGCAGAGGGGTGGCGACTATTGAGTCACAGGTGGTACCCTCCAGGGTGGTGGCGTGGGGAGAACCAGAGGTCCCACCGTCCCGAGAGCTATACCTAGCTCAAGAAGTTTCGTAGCCTTAAACCCAAAGGACTTAGGGTATGAATGGCGTCTCTCGGGGGCATAGGCACCGTCGAGATCAGCTGCGAATGCAATGGAACTGTTGGCGACTGAGGGAGGCGCGCCGGCAAGCGCGTACAGGCGAATTATGCATTGTAAACGACGCAGAGAGAGTGGCATCTCCCCAGGATCGACAAGTAGGCTCTCAATGGAGGAAGTGCGGAAGGCACCGGTCGCCACGCTAAGGCAGATGTGGTGGATTGAGTCCATCTTCCGCAATACACGCTCGGCTGCGGATGCATAAAACTCGCATCCATAGGTTGATAAAAAAAGTAAGGCAGTAGCCATATCGGCGCTGAACGTCAGGGAACGAAGAATGTCCATGGCGAGTGTACAAGAGACTCTAAGGTTGCGAATATGAGCCTCCCAGGTGAGGCCTCGGTCAAATACAAGACCAAAGAAATGGTAGGAATATACAACTTCCAGGCGAACCCTGTTTAGAAACAAATCGGGGTTAGGGTGGAGCCGAGGATGGCGGCAGAAGTGCACCACATTAGTCTTGGCCAAGGAAAACCGAAGCCTGTGCGCTTTGGCATAGCGAGAGACGCGGTTCAATGCCTGTTGCAGTCGACGATTCAGAGTTGGCATCTTGGCCAGGCCAAGAGAACGAAAGGTCATCCAGGTAGAGCGTAGCAAGAACATCTTAAGGAGGCAACGAGGTGAAGCCATTAATGCTCTGGGCAAAAGGTGTGACACTGAGTACACTTCCCTGCGGGACATCCTCATCCTACTAAATAGGGCCGGAGAGGGCTCTTCCCCCACCCGTACACGGAATCGACGATCTCGCAAAAATTAAGATATAAAGATATGGAGGGATCCCCTCGCCCCCATCGTGTGGAGAGTCTCCATGCGGTATCATAGGCCTTCTCAAGATCGAAAAACACTGTGCCGTAGTGCTGTCTACGAAGAAAGGCATCGCAGACGGCATTTTCCAGTCACAAAGATAGATCTAGGCAGGAAAATGAAGCGGTTCTCGGGCAGTGATACGTAAACTCATCCACATTTAGGACACCCATCTCCAGCTCGTCGATCAGATCGGCAAGGACTTGACCACTGGGATTAATAGAGTAGTCTCCCCAGAGGGGGTGTCTACCGTTCAGATCTCCGAGCAAGTGAAAGGGCCTAGGCAACGGTGTCACGACGCGACGGAAGTCCCCCGTGTCGAAGTCGGCTGACGGTGGAATGTACACGGAAAAAACAATATACCTCCTATCCCGGGGCAGCTGCACAGCTACTGCCTGAAAGGAGGTATCTAGAGCAAATAGAAGAACAGAGACATCATGGCGGGTGTAAATCGCGCATCCTCCTGCCCGGCTCACATCACGTGGTGGTGGGGTCGCAAAACCATTATACCCCGGGAGGGTGGACATGGGGCACATGCACACCATGGTCTCCTGCAAAAAGATAGCTAACGGGAAATGAGAGGAGACGAGCCTCCGCAGCTCCTTCCAGCTGGCCCAGTCCGCGGCAATTCCATTGAAGGAATATGCCCTCCAGGCCTAGCTCGGAGGAGACGCGGGGGCCCTCTTCGAACAGAAGACCCTCAAGGGAATGGCCTTACGCTTCCCGGAGGCAGAACTACGGGAAGCTCTTGGCCGGACAATGCGCTGTCGCCTTCGAGGATTATCGGGAAGGTTGGGCTCGCCATGCCTCTTTTCCTCCCTCCGCCTCGAAACCTTAGGCGAGCGGGACGGCCTCGGAGGAAGGGGATCCCTCCTTTGTAGGAATCACCACCTTTGAGTCACCCAGCCTAGCATTCGGTGTGGGTCTAGGAGCCGAAGCTCCTTCAATGCTGTAGCATTGCAGGAAGATGGCCTCACGACCAACTCGGTGAGTGTTGCCGCCTGTGAGTCTAATAATTCGGTGGAGGTGCGCAGCCCTTTCTCCTTACATGAAAGGGTCATGCTGGAGAAGGGGGAAGGCCCTGGTTTTAGCGGGAGCTGCATGTGAACCCTTTGTGACTCCAGCTTTACCAGGGGAGCGCCCAGGGTGGGTAGTACCCGCACAAGGGTTCTTAATGGGCGTGGAAATGACGTCCCAGGCAGCGTCGTGTGTGCTAGGACCGAGTCTTTAGCCCCACGAATCAGAGACAATCCTGGGCCTGAGCGCCCAGTATTTCCTTCTCAAGGAGATACGCACCGCGTTGCTTGGAGGAAGCAGGGTGCGGCTCTCCACAATTGACCACCTACGATTTGGACTTATCGTGTGCGCCCTTGGAGTAACTTACAGACTTTGGGTAACCCCGACTTTGCGCGTCTACAGGAGTGATTAGTATGGACGAAGCGGTGACAGTAGTAGCACCTCCGTGGCAGTGTCACGAAAGCCTTCACGCGGTAGCGACACCAACCGGCACGCATCAACTTAGGGAGCTTGTCAGAGTCGAACGTGACGAAGAGTGTAGGGGTGGGTCTCGAGGCCACTCCCTGTTTTCTCATCACACATTCGACCTTGAACTTAGGCTCTCTACCAATTAGCTAGAGCTCTCCTCTAATGGATCATGTTGCCTTTGGCCAACATGCTGCCATCAGTGGAGCGAATAACGAGGAAGAGTTTGAAGCTAGCGGTGTCGAAAATGCCAGGTAACCTCTGAATTCTGGGCCCCGACGTACTCGAGGCTCCGCTCTGCGCATTTTCAGTCGTTTTCTGGGACTCCCCACCCGGAGGAGCACTGAGGCCAGAGGTGCCGATTTTGGATTGGTATACCGCGACTTCTTTGTCTTTTTTCAATGCTTTTTCTTATTAAGAGAGGAGGGCGGGGAATGAACCTGCTTCTCTCCTCCGCCAGACGGACCGGCCTCGGCAAGATCCTTCTCTGAAATAGAGGTCCCTGCTGTCACAAGAGCACCAACCAAGGAAGGAGATCCCTCCTCTCCTCGTGAGGCCTCAGGAAAAGAGCCGTCGGAGGAAGAGCTTACATAGAGGCGGACTCGGGTTCTGTGCTTGGCACCGAGCCCGGGTTTGACCCTATGGAAGATCCTACTGTCTGGGGCTGGGTCACCTATGGGACCATGTCCATCTCAGGGCAGGCCAGCATGTGCTCCTTCCTCGCAAGAAGAGATGGGGCAGGTACACTGACCACCTGCAAACTAGTTACGCACACTAGCAGGTCATTAGGGTGCACGGGCCGACGAGCTCTGCCATCCCTTGCTCCTCTAAGGGGGTTGGCCCTATCGAGCCGCTCCCAGTGGGAGTGGTCAATTATGGGTCGCCTGCTTGCTCTCTTGGCAGTCGTCTGGGAAAACAAACAAGGGACTGCCACTGTGGAACAAATGGAGCAGCCCAAGGGCACCTCCATAGAAGGGGATAGGGTCAGTCCCCTGCACCCTTAGGTCTAGGAGAGGAGTAAGCCTCCTCACTGGTAAAAGAGGTTTGGATGGTCCCCTGAGAAAGCACAGGGGTGGGGTACCTCCTTTTCTGCAGTGGAGCGCCCCAAGAGTGGCTCAGGTGTTGGTAGAGGGGGAGTATTTTTTTAAAGTCTCATCAGTGGGGAATGGGCATGGTGACTATTTTTACCATGGAACCCATATGCTAATCACCCCACTCAGTAGCCCGCTCTGCGAGGGGTGAACACGGGGCCGGCATAGCCAGCTGCCGCCATTTAGGACCACAGCTCAGGGGACCGCCCAGTGGCCAGGCAGCCATTCGGCTCTATCTTGGATTATGTGTAAAATCAATAGACAGTAAAAAGAGAGAGACGGTATGTGAGGAAGGTAAGGGTGAGGCAGGTTGTTAAAAATCCCCCAACCCGAATCAGGAGCTCAGGGTTGAGGGGGCGTTGTCCCCTTCCCCCTCGGCCCCGATCCGGGATGGTTGGGTGAGAGGAAGCTGGTCGGCGTCTACCCTGTGAAATTAGAGGCTGGCCAGAGAAAGTTGTGGGAGATGATGTATGGAAAGTGAGGAAGCAGGTTAAGAAGACAGGGTGTGAGAAAGAAGGAGAAGAGGCTAAGCTGGGACCGGACGGAGAATAACGAGAAAGCGTTTGAAGTCAACGGTCTCGAAAACGGCAGATAATGTCTGAATGAATAGCTCCACTCGGCGCACTTGTTACTTTGGTCTTTGTCTGGGATCCTCACCCGGGGAAGCACCGGGGCTGGGCGTGCAGATCTTGGCCTAGTCGCTTTCCAAAAAAAACGCAGCAGACCCCTCTGCTCCAGGAGCTCCGGCGGAGGGAGAGGGACCCTTAGTCCTCTTAGATTTTTCTTTTGGGGAGAGGACGGTGGGGAATGAACCCGCTTCTCTCCACCGCCGTAAGGAGCCCTTAGGCTCCATGTGTACCCCCCCTCCCCGCAAGACATCACAGATCCCATTTGAGGTACCTTTCGTCTCATCTTGGGCCGGCGAACCAGCATCATCCATCAGCGAAGAGAGGGGAGCAGGTACGCCGGCCCCATGTAAGCTCCAAATACACAAGTGCAGGACAATAAGGGGCAGGGACCAGTCCCTGCCCTTGCCCCCCTAAAGGGGTTGGCCCTATTGAGCCGCTCCCACCGGAAGTGGTCAATATTGGGCCTACTGCGTGCTTTTTTAGCAGTCCACTGTGAAAGCAAAGGAGGGACTGCCAATGGAAAGAGGGAGTCAAACAAACAAGCTGCAACTCCAGAGGATATATATTTTTTTTATAGGGCCCATCTGGCAACTGCCCACTTGGGCATAAGTCACCGGAAACACGACAGCGTAGAACTAGGCTACTTTAAAATAAGAATATGAAAACATAACAATGATAAAAATGGGAAAAAACTTAACAATTAGGAAGCAATCTCCGGCGTCGGGGGGAGGTCCCCCTCACCCCAGTGCAGGAGCGTGCAACCTACAAATAAAACAATAACAAAAAAATATAACCTACTTAAATAAAGGGGAAGAAGCCCGGCCTCCCCCCCAAAGTCAACAAGTCAATGTGCACGAACTCGTCCCAAGTACAAGGGACAGGCGGTAGCGACCCCGCCCATCCCGGTACCGGGACAGGTAACGTGCGCGAAGATCACCCAGACTGAGACATTGGACAAGAATGTGCCGAACAGTCTGGGGGACGACGCAGTCGTCGCAATAGGGCGCAGGCGAGCGCTCCATCAAATAGCGATGCGTCACACGAGTGTGTCCGATTCGGAGACGACAGAAAGCGACCTGAAGCCGTCGCGACATTGGGGGATAGGTCCATGGGAACAGTCGCGGCGCAATGGCACGCAACTTTAAGTTCCCTTCGACCGTCTCCCATCTTCTTTGCCAAGCAGTCCGAAGAGCTGCCCGTATTCTTGCCATGTAGTCAGTGTGAGGAAGAGCGAAACGCTGGTCCGGTCGCAGAGCCCTCGCGGACTCTTTGGCGCCCTCATTCCCCGCAATTCCTACATGTCCAGGAACCCAGCAGAAGATAATCTCGACATCTGCCCGGCTCGCCAAAACCGTGGCGTCAGGGATTTCGCGAACCAGGGGATGCGGAAATTCCAATGCCCCGAGAGCACTTAGGGCGCTTTGTGAGTCGCTATAGATCACAATCCGGTCTCCGAACCGGGCACGTCGCGTAATCTCCCGTACCGAGTGGTGTATTGCCACCAGCTCGGCCGTGAAGACAGACGCAGCGCCGCAACTCCAGAGGAGAGACTCCACTGCAGAGTCCCTTGAGAAAGCACAGGGGAAAGGGGGCTCTTCTTCTGCCATGAGGCTGCCTGAAAGCGGCTCCCACAATGCTTCAGGGGAAATTGAGAGAGGGTGTTTTGAAAATCATCCTTGGGCATGGTGACCTTATTATTTCCATGGGGCACAAATGCTAATCACCTCACACAGTAAAATTGATAGACAGTGAAAGGAGAGAAAATGATATGAGGAAGTTGAAGGTAGGGGTGAGGCAAGTTATTAAAAACCAACCCCCCGAAACCAGAGCTGAGGGGTGACGGGGGTTGTCACCTCCCACCTCAGCCCCGATCTGGGATGGTTGTGTGAAAGAAAGCTGGTTGGTGTCTACCTTGTGAAATTAGAGGCTGACCAGAGAAAGTTATGGGAGAGGTTGTATAGAAAGTGAGGAAACAAGGTAAGAAGACCGGGTGTGAGAAAGAAGGAGAAGAGGCTAAGCTGGGGACCAGGAAAGCAAATTGCCATGCCCTTCACAGGGGACATGATGATGATGTAGCTGGTTTGGTAACTAGTTGTTGCCTAGTATTTCGGGTCGGCGTATGCTAGAGCATTCCTTGCCATTTTCATGGACCAGGCCACTTCTTATGCGTCCCTCCACCTTCATTCTTTCCCGAAAGTGATTGGGTCAGTCTGATGGACCCCTTAAGAATGATAATGGGCTTTAAATCAGCGAATACCTGCCCGCACCCACCTGACTGCAACTTGCGACTCACCACTCTTGGAATGAAAAATGCAGAGGAGAGAGAAGAGGAGCGAGGATGGCGGGAGTGTGTGTGAGAGCAAGTCCAGATTAGCGTCGATGTAGGCGAGGAGGGAGTGACTGATGTGGGAAGAGGCTATGACCGAGTTGTCCACCAGAGATGGAACAATGAAGTTCATCACTTGCGTCTGCGTCAATTTCCCAAACACCTCTTTGCAGAGTTCGGAGTATACCAGTGCTTCCCTGGACAAGGAAGGAAATCGGATTAGGGAAGGAGGAGGATCCGCTTCAATGTACGTCGCTGCATCCAGCAAGGGGATGTTAGTAGAAACCACACTCCAGGTGAAAAAATGGAGGATTGTGTGCCCTCCAGACCCCAACACTCAAGTAGTGCTGGGGCTATCTTCCACACATTTTCACTTTCTTCACCTTTACAATTTTATTTACAAATCTCCTTACAAACTTTTGATGGAGAGGTTATTGTACAGGTGTTGGAAGTAGTGTGCTAGGGATTTTCTTTTCTGAGTGGTAGGGGTCAATGTCCCGCTGAAGTGTTGGGTTCATGGCTAGGTGTATCTTTGTTTCAGTGTGTAGGTGTGGGATGGGTGTGCTGTGTGTACATTATGTGGTCGTTCTGTGTGGTTTGGAGTTTGTTTGTGGTTGGGTGCCATGTTAGTGCTGCATAGTTGAAGGTGATGTGGATGAATTTGTTTGTATAGAGTGGTGAGACGCTCTTTCTGTAGTCCAAATGTAAGGTTTGAAAGTGCTTTGAGGGCATTGATTTGTCGCCTTGCATATAATGTTTGTTGTGTGGGTTTTGAATATGATGTGGGTGTCTAGTGCAAGTCCTAGTGGGTAGGGTTTCTGTTTTGTGGCAAGTGTGGTCCATTTAGTCTGATTAATGGGGTTTGTTGTTGTGGGATGTCATGTGTGAATAGGTTGAATAGTAGTGGTGAGAGAATGGCTCTTTATGTGACGCCCTTGAAGATTGGTTGGGTGTATTATTTCAGGGTTCAGTGAGAGACTTTGGCTTGTCTGCCAAATATGAAGTTTATTATCCATTGTTGAGGTTGATGTTTAGAATTTTGTGTGATAGGATGCGTTTTAGTAGTGTTAAAGGCTGGTTGAAGCCATCGATTATGTGTTGCATGAGGTTGGTCATGGTTAAGTGTGCGGTCCTGCAACCGTGCTGTGCTTGAGACAAGGTGTATGTGGAATGATTCTTTGGTTTATTAGTTTTTCAGTAGTTTTTGATAGTGTGCATAAAAGTGAGATTGGGCAGTAAGATTTGTGTTGTGTTGAAGGTTTGTTTAGTTTGAGTATGGGTACAATATGGGCTAGTTTCCAGATTGAGGGTATTGTGTTTTGAGCCATGAGTGATTAAAAATTTCTGTGACGGCTGAGATTGCTGTGTTGCCTAGCTGCTTGAGATGGATGTTAGATATGTTCTCTGGACCAGTGGCTTTTAAAGTTTTTTGAGCAATTTGATGGTTTCTATTGGTCTGTGAATGTGTGTGCTATTGCTCTTGATTTTATCTGGTTTTCTCTGTGCGTTGGGAGGAAGCTAATGTTTGAATAATGTTTCATGAGAATATTACAGTGTTATCTAGATGTTGTACTTTGTTTGTTTCTTGTAACTAGTGATGTTGATGGTATGTGGTAGGAATTTTCTTTATGGTTTTCCAGAGTTGGGTTCGAGTTCGTTTTGTGGTCTATTGTGTTACATATTAATTCCAGTAAACTTTCTGTTTGCTGTTCAGTGATTAGGTTGATGTGTGTATTGAGTAATTGGATGTGTCATTTTCCTTGTTGTGAAGGGGCCCTGTTTAGATTTAGAATGTTTCGCTGTTTTATGCAGTCTGCTATTTCCTTTTTCTGTGGCTGTTAAGGATTAATTTATAGCTTGCATGTGTGATGGTAATGCTAAGGCAGTGTATTGCTTTGTCTAGTGAGAGATAGTTGTCTAGGATGAAATTGCGAGGGAGTTTTATGCATTTGGTGAAGTTATGCCAGTCTGCTTGTTTGTAGTTTATATATGTGGTTTTGAAGGAGATTGGCTATGTATGCATAGTTTGGAATGACACAATAGTGGGTAGATGGTCTGAGGGGAGGTTGGCTATTTTGTTACATGTGGTTCTGGTGTGTAGGTGAGGTGAGTAGAGGGTTATGTCTGGGGAGGTGTTATTTGGTGTTTTGGAGGGGTTGTCTGGTAGGTAGGGATGTGTTGTTGAATATAGTGAGCGAGTGTAGTTGTTTTGCTATGTGGGTACCTCTGTATGGGTTTTGAGTTAGGGTGGGTGGTGTGCATTAAAATTGCCACAGAAAAAGTGGCTTGAAAGGTGCATGAGGGATTCTAGGATAAGTGCATAGTTTGGAGGTATTCTGGGGGAGGTGAGTTTGTCCGTTTATTAGACTGCATTCTGAGTTTTTTATCTTTGTTCTAATGGATTTTAATTTTGTGTGGGTGTCATTGTTTATGTGTTTTGTGTGGGGATGGTTTCAGTGAATGGAATGGAGTTGTATACTAATATTATGAGTATGTGGTCTCTGATGGTGGTGTCTAGTCTAAGGGTGGCATATTGGTGGAAAGGGCAAAGTCGTTGTTGTGGTTTCAGGTTGGTTTCTTGGATGAGTGCTATATGGATGTTATGATGTATAGAAAGTCAGGTAGTTCAGTGTGCTTGAGGGTGATGGAATAAATGTGGAGTTGTAGAAGGTTAGGGGTGGGTTATTCTGGAGGCTTGTTATCTGTGGGTATTTTGGGTTGTGTGAGGAGAGTGACCACTGATTGTTTACAAGTGCGTTCCACTCAGGGAAGCTGATTAACCAAAAAATAACAGGGGAAAAAAATAAAAAAGACAGAAAGAAGGCACATTCAGGCACCAGAGAGAGAACCAGTGTCTCAAGGGTCTGAACATGCACCAAACCCTAACAACTAAATACTATGAACGAGGCCTGACCCGCTTTCCCCAGAAATTTATGAAGAGGTAAGGGAAAAGGGAAATGAGGGTAGGAGTGAAAAAACACAGGTGCAATTATATGAGGAAAAAATAACAAAGGAAGGAGAGAAGACTAAGGAGAATCAGGGGCTTTCATCCATTATGACGCTTTTGTTTTAAGCGCCCATATGGCAATTGCCACCAAGGGCACAGTTCACAGCAACTAAAATTTCAGCCTCGTACTAGGCAACTTTAAAATTCCAACAAAAAATTAAACACTAAATAGCAACAAAAAAGCAAAACGAAGCAAAAGCAAGAGAGGAGCACGTTCAGGCTTGGGGGGGAAGGCCCACCTTCCTCTGGCAGAGGAGCATGAGAAAAATACCAATAGAGTACAAAAGACTGTGTGCTCGAAGCCAGCTCAAGCAGTGGTGAACCCACTCATCACAGTACCGAGATAGGTAACATGCGCGAAGATTCCCGCGAATGGGGCATTCAATAAGAATGTGCCAAAAAGTCTCAGGGACAATGCAGTCATCACAATAAAGTGCAAGCAAGCACTCTAGCAAATGGCGGTGCGTCAAACGAGTGTACCCGATTCGAAGATGACAGCATTGGCTGGTAAATCCACAGGAACAGTTTCGATGAAACGACACTTTGGGTGCCCTACGGATGTCTACCATCCTTTTTGCCAAGCAACCTGATGGGCTCCCCGTATTCCTGACATGTAATCAGTGTGAGGAAGAGTGAAATGTGGTCTGGTCACCCTAGATTTATGGACTATATGGCTCCCTCATTCCCCGCAAATCCCTACATGTCAAGGAACCTAGCAAAATATAATCTCACCCTCCACCTGGCTTGCAGCGACCGTGGTATCACAGAAGTTCCAATGCCCTGAGAGTACTCAGGGCACTTTGTGAGTCACTGAAGGTCACAATTTCCCATACAGAGCAGTGTATTCCAAACAGCTCGGTTATCTGGCAGATCGCAGTTGACTTCAAATAGAGGGGATACAAGGTGGAGAGCAACCCAATCCTCACACTTAAAGCCATCCATGTACACTGGCAGGGATCCAGCGTGGGATGAAGTGTGCTCCAAAGAGGTCGAACGCATTACTCCCGGAGCTGTGGGAGGTTTGGGAGCAGAGGCATAGTGACATATATATCAAAGGTGGTACCCTCCAGGGGGCATCAAAGAGAGAACCAGAGTCAACACAAGCTAGAGAGCTACACTGAGCTCTGGAAAGAGTTTCCTAGCCATAGCTGGACCCAAAGGTCTTTGGGTATAACTGAATCTCTTGACAGCATAGTCACAATAGAGATTGGCTGTGGATGGAGTAACAGCAGTTTGCGACTGACAGAAACGCCAGGCCCACCCTTATAAGTGAATAATGCAAGGTGTACAGCACAGCGCAAGTGGCATCTCACAGCATCGACAAGTAAGTTCTAAATAGTGAATGTACGGAAGGGACCGGTCACCAAATGGAGACTGGTGTGGTGGATCTAGTCCTCATCCCACAATACACGCTCGGTTGCGGATACGTAACACTCTCATCAGTAGTCAAGCTTTGAATGAACAAATGATCAGTAGAAAAGTATAGCAGTAGTCCTGTCAACACCACAAGTGCTAAAAATCTCAAAAAGAAGAATGTCGATGGCACGGTTAGAAGAGATGCTAAGGCAGAAAATATAGACCTTCCAGGTGAAGTGTTGTTCAAAAACAAGACCAAAGAAATGGTGCAAATCTAACAGTTGGTGAACCCCATTTAGGAACATTTCTGGCTCAGGGTGGAGCCATAGATGGTGGCAGAAGTGCAGTACCTTAGTCTTAGCTGACGAAAACTGAAAATAGTGCGCTTCAACATAGAAAGTTAGTTAAAGGATGTTGAAGTCGATACTCCCGAGTTGGCAACTGGGCAGCACCAAAAGAGATCAAAAGGTCATCCAGGAAGAGCGTAGGGAGAATATCTTATGGCAGCACTAATATGATACTGTTGATGCTCAGGACAAAGAATATGACACTAAGGACACTTTCCTGCATGAGGCATTATTCCTGCTCCTATGGGCCAGTGAGGGTTCACCCCATCGTAGGAGGAATTGACGATGTTGCAGAAATTCAGAAATAATGATTGGAAGGCATCCCATTGCCCCCATCGTGAGGAAAGTCGGCATGATACCATATCACAAGGAGTCTAGGAGGGTACCCTCTGTTCATATTCTGTAGAACAAATCTAGTAAAATGCCGTCTCGCTCATTTAAGTGTCAAAAAATGGCATACAGGATGAATCTGTACATGAAGCAAGAGTGGAATGCAACTCATTTAATGTAAACCTGTTGTTGAAGAATTCTCCAACTCGGAGGTAAAGTCTAGTTGGCAGACCTGTGACATCACGATGTGGAATGAATGCTGGTGGAGCAGCATATAGGCACGAATAATTGGAAAGCGTTTAAAGCGGGTAAGCTAAGAAATGCCAGATAGTCTCTCAATGAGGGGCCCCGTGGGGTGAGAGGAACCTTTAGTCCTCTTCTTGCTTCTTTTCTTTTCAGGTGAGGAATGAACCCAAGTGTCTCCAATGCTGGAAGTACCGGATTCAGCAAGATCCTTCTCCGAGATGAAGAGGATCTTAGCTGTCAGAGGGGCACCAGACAGGGGAGAAGGTCCATCCTCTCTTGGTAAATCCTCAGGGGACAGAGCCATCTGAAGATAAGCTTGTACAAGTGCAAACCCAGGTTCAAGCCCTTAGATGCAGATTTCCATGCGCTTTCCCACTCTTGCTTACAGTTGCCACCATGATTTAATAGAAAAAATAAAAAAGGGGCTTCATGGAAAGTAGATACTATGAACTCTCTACGAGTGGGGAGGTTGAGAGAAACGTCTCTATAAGATCAGAACTTCCAGAATATGATAATTTACACATAATCGGTCCCGGTCCAACGTTGATGGGCTTTGCCAACCCGACCTGCTATTCCTGTGACATCATCTTGGAGCTTTTACCATAAAAGATGGTGCTGGTTTAGCCACTTTGTGTACTGGAGGAAGGTGAGCAGAGTCAAAAACCCAGCACACCCTGTACCAAATACTTGCCCTAGCCGGAGGGTTTTTGGCTCTCACAGAAGGTAGGGACCTCATGGTAGACAGTGCCACTCGACTAAGGCTCATAAGAGGACGAAGGTGCGCTGGGCAGCCAGAACCTCTATGGATAGGAAAGCAACTGTGGAAAGGTGTAGGAGGGAATGTAATAAAGAAAGATAAGTAGAGATAGGCAGGTCCACTAATGAGTGGGATGGGTGATCAAAATTATTATCATAACCTGGTGCCTGGTGATTCCAGGATGGCATGCAGTCCAGCAAGGCACCATGCTACTGGAACGAATTCTGTACAGGTGGAAACACTTTTCCTGGTTCAAAGTGCAGGAAGAAAACATTGAGTGGAGAGCTGAAATGATAATAATAAGTAATACTTATAATAAATAATATTAAATATTAATAACATACTAATACTATACATAATAAATAATTATAATACATAATATATAATAAATACTATTTTTATTATTTATAAATACTAATATAAAAAAATACTAAATAATAATGATAATAATTAATAATAAGGATAATAACAATAATAATAATAATAATAAGGTAAAATAATGCTGAGTGGGAGCGAAGGGAAAGCCCACCAATACCTTTCTCAGGTTCCATCAGTGTTCAAGTGAACCCAGTGAGGGAGCTTCCCTATTTGCACTTAGGTCGGAAGGAGGTGCACCTCCTCCAGGTACCAAGTGTAAAAAGCTACTCTGGGTAGCCCTCCTGTGGGGCACTTGTGACTTTAGTGTGCCCTCCCATCCAAGGGCAACTCAGGGTCAGTCATGCCGATCTTGGTCTGGTCACTTGCTGAAAGAGCAGCGAACCCATCATCAGTTCCCAGAGCTCATGTGGGAGAGAAAGGCTTAGTCCTCTTCCTTCTTTTCCTTTGGGGAGAGGAGGGGGGGTGGAATGAACCCACTTCTCTCCACCATGGGAAGTAGGCACTAGGCCAGATGGACCGCCCTCAGTAAGATCCTTCTCTGAGATAGAGAAGGTTTTATTTGTCTAGGGGGAGGAGGCCTCTTCTATACATGTGATTCCTTGGGGGCCTGAGCCACGTGAAGGGAAGGTTGCACAGGGGTGGATTCAGTTTCGGTGTTTGACACTGAGCACACGTTCCCCCCATGTGTGTTTGGGTCACCTCCGGGATCATATCTAGCTCAGGAGGGGCCTCCAAGTGGCCACCCCACCCCAATGCATAGCAGATCCCATTTGAGGATACTTCAGTTGGAGTCAAGTCTCTAGCAGACAAACCATTGGGGAAGAGAGGGGGGGGACAGGCTCTCCGACCCCTGCAATGTCAAAATACATGACTGGAAGACTGTAGGAGGCATTGCACAACTGGCCCTGCTTTTCCTTGCTCCCCTAAGGGGGTTGGCCCTATCAAGTCAATCCCGCCGGGAGTGGTCAATTTTGTGCCACCTGCCTACTCTCTTGGCAGTCCCCTGTGATAGAAAAGGGGGAGAGGACTGCCAATGGTCAGAAGATGGAGTCGACCATGGGCGTCGGCTACACAGAAGTGGATGAGGGGAAAGCCCCCCTTCCTGTAGGAATAGGAGAAGGGTAAACCTCCTTTCCGGTACAAGAGAGTTGGAAGGACCCATGAGAAAGCGCAGGATGGGGGGGACATCCTTTTCAGAAGAGGAGCAGCCTGAGTGGCTCCAAGGATAGAAAAGGGAAAACCCCTTTGCCGCATAGTGATGGTGAGAGGTGAGACCCTTCACCGGCCGAAGTGGTGCCTCATGTTACCTCAGCCTCCCAGACATCTAGGGAGGCGAGGATGCACTTGGAAGAGGATCCTCATGCACAGTCCCACTATTTCCTTCTAATGCAACCATATTGATAGAAAAAGAAAAAAGGGCTCATAAAAAATAGATACTTTGACCCACCCACCCCAATTACTTGGGCAATTAAGAGTCTCATTAATGGGCTTTGCCAACCGATCCCACCATTTATGAAATTGTCCTGGAACTTTAACCATAAAGAATCAGCCAGAGTAGCCACTTTAGATGTATACTGAAGGAAGGTGAGCAGAGTTGACAACCCAACACACTACATACCTAATACTTGCCCTAGCCAGAGGGCTTTTGGCTCTCGCAGCAGGTATACACTGCCACTCGACTAAGGCTCATAAGAGGATGAAAGTGCATCCAGAACCTTTGTGGATGGGAAAGCAAATGTGGAATAGGGTAGGAGGATATGTTATAAAGATAGAGAAGTAATGGTTCGCCAACCTTCCTTTATCCAGGAGGATCCCCGACTGGATAATGAAATAGAATTAAAGGTCACATTGACAATCGCTGGTGAGCTGAGGGCACTAAGGACCAGTCCTCTTTCGGGAGAGGTGCCAGGAAGCATTACGCTTTGACACCAAGCAGCGTTCAGGTTGAACCTTCTTCAACCCGGGGCAGAGAGACCTGTTCTGCATCAGAGGTATGTGGATATAGATACCCATCGGAAGGATTCCTTGGAACAGAGAGTGTGTGTGTGTGTGTGTTGTGCTGTGAAGATGGGAGAGGAAAGAAAGGTGTTGTAATTGCCTATGTGTGTGATGAGAAGGGTAAGATCTACCCAGCCTCAATACAGGGCTAAACACAGCGCATCCACCAATCGGTAGCCAGATCTCGACGTGCGCTGACGTTTGTTTCCACTCTTACCGGGATCGAACCTGGTACTGCGAAATTGGGAGACCAATGCTGTATCCACTCGGCTAGCAAGAGCTCTAATAAAGATATGTAGAGATAGGTGGGTCCACTAACGAGTAGGGTGGGTGATCACCTATTATTATCATGCTCTGGTGCTAGATGATCTTAGGATGGTATGCAGTCCACCAAGGCACCATGGCTACCAGACCAAACTCTGTCTAGGTGGGAACATTTCTACTGGTACAAAGTACAAAGTGCAAGTAGAAAAGGTTGAGGGAGATATCCTTAATGATAATAATAAATATTAAGTAATAATAATAACACCAATAATAGTAATCAATACTACTAATAAATAATAGTCTTATTAATAATGATAAATATTAAGTAATAATAATAACACTAATAATAGTAATCAATAGTCTTATTAATAATGATAAATATTAAGTAATAATAATAACACTAATAATAGTAATCAATGCTACTAATAATGATAATAATACACCAATAATAATAATACCCGGTAATAATAATACACAATTACAATACATAATAAATAGAAAAATGCTAAATAATAATAAGAATGATAATAATAATGCTAATAATAATAAGAATGATAATAATAATACAAATAATAAAAATGTAATGTAGTGGTGAGAGGGGGCAAGGGGAACGCACACCAACTTTCCCAGGCCCCATCAGAGGGTTCAAGTCAACCCAGTGACAGGGCTTCCCTAATGTGCACTCAAGCTGGGATGATGTGCACAGGGTCGAAGCGATGGACTTTGCTTCGTGACAGGCTCAACATCAAGTGTTACAAATTCTTCTTTTTTTGTGTCCAAAAGGAGAGCCACCATAACTGGAGAGATCCATAAGCAGTATAAAAGTGGGCTAATGAAAGGGTAGAGAAAGTGACAGGGAATAGAAAGGGTGGATAGAAGGACAAAGGCAGGGTGAAAGAGAGTTGGTACAGAAAAATGAGGTAGGGGTTAGTGGAAGGAGAGAGTAAGCTGGGGCTGACCTGGGCACACAGTCTCATCAGCATGAAGGCCAGTTCTGATGATTAGGAACTGGAAAAAATCAGTCTGATTCATGTGCATTTCTATTCTAGAGGAACCGAGACACAAAGGTATGGAGCTCGAATTCCTTCAGGAGAAGATGGAAAAGGGAAGGGAGAGGAAGCCATCTTACATCTGTTTATCTTTGGTGGAGGTGAGAACGATGATAGGCTGAAGCATGAGGTCGAGAAGTGACTTGGCCATTGGGTTGGGTGGATGAACTGTGGCTTCATCTACTTCAGGAACTTTCAGAATAAGGAGCTGCATGAGGCAACTGTAATAACCTGTGAGACACAAACCATTCAGACACAATGCATGTTTACTTTAATTAAATAAAGTTATTTCAATAATACAAATCAGACCCACTAAGAAAAGGCAGATGATGGCTTTATAAGGGAGGGCAGGTTTGAGTTCTTCTATCCTTAATAAAGAAAAAAAAAATCAAAATGCTGAGGACTTGATCTCTGACATACTTCGTCTCAGAAGGTAAACAAACAATGCTGACAGAAATTCATTCCTTTGCTGACTTGACAACTGACAAGGCCAAGACTCAGAGTAGCATACAACTTCGAGTAGTCTCAGTGGAATGGCATAAGAAATTAACTGTTGAACATCTGAAACAATTTTAAAGAAATCACAATGATATCCAATTTAAAATGAAGCACCTTACTCAAAGTACTAACTTTAGAATGAAATTGGATGGTACCTGATTGAGAAATGTGTGTAAATCTTAAAGGTTTGAAAGAACCAATTACTGTCTTTCTTTTAGATATTTCAACCTAAGGATACATTCATGTGTGCAAAGTTAAGCGACATTGGGTGTGGCATGTTGCAAGACAGTATTTAATTTCTGTTCAATTTCACAGTGTCTGACATTCTGTGGTTTGGATTTCACGTGAGTTAATCAGTAGGTTCCCACTGAGAAATAAAAGGCAAGTTAAATCATTGGAAATCAATAGTAAAACCCCTAGCAATTTCTTCTCTTTTCTCACATCACCACAAACACTACATATTTATACCTATAGAAGGTTGCTAAATCATGAAACCAGTCTTACTGTACCTGATATACCTGACACCACCGTTGATATTAGCCAGAAACTTTCTGGGTCCATTCATGCACCATCTCAAAATATTCAAACCAATCCTTTCATTAATAAATTTTTTAGTCAACACATTTCTCTAATATTTCTTCCTAACCATTCACTTTTATCATATCAGTACGGTTCCTTAAGTTACCAATTTAAACCACTCTCACGCTTGATTTTTCTTATATCTTCTACAGTTGCACAACTATACATTGAAAGTGGCATTAAACACTATAAAACACACCACAGACCATTAATCAAGCACAACACCTAAGCTATATCAACTACTAATACCTTACATTTCATATTTACTTTCAAACCTCCACTTTTACATTTACAAATGTTTCAAAATTGACTTCAGCTTAATAAAAAATTTAAATATCAACACAAGATAATGAGAACACCCTTTTAACTCAAATTTAAAGAGTAGTAGCAATGAGGCTGTAGAGAAAGTGGTGAAGGTAGACCCATCTGACAAGTGCCTATTAGGGCATAAGTCACTGTAATCATCTTATAGCCTAATGCTAGGCCAGATTAAAAACCAAATGACCAAAAACCTAACAAATTCAAACAAACAAAACAAAAAAACTAGCGGCAAAAAAGCAAGAAGAAGTAAGCACAGGCAGATGGTGGGGGGAAGCCTCTACCAAAAAGTCAAATAGTTGACAAATCTGTCCCAAGTACAAGGAACAAGCACAAACAAACTCGCTCATCCGGGTACCAGGACAGGTGGCAATGAGGCAGGGAGGGTGCAAAACTGTGAGTATTAGGGCCAGGAGGGTGTGCCATTTCTCCTTGCTTCAGATGTGCATCATCAGCATATGATATGGCTAGAAGGGCTACAATTCTCTTATACCAAAGTCGCACCTTTTATAACCTCCTTTGGGTGTTTAATAAACCATAAGTTAAAGAGTTGATATAAATAATGAGAGCAAGAAGCAACTGCTTGATCAATGGTTAATGAAGCTTAATGATCAAGGACTCAATTGGCAGCAGAAAAGAGAAACGCCTGCAAAATAAAAATACTAACCATTTTTTTGTGATGAATGAATTAAATTCTTTAGAGCTAAGCTAACAAATTTAGGGATTAAAAACTTCCATTTTGCCATTGAGCCACAGATCCACCTGAGTAATGAATTTTGCTCCTTGATCAATTGCTGAGAAAATGTGAGCTGCAATAAAAAAAAAAAATTAGGAATTGGATCAATGTAGCAAATCATTCCATTTTAACACAAATGAATTAGAAAAGTCCAAATGAAACACTTCAATAGAAGACTGAATTAAAAAATGAGGGGGGAGAGGTTGTTATTTCAAAAATCAATATTTTTATTTAAATTTAAAGTAGATAACAATGAAGGCATCTTCCATATAGTTTGTAGGCATTGGGGCTAGGAGGGCAAACTGTCGATGTTTGGGCAGGGTGGGCACACAACAAGCCTTCAGATGTGGCCTTATGATAGTTTTCTATTCTTATCAACTCACCAGTGCCCACTCTTTATTTGAGTTTTTGGTTATGGATGGAGGAGGACAAAGCTTCCTGGAAGCAGTGTCAGACCACCATCTTTCATCAAAGAGTGATCCCTCCCACTCTCCAGGATACTTAGTAAAATGGAGATATTTTCAGTGTGAAAGACAATTAAAAGTAAGGTCATTTGACATGTGTACAAAAAGAAGCAGAGCTGGAAGACAAAGCCAGAGGTAAAGTATGTATGAGTGAGAAATGTGTGTGTGTGTGTGTGTGTGTGTGTGTGGCGGAGATGAGATAGAGAGGGGGGGATATGTAACAAAATTGAGAAAGTGAGCAGGGGGTAATTCCCCCCTCCCCCCGCTTTATCAGCTCCTAAGGTACCGCTTCCTTAGTCTTGGAGTGAGGAAGCAGAAAAAGTCTGGAAGTGTGGAGCTCTATATTCATCAGTGTGTGGCACACTTTAGGGGCCACAGTCATCCATCTCCCTGGTCCCCTGTGAGAGAGAGAGAGAGAGAGAGAGAGAGACCATGACTGCACCCTTTACCCCATTCTACACTTAGGGAAAGCGAGGGTACTGACCCAAACATGCAAGAAAATGCCCCGGGGCAACTTAGTGTCCATTTGATATAACGAGCCAGCTCAATTAAGGGTTTTGTGGTGGCCACAATTGTTTATGTTTATATATATATATATATATATATATATATATATATATATATATATATATATATATATATATATATATATATATATATATATATATATATATATATATTCTATATTTCAGAATTATCAATGGCAGACCCTATGCTTACACATGAAATGAAGAGGCACGCAGTTATTGTGGCTATAAAGGCTGAACATAGCAATTTAGAAATAGCACGATTTTTAAAGGTTGCTAAATCCGTCATCTACAAAGTTTGCAAGGGCCAAAAATGGTTAAGCCATGGATTGACAATGTAAGCAACGGAAGGCTTTATGTGTTTCAACAAGACTCAGCACCATCACACAAGGCTCAGGCAGCGCTGGAATGGATGGCGTAAAATTTTCAGGATCACATAACTCATAACATTTGGCCTCCTAGCTCCCCAGATCTCAATCCATTGGACTACTATGTATGCAGCATAGTTGAGAAAGAGCTGAATGAGCACCCTTATAACACTAAAGAATCCCTATAAGCCCACATTCAGAGTAATGTCCAACATGAAGAAGTACCACTTGATCCTAGCATGTAGGCGATTCAGACATCAAATAGAAGCCATTATCGAAGATGAAGGAGACTTATGTTTATTCTTATCTTCACAAATTATCCAGCAAAAGAAAAACACACATTATTTTCTGTCTGCCTTCTCTCTTATTTTTTATAATTGTAATTTGCTTGTTTTTTAATAAACTATATAAAAGCTCAATAAGTTTCTTTAATTTGTTACCTATTTAATATTTAGGTTTATTTTCTATTTCAGTTGCAAGTACAAAACATGTTCAAGAAGAGCTTTTTTAACACAGAGAACAAGAAAACCTGGACAAATAACTTAGTCCAGTTTCAAGCACCATCAAGAAGAGGCAATGTGGCAGTTTGTGATGCACCTTAAAGTGAACGGAGTCGCATGCCCCTGAAAATCCACGTCGTTGGATGCTTCAAATTTCTTGAATCTACCGCCAAAGAACAGAGGGAGAGGATCGGCCTAATTGTTGTGGAGCTAAAAGCCCTATGGAGCAAAACATTGAACTTCCTGCATGTATCTGATCAAGCCATTTGTGCAAAACTAGAAAACCTTCTGAAAGACTATGAGTACTGCAGAAAGAAACAAAACTTTAATTCTTTGAATGAACTATTTGATGTGACCAAGGTGAAAGGCAACTGGTTGTGCAAAGAAGATGAGAACCTCTATAAACAGCAAATTTTTACCAAAGGCCAGGTTGGTTATTCCACTGGTAAACCTGCTAGTGCCAAGACCATCCATCCATCCAAGCGAAAGAAGGCAATGGAAGCAACTGTGTCCCCACTTTCCAGCTCAGTACCACCTGATTGTTCCGAAACTAGCACAGACTCATCCAATAACAGCAAAGACAGTTCTTGGAGGATGAGAATGCAGCATCAACGAGGAAAAGGAAGCTTAACCCAACAGGCTTAGCAAGACTCCTTGCTACAAGCTCAAAGCTGCCATCCCACAGAGCAGCAAAGGTATGTTACCAGCTTTCTGGTGAGGGCATTGAAATCCCAACCCTATGTCAGTCAGCAATCCACAAGGCTATTTACACGAGAGCTGCTCAGGCGAAGAAGCACTTGGTGAGCACGCTTCATCCGGAAAAGTGGAGCTTACACTTTGACGGCAAACGCATTGAGGACTTTGAATATCAGGTTGTGGTCCTTAAGAATGAAGCGAAAGAAATAAAGTTGGCTGCGCTCAAATTGAAGGATTGAGAGCTGTAACAATTGCAAAAAGGCTCTTGGGGTGTGTTAGAGGAGTTCAACTCGTGAGGATCAATTGTTATGCTTGTCGCCAACACAACAAGCGTGAATACCAAAAAAAAGACACGCAGTGTTGTTCGACTGCAGCAAATGTTCGAAGATAAAGGTCACCCCAAACCCAAGTTCATCAGTTGCCAGCACCAGATCCTGGATCAGATTCTTCACGTCATGGATGATGAGCTCCATGGGTCGACTAAATCACCAAACATAAGAGTACTTCTTTGTGCAGGATTTGATGAGCAATTATGATAAATTGAAAGCAGCCTTCAGCGATGGTAAAACTGAGATTAAGGAAATGGCGGCTGGAGAGATGACATGAAATTTCTCTATCACCTCACGCGTGTCTTCCGTCACTTCACTGAGATGAATGAGGTCCCCTTTGTAAAGTTTCAAAAGATCCCAAACATCAGCAATGCACGTTGGAGCCATTCTAGCCCTTCTTACGTTCATTCTGATGCCTGACATCCAGAGAAGGCTGTATAAAATCTGTTCATTCATTTCTTACTCTTGGGCTGACCATTGGTTCAGCACCCACTTGATCCGCACTGAAGATTTTTATGAACTATCTGCAGCTCTGAATGAATACCCAACAGGTCTCAAATGCTTGAAAACCCAATGGAAAACAGATGAATCTCCAATCAATATTGCCTGAAAAAACCAGTGCCGTGAGCATGTGGTCAAAGTTATGCAAGACTTGCACGGGTCTTGCTGCAACAAGGACAACCTATCACTGAGATTCATCCTGCCCAATAACATTATTGTAACTAATTTACTTCCTTGTGTGTTTGATGACCCTATATAATGTTATATATATGTGACTCATAAGCTTTTGTTCAATCAGGTATATGCTGCCAGTGACTTCAAAAATGACAAAAAAGCTGACAAATAAAAAATTTTAAATCATTTTGTGCGTGAGTTTTTTTTTAGCAAATCACCTTGAAAGTAAGATTTTATATAATCTTTAATTAAAGCTCATCAAATTATGACACAGGGATATGAGGTTGTAAAAAAGTCATCACCCTAATATATATATATATAAAAGAAAGTCACAACTTGCACGCAAGTCAAAATTATGATAAATAACACCAACAAGGAAAATGGAAAAACGATTCCAAGCGCTTTCGTCTTTATTCTAAAAGACCTCTTCATTGAATAACGTAGGTCAGGAAAGACAATGTCTTAAATAGTAAGGAGTGGGGGGTTAAAATTACTACCTGCATCAAAACCCTAACTAGGGGGTACAAATTCTTTAAACACTTTAATTTGTGATTTAATATAATTAGATATGATAGGATCTAGGCTAAACAATCCAGGGCTAATATTAAAATTTGGGAAAATATTAATAGAGATACACTCTAAAATATTTCTTGAAATGTAGTTTGTACATTTAATAATAGTTTTAGCACTATTCCAATTAATAGTATGATCCTGACTATAGATATATAAAAATAATGCAGATTGTTGACAAAAATTACGAACATTAGTTTGGTGCTGTTTAACTCTAACATTCAATTCTTTACCTGTCTGTCCATAATAGCATTTTTCACAATTATTGCAACCAATAGAATATACAATGCATGGTTCAGGGGGGGGAATTTTTTACGAGAAGTCACCATACTTTTCTTCATAGATGGAAGAAATTGCGTCATATTACACAAATCAGTAATCAGTGCTTCAACTTCATCAGGCTTCCTTTCTTGGCCATCAGATATAATTTCCAGTGCTTTTCGGCTTCAGAGGTTGGCAACAACATTCCACTTCTCCTCCAGAGCCTCACATTGTCAAAAAGCGCAAGACCAAATGTCACTTCTGACAGGTACCACATGTGATGTCCCAACACTTTCAGCTCTGACTCTTATGATCTCATTGTTCATCTCTTTTGTGAGGGCTTTGTAAAGGTCAAGGTTGTTTCTTGGGGCTTTTGCTGAACGCAAAGCTGAGAACCACGCTCAAATATAGTAGCGCATGATGAAGATGCAGAATTTGCCCAGCTTTGGAGGAACTGCGGCCTTGATGGTGTGTGAAGTGGACAGCTGCTGTTTGTTGTATTCTGATAACCGAGGTGTGAAGATGCACATTTTCAGTGTAAATCACTCTTGCCATCCATCAAGCCCAATGGATTGCGCCCAGCTTGTTGTAAGGATTAGCTGCATTTGAATGCACACTCCACCCTTGGATCCTGTATTCATCACTATTGTGTCAAAACACAGTGCTGGAATTCGATCGGAATTAGCCTAATCGGATAGACTGGAATGGATGGTGTTTGCCATCAGTGATGGGAACTGTAAGGATCTCTTCACGCCTTCTCCAGAAATGAGGATCGACAGTGTCCCCAATGCCTTTGTTTGTGAGAGAGGGCATAAGTTTTCCATCCCAGTGGAGCAAAGTGTTCTTTCAGCTCTGCAGCCTTTTCCTGGTGATGACGTCTTGGCTGAGGATTGGTCATGCTTGTGCTCAACGACAATTCTCCAACGTTCGCTATTAGCTCCTCCGCAAATGGAAGCAGCATGTGTGCAGCTTGGCAGTCACTTATGTTGGTCCAGAGCAGCAGAAACTTGTGGGGAGATGATTTTCTTCTGTGAGGGTGCAAGGTGGGATCGTTTTGGTGGGGGAGTTACTATCATGGCTTGCTCTTCAGACGAAGTGGGCGAGGTCGAAGATTCAAATTCAAAGGTGGCTTGCCTTTCTGCAAATGTTTGACTTTCCTTTGCAGCTTAACTTCTTTCATTGCTCCCCACCCCCCTGCTTGCCCGGATTCCTCTGAGCTTCAAGGAACTCACGGTCCCCCCTTGATCTTGATCAAGTACATGGCATCGCAATGTGCTACATCAAAACTTTTTCAGGGAAGCAACGAAATTGGCTTGGTTTTCCTCAGCTTGCCCTGTTGTACAGGATTTTGATTTTTTCAATCCATTGTACTCTTCATGCAGACACCGTACTTTCTTGAGGATATCACATGGATCAATGGTCAGAATATTTGCCTTAGAGTACTGATGTTGATCTTTGAGTGCCATCTGCCGAACTGAGAACGTCAAATCACGCAGGTCTAGCTTTGCATGGCACTGAAAAACACACAGGACTTCCTCACGGTTCGGGAGAACATTCAATGGCAGCTGTTGAGTTGCTGGGGCTCCTAGGAGCCATAACTTGTCAGGAGACCTTGTGGAAGACTTCTGAAAAAAGGAAAAACAAGTCAATAAACAGGAGAATAAGACGGAGATCTCTCCATAACATAAGACAATACTGAAACCATTTCTTGCACTGCAAAACTGTACAAGGCGGGACCATGCCTTCGTTGAATGGGGTGGTGCAATAGGGACAAACTTCAAAGCGTCTGCATGACATGAAGATCTCATGCTACAAGACTTAGAACTGCCTGGTTCCATGTTATAGTCCGAACACTTTTGATTCTTTTACTCATCCTAATATACACATTAGTTGTACTTTCTTATATATTTAATCTGGTTGGTGATTGCCTGCCTGACATCCTTTTGCACAAGTGTAAATGGAGATAGGGGTGAAAGAAAGATGGGTGGAGGGAGGGGAGTCACGAGGAGAAAAAGGTGGGAGGAATACAGAAATGTTACAACCTACTACTGGCAACTGAGGTCAAGAGAAGGCTGATTCAGCACCCCATACCCCATCTCAGCCTTGAATATGGATGAAAACAAGTCATCAACTAGCCTGACAATTCAGCTGCCAGACAAGGAATAAAGCCTGGGTAGACTCAATCTAGATTGAGACTGTTGGGGGCAGTGGAGCCAAGAAGGTATGCCACTGTAACAGGCATAATTAAGTGAGAGAGAGGCCTGCTGCCTTGGGAATCGAAAATGCACTGAAAGACCACAAAATCTATATGGAATAGAGGAAGGAAGGCGCCTCCCAAAACTACGAGTCAAAAGTCCAGAGTAAATGAATCTGACCAAGTATACAAGACAAGCAGTAGACAGCCTGCTCATCCCAATACTGGGACAGGTACATGTGCGAAAGCTTGGCCAAGAAGACAAGCGCAGCAGCTGGAAGAGCTCAGCAGGTTTTAAACAAGGGGTGGATGGGACATAAAAGCTGATCCTAAGCCTTCATATAGAGTCATCCAAGTAGTATAATAGCACAGCTGCAGCATCACATGGTATGTGCTTTAAGAAATAAAAAATTTCACTGCTGTAGAAGCTTTGTGACCAGATGGGTCACGGCAAATATTCAAGCATGGTCACTCCAGGGAGAAGCTTATTTTTATAGCAACTATCTAGCAACAGCTACAAAAGGCATAAATCACTGTAATAATTTTTTGACTAATACTAGGCTACATTAAAAAACAATATCAATAAACACACTAAACAAAATAAATAAAACCAAAACTAAGAAAAATAAATAAAAAAAGCAAGAGAAGAAAAAAGTACACTCCATCAGGAGGATGACTCCAGATCAGGAACATGCAACCAACACCAAAGAGAGTCAAGTAAATGGAGGAAAACCTCCTTCTCTAAGAAGTCAAAGAGTCCACAAGTCCGTGTCCATGAACCCATCCTGAGTACAAGAGGTAACGCTCCCACTCATCCCAGTAGCAGGACAGGTAACATGCGTGAAGATCACACAGACTAAGACATTCAACAAGAATAAGTTGAAGTCTGGGGGACAATGCAGTCATCACAGTAAGGGACCTGCAAGCACTCCAGCAAATGGAGGTGCATGCCACAGGTTTGCCCAATTCGAGGATGACAGAAAGCAGTGAAATGGGACACAACTTTAAGTTCCCTTCAGCCATCGCCCATCTCCTTTGCCAAGCAGACCGGAGGGCTGCCTGATTCCTGCCATATAATTGGTGTGAGAAAGAGTGTAATCCTGGTCTGTCCCCAGGCAATGCCAGAACCAAGTTCTTAGCATTGCAAAATGAGAGACAATCCACAGCCTGAATAGCCAGATTTCTTTCTCCAGGAGATATACGTCACTTTGCTTCAAGGAAGCAGGTTGTGGCTATCTGCAATTGACACACTTGCCCATAGTTGATAAGGACTTACTGTGTGCAGACTTGGAGCAACTTACAAAGACTTTGGGTAAAGCCAAGTTTGAACATCTACACAAGTGATTCGTTGGACAAAAGTGGTTGCAGTAGTAGCACCACCACGGAGAAGATACCAACCGGCACACAACAACTCAGGAAGCCATCATGATCAAATGTGACAGAGAGTTTTGGGGTGAGTCTCAAGCCCCTCACTGTTTTCTCATTGCTCATTCAACCTTGCCCTTGGTCACCAAGCTCTTCAGTTATATTTCCTAAAGAGTAGTCCATGAGTTTCCTTGCAGAAACCACTCCTTTCACAAAAATTCATGGTAGAGTGCAGCGTCGCACTCACTGACAAGCCATTTAGTATCCAAAGGGCACTAAACAAGGTAGCTTTGGAAGGGTCTGCCACATTCGCCAGAATGCCGCCATCCCCCAAAATTGGTCGCCTTTGGCTCTTTACCAGTGAACCTAGATATTGCTCTCCTTTGATGGAACATATGGCATTTGGGCAATATGCTGCTATCCAATGAGCGAATAACTAGAAAGCTTTTGAAGCCAGCGGTCAAAAATGCCAGGTAGTGTATCAATGAGGTGAACCAACATAATCGGGGCTCCATTCACCACACTGCAACTTTGGTCTTTGTGCGGGTTTACCCTGCCAGATGAGCTAGTCTTGGCCTGGTTACTTGCTGATGTGTCCATCCCTGACGACTCCACAGAGGGAGAGGAACCATTAGTCTTAGAATCCTTCTTCCTTGGAGAGGAGAGTGTGGCATGAGTCCGCTTGTCTCCAACCCTGGAGGGGGACCTAGGGTTGAATGAATCACCCTCAGTAAGATCCTTCTCTGAAATATGCAACAACCTCTCTGTCAAGGGGAAACCAGTCAGGGAAGGAGGTCCCTCCTCTCCATATGAGTCCTGGGGACCCTTGCTGCCTGAGAAGGAACTTGCACAGGGGTGGACTCAGGTTCAGTGTCTGGTACCAAGCCAAGGTTTCCCCCCATGGAAAACACTGACATCTGGGGTGGGGTCACCTCCAGCACTAATCTCCATCTAGAGAGAGAGGCCTCTAACTGGCTACTCCTGACCAACAAGGTGTCAGGTATCCAAACTCAGAACTCAAAGGGTCTATGGCTCATCACAAACTTCACTGGAGCTGGCATGCTGACCTCAGTTGGAAAGAAAAGATGAGCGGGCATGTTGGCTTCCATTAATGTGACAAACCTCAAATGGAAAAGGTATTTTGGCAAGGCTCTGGGGACATAGCCTCCTCTTACCCCTCTAAGGGAGTTGAAATGTTTTACCTGCCCGCATCAGAGGGGAGGAAAAATGGTGAGAAATTAGCAGTGCCTGATAATACATTGTGTTTACGACAGGCATGGGAAGATTGGCAGGGTTTCACAAACCATCTGGATATTATTTTCTTAATGAAACCTATCATCTCAATGACCTTACTCCCTACCTCAAAGCAACTGTTTACATTTATAGATTGTTACTTAAAATAAATATGAATTTGAGTTATAATTGTATTGTAACCATCTTCAATACATTTTTTTTATATGTGTAAGTCCAACCATTCTTAGAATTTGTGATTATAGGTAATTACCTTTTTCTCTTAAAGTCTTTCAAGAAGATCTTTTGATATAACTGTTTCCATTTCCACATGAAATTTGATGGAGGGATTCCAAGCCCAAAAAGAATCTTTCCCACAACCTTGATAAGGTTTTGGGTTTTTTTTCCTGTAAATTCAAAGCGCAAGAAGATCTTTTGATATACTGTTTCCATTTCCACATGAAATTTGATGGAGGGATTCCAAGCCAAAAAAGAATCTTTCCCACAACCTTGATAAGGTTTTTGTTTTTTTTTCCTGTAAATTTAAAGCGCAATAGCAATGAGGGCATAACCCGCAGAAAGGTTGTAAGGGGATCTGTGAAGAAAGTGGTGAAGCTAGAGAAACTGTGGAAGAGATATAGCTGCAGATCATCCTGTAGATAATAGGGTTAAGAAGGCAGTCTCAATCTATGGATGAAAGCTGGTTGGCAACTAAGCTGTGAAAATAGCAACTGGCCAGAAAAATATGATCGAAGAAGCTTGTAAAGAAAGTGTTGAAAAATACAGTAAAATGAAAATGCCTATAAGGAATAAAGTTCAGGCAGTATCAATCTAGTTTGTGACTGCCAAGAGCACTGGAGCTGTGATGGCATGCGACTTGTCCAAGTAGCAAGTGCAACAAGTCTATGCAGGGCACCCCTAGCAGGGGATAAGATTTATCAGGAATAAAAAAAGTTCCTGTAAAATGTAAATTAATAAAAACATGCAGCAAATTTCAATTCCTGCCACAGTACAATAAACTCTTTAGGACAATGTTATGATGTATATAAAAGCAGATGAATGAACTACCAAGGATATAACAGGCATTTAAGAGCCCATATTTGAGTAACATTAAAGGCAGTGATACAACAGCAGCAAAAATTATAGTGGTAACCTTTCTGAGACACACTAAACCACAAAATGAAAAGCAAGAAACTCATGGAAAACCATCAGGATACTTGACAACTGTAACAATAGAGAACAAGATACAGGGGTTGGACAAAATAATTGAACAGTAAAAATTTAACACAATATTTCAATGTTCAATTATATTATGAATATCAATCCAAATTTCATTGTGAGTATTTTGTTTTTATTGTAGATACATATTTTTATTTATCAACTTTAATGATTATTTGTATTTCTTTTTTAGATGATGGTATAGATGCTAAGATGTGTGACCTCACTGAGTTGAAAAAGGGCAAATTGTTGGAGCTCAAATTGCAGGAGCTTCCGTCACCAGAACAGCTAAGCTCCTTGGTTTTTAGAGAAGCAAGGTAAAACCTCTAGCAGGAGGAGTAATTCCGGTAGGACTTCAAAGCTCGCTGAAAGAGACCGATGAGAGTTGAAACGCATCCTGATGAAAAATCCCTGGAGATCTGCCCCATAAGTGACTGCAGAGTTGAATCAACATCTCACTAGCCCAGTTTTGACCAAAACTGTTTGCAGTGAACTCAAAAATATTCAAAACATTCAAAAACGGTTGAACTGGTGTAGAGATCACAAGGGCTGGTTGACAGACCAATGGAAGCAAGAAATATTCTACGATGAGTCAAGTTTTTCTCATTTCCCCACTGTAGGGGGAGTTTATGTGTGGAGGCAGCTCGGGGAAGCTTTTAATCCTGAATGCTTTCTTCCTACAGTGAAGCACGGAGGAGGGTCAGTGATGATTTGGGCAGCCATATCTCAGAATTCTCTTGGTCGAATCATTGCCCTGCATGGTAGGATCAACAGCAACGAATATCTGTTTTTTTTTGAAGATCAAGTCCATCCCATGGTCCAGACATTATTCCCTGATGGTGAGTGCCTTTTCTGAGATGACAATGCCCAAATACACATCACTCATGTAGTTAAAAATTGGTATGAAAAGCATAGGAGTGAGCTACAACAAATGGAGTGGTCCCCACAATCTCCAGATCTTAATATTATTGAGCATTTGTGGTGCATCTTGGACTGACAAGTTAGAAGTTGTTACCCTCCACCATCATGTCTGAAACAGCTGGAGCAGGTATTGCAAGAGGGAAGGATCAAGATTCCACTCAATGAAGTCAGGAAGCTGTATGAATCCATTCCAAGATGCATAGACACTGTTCAGAAAGCAGCAAAAAGAGGACTAACTCCACATTAAATAAGTATTCAATGAATTTAACACATGTTCCAATTATTTTGTCCAACCCTTGTATGCGCAAAGCCATCTACTTGAATGAAAACAGGGGCACTTCACTAAACAGGCAACCAGCTTCATACATGACACATAAATCAATAAGAAAACACTTAATCTCTAACACAGATCCGCAAAGAACACAACCTACAAACAAATTCACCACAGTATTTTTTTTGGGGGGGGGAGAGGCCCATCTGATGACTGTTTACTTGGGCATAAGTCGCCGTACTCACTACAGCCTATGCCTAGGGTATATAAAAAATCAAATAAATAACAAATAACAAGGCTAAAAAAACCATAGACTAAAAAGAAAAGGAAAAAAAACAGAACAAAGCTAAAAGGTAAGAAGAAGGAAGTGCGCTTCATGTTGGGGGTAGCCTCCCCCCCCTGCGCAGGAGCATGCGACCCGCAAAAAAATAGTCAAATAATGGGGAGGAGACTGGCGACCCAAAACAAACAGTCAAAGTGGAGAGCGTCAGCCTCCTTCAAAAGGTTGTATAGTCCACAAGTCAGTGTGCATGAACCAGTCGTGAGTACAAAGGACAGGTGCAAGCGACCCTGCTGGTTCCGGTACTATGTGCGCAAAGAGCACCCAAAGTGGCACATTCAACATGAATGTGCAGAACAGTCTGGGTGACAACGCAGTTATCCAGGTAAGGAGCAGGCGAGCGCTCCATCAAATAGCGGTGCATCCCACGAGTGTGTCCAATTCAGAGACGACAAAAAGCAACCTGAAGCCATCGAGGCATTAGGGGGTAGGTCCATGGGAACAGTTGCGGCGAAATGGCACGTATCTGTAAGTTTCCCTCGACCATCTCCCATCTTCTTCGCCAAGCCAACCGGAGGGCAGCCCATATTCCTGCCATGTAGTCAGTGTGAGGAAGAGAGAAACACTAGTCTGGTCGCCCAGTCCTCGCAGACTTTTGTCGCACTCATTCCCAGCAATTCCTACATGCCCATGAAGCCAGCAGAAGATAATCTTGACATCCGCTCGGCTCACCAAAACCGTGGCATCTCGGATATAGCGAACCAGAGGATGTGAAGATTCCAATGCCCTAAGAGCACTTTGTCAGTCGCTATAAATCACAATCTGGTCTCCGAACTGGGCACGTCGTGTTATCTCCCGTACCGAGCGGTGTATTGCAAACAGCTCAGCCATGAAGACAGAGGCAGCACCTGGCAGAGACCCGCTGACTTCAAACTGAGGGGATACGGCGTGGAAACTGACCCCTTCTTGGGACTTGGAGCCATCCCTATACACTGGCACAGTTCCAGCATGACACAAAGTGTGTTCCAAAAAGGCCGAATGCAATACTCCCGGCACTGTAGAGCTTTAGGAGCAGAGGTGTGGCGACAAATATTCAAGGGTGGTACCCTCCAGGGTAGAACCAGGGAAGCCACCAGCCAAGAGCTATACCTAGCTATCAAAGGAGTTACTTATACCCTAAACCCAAAGGGCTTAGGGTATGACAGGCGTCTCTCGGTGGCATAGGCACCATCAAGATCAGCTGCGGATGCAGTGATAGCTGTTGGCAACTGAGGGAGGCGCTGGGCTTGCATGTAAGGGCGAATAAAGCGCTGTGCATGGAGCAGAGTGAGTGGCATCTCCCTAGTCTCCCAATGGGGGGAGTGCGGAAGGCACCAGTCAACAGGCGAAGGCCAGTGTGCTGGATCCGAGTCCACCTTCCGCAATACATGGTCGGCTGCAAATGCATAAAACTCGCACCCTAGTCGAGCTTTGAAAGAACAAATGATCGATAAAAAAGTAAGGCAGTACCCCTATCAGCACTCAGGGTGCTGAACATCACAGAATGAAGAATATCCATGGTGCAGACACGAAGCGAGAGCTGAATGCAACTGACTCAAAGCAAACCTGTTGTTGAAGGGTTCTCCACCTCTGTAGGTAAAGTCCAGATGGTGGCCTTCCGCGACATTACGACTCGCATTGAATACTGGTGGAGCAGCATCCTGGCTAGAGAATGCAGAGAAAGCGGTCATGAAGGATTCCGCCACAGACGTGTTGTCCGAGATTGCGGTCCCATTATCCTGGAGAATGGGAGGGGGTCCTGCAAGAACTTGCCCCAAATCCTTTTGACTCGCTTCCACACCTCTGCTAGAGGGGTCATCCCATTAAGTCAAGACACGTATGCCCATCAAGAAGAGCAGTAGTTGTGCTTTGAAATATACCTGAACTTAGCCCTGGCTCGCCGAAATTCACTGACAGTGAAGTTGTTTGGGCAGCATTTAAAGTGCACATAGACATAACGCTTCTGTTTGAGGGCCGTCTCACACTCAGTTGACCACCACGAGAGCTATTGGCATGCAAAACGGCCAAGCATTCTAGGAATAGTAGTTAGGCCCACACTGATGCGGACCACCACGCCCACGCCAAGCACCACCAGGGCAGGTTCTCAGGCAGCAGCAGCCTTCAAAATTATATTTGAATGGGAAAATGATGACTACCATGGAGCTCATCCACCACTCCCACACCGAAAATTAGGCAGTGCATCCAGAGAGCACAAAGATTGATTGAGACAGGAAAATAAAGTGGTTCTCAGGCAGTGCTGCATAAACTCATCCACATTTAGGAAACTCACCACAGTAATGGTATACTAGATCAAAGAGGCAAAAACTTTCCCAGCCTCTTGCCCTGACATCTTAAGCATACACCTAAAACACCTAGGTCCAAGAGGTATTGACACAAACAAATCCTCATCCACTCTATCTGCCCACAAAATACCCATTATCAGTCAAACAAATGACCTGCTAACACATCATATCACCCCAGGCGAAAATAAACATGGAATGTTTAATTGTAAAACAAACTCAACCAACACATCCCAGTCGAGACCCCTCCCCCAACATGGCTTCTGAACTCAGACAAAGTCAACTATACATCCCCAATTGCACCAAGCCAACATTCAGAATCACACACACACTGAAACCGCTCACTCTTCCATTCATGCGCACTACCAACACACAACTACACACTCTCCCCCTCTGGCATACACACATCTGAAGCCACCTTACATTGTGAAGACAGAATGCACTTGGCCAGACTGAGATGCGGGCACCACTCAGCCCTTCTCAGCTACCAGAAATGGCTGGATGACTCCATTATGGATGTCTGTCCAGTAGGGTGGAGTGAATTTTTATTTTTTTAATGAGAATAATGATTGAGTAGTTCTCAATAGGTGCATATACATCCAAAAATAACCCCTAACCCAATTTGGGGTGGTAGCCCCCCAAATTAACTTGCACCGCCCACTAAAGGTCAAGCAGTGATCAAATTCTACTATTTCATCATAACTTTTGAAATATTAGTCATAGAGAGCTGAAATTGGTGTCAAAAGATACGGAAGATGGAAGATGCATGTTTATGTATCATAATTAAACTTTTTATTCAATCTCTACATATAAAAAAGTTCTGAATTTTTTTTTTTTTAATATTTTAGGCCAAAAAATGTTTTGCGTTTTAGTATAACACTAGAAATGCACAGGTCATTGTCAAATAGGCTTAATTATATTATACTGGTTAACAGTACAACTTATCTATTACTACGACTAGCTGATACATGTATTTTATTATTATATACTTTATATAGGTCTGTTTTCGAGCAATGCTATATAGCATTAGCATTAATGATAGGGTTCTACCACTAATGCTACGGTACATTTAGTTCATTAATCTTTATTTAACCATGTATTTTTATTTAAACTAACCATGTTTTTTTTATCTTTTACAGATTGTATATCTATTATCTATAGTTTAGCAAATTTGTTAAGACAAGTCAATTCTCTACTCAAAGTATGATGCCAACAAAGAAAGTAGTGGAACGTATGTTGCATAAAAAGGAATGAAAAGCTAATCAGGCTGCGAAAATAGTAGCTAAGGAATTGATCGAACAGTGGGTGTGATGCAATGTGTATACTGTACATCAAGTGATAGTAGTGAAAAGGATCACAGAGGTAATGGAAAGGTTTTCATCTACGGAGAAATATCCAAAGAAGAAGCATGGTCCAACATTTGAAGGGTATGTGACAAAGTTTATGGAGGAATGCAGAACAGCTTTTAAACATATTCTGTTATGATAAAAAACAAAGGCATGTTTTGGAAAAGGAAAACAAGTTGAAGATGAATAGTAGAGATCATGAGTTCTACAATGACCAAAAGGGTCACAGAAAGCTTGTCAAACTCGGACTTATAATTCATGAAAAGGCATAGTTCAAGCGCACAGTCAATACCAAAAGCTGAAAATGCAATACCTAGCACTTATGTCCAATCTGATAGTGAAAAGCAATGTAGTTCTACAAGCTTTGCTTCTGATGCTACCTCTACTCACAAGAATATCAGTCAGAAGTTAAAAGACAAAAGTTAAATGACCAAATTAGGATAGCAATGAGAAATTTAAGTTTAATGTGTGAACGATTTCAAATATCAGGTCATTCTGGTGCTGCTGTTGCAACTGCAACTTTAAAGGATTTTGGTTTGGTTTGATGAAGACAGAAGATATGTAATAGATAGGAGCAAACTGAGAAGGGAGAGAAATAAATACTGAAGAGAAATTTAGGCAGAAGAAGAAAAATTATTTCAATGTGTAGATGGGATATACATACATTGATGACAGGAAGGATGCAACAATGAAAATGACAGAAGCAAATGGAAAAACATATCACAAGATAGAACTGGAAGAACATTATGTGGTAGTTGGCAAACTGAGAAGGGAGAGAAATAAATACTGAAGAGAAATTTAGGCAGAAGAAGAAAAATTATTTCAATGTGTAGATGGGATATACATACATTGATGACAGGAAGGATGCAACAATGAAAATGACAGAAGCAAATGGAAAAACATATCACAAGATAGAACTGGAAGAACATTATGTGGTAGTTGGCAAACCAGGTTCTTTCTACTTGACACATGTGGCTCCAGATAGTGGTAAAGGCAGATAAATTGCAATATCCCTTTATAATGCAATAAAGCACACTGATCTGCATCATAATTTAATCAAGATAATAGGATCAGATGGCACAGCAACAATGACTGGCAATCACAATGGCTCCTTGGCATTATTGGAATCTATGCTGCAAAAATCATTACAATGGCTTATATGCTTGCTCCATTGCAATGAGTTACCGCTTCATCACATTTTTATGAAAATTGGAAATCAAGTGAAAGGTTTTATGTCAGAGTGGGACATTGTGAAGTTCAAGTAAATTAGATGCACAAATTTTCCACTGTTGTCCAATGATGTAATTGATGACCTGAGCACTAATCGATATTATGCTTATAGGATATACATGAGTGTAATATTAAGTGAGGTTGATGAAGATTTAGAGCTACTGGAGATTGGAGAAATTTGTCATGCAAGATGGCTGACATTGGCATGTCACATTTTGAGGTTTTATGTCTCTCACTGGTCACCTTAAATGAAATTGTGTTTGCTGGCAGAATTCTGCATTAAAGTCGAGTTTGCAAGCTGGTTTGACATTAAATGTCATAATAAGATCACTGATGGTTCTCAGAATTTCTACATGATTCCGCGTGAATTAAAATTTCCAGATCAAAGAATACGAGAAACTGCTGTGACAGTGCTTGAAAGGAATGCATAGTTTGCATACCAAGAGAACATACTAATATCAATGCTCTCAGATTCAATGAATCAGTTAGGCATTTAGCCGTTAATAAGATCTTATATTTAAGAGGTACCCTCACTGAATTTGTAATTGAGAGTGAATTTGTCCATCAAGACTATTCCCCTTCAAATAGTAAGGACAGCTCTGATGAAAAAGCTGAATACCATTTTAGTTTAAATGTCTGCAAATTTATACTCCCAGTAATCAACTTTAGCAGGGTTTGAAAGATGAAATGGGTTAATTTGTCAGAAGATAACATCACATAAACTAATGAAGTGCTTCAATACCAAGAAGCAATTTTAATCCAAATTGAATCATCTTTAAGGGGTAGATTGGACTATATAGCCGAAGTGAAGGCAGCCATCTAAGGGAGAAAACCTGATAAAAAGCAATAAAGTGGAAGTATACCTACTGGGAAGTCTACACACTTAAAAAGTAGACAATGCGTCATGTAACCTACCCCTGTGGTGGTGAAGAAATGGTTGCAATTAGATAGACCTACCAACTAAGAACTATTATATACTGTATTATGTATACTATGAAATTCATGGAGATTTTAATGCTGCTATAAAATCCTAAAATTTTAAAGCAAAACAATGCAAAAATATGTTCTTTGTTCATAACTTTTTTATATGTAGATATAGAATAAAAAGTTTAATTATGACACACATAAACATGCATCTTCCGCATCTTTTGACATAAATTTCAGCTCACTATGAACAATAGTTCAAAGGTTATGATGAAATAGTAGAATTTGACCCTTGCTCAACCTTTAGTGGGCGGTAGCTGGATAATTTAGGGGGGCTAACACCCAAAATTGGGTTAGGAGTTATTTTTAGATGTATATGCACCCATTGGGAACTACTCAATCATTATTCTAGTTAAAAGAAATGTTCACTCCACCCTACTATCCAGGTTGTAGCAGATCCACCCACACCATAAAACACAATGGAAGACTGCATAAATCACAACCACATACGCAGACAACACAACATGCACTCAATGGAGATCTTGTGGGAGCACCCAGTGCTGACAGGGGCCTTCCTCACAGGCCCAGGGCTGTTCAGCCAGACAGCCTTGGGCAAAGCAACAACAATATCACCTTGACCATACAAAAAAAGGGTTAAATGGAAAGGTCTAAGGGGAATAAAGCCCAGGTAGTTTCAATCCAATTCATGACTACCAGGGGATCTGGGGCCACTAGGGATCCACTCATCTAGGCACCAGGTTTAACATCACACAAAAAAAACACCTTGAGTATTCACAGAATCACATTTTGGACAACAAAGGAATCCATTATCCACACATATAAGCTATTCATCACTCACTTTTACTTTTACAACTTGGCACCCAATTTCACCTTAGCACACTAAAGAAACCACAAAACACTCAACCTTGTCTAGGGGCACACCTGCAGCACCCCAATAATCATCTTACACTTTAAAGCAAAGGTTGCCTCTATAAAATACTATTCAACCTCCATGAATGCAATTTATCTATAGTACGCACAACCTGAGCAATAAATAGAGGACATCAATATCTCCCACTAAACATACACAAAACATGAGATATTCAAGGATTCACACTTCCCTCAAATCAGACCACCTCTACCCCCCCCCCCCCACACACAAACAAATAGCACAGCATAAAACCAATCTCTGGATCTAAACCACCATCTTAATGCTACTCCACCAGATAGTGAGTAACCCAAGTATAATTATCATACACAGGTTACCGTGGCACAGTTTCAGTGGTCACCTCCCGAAATCAAAAGCATATAAATATTGCACTGGTATAAGTGATACAGGCATCTGCTCCAATTGCAACCAGGACCCAGACAGTTCAATACATTCACAACATGCCCTCCACAAATACAAATGAGAAAATCTAAAGATACACAGAGTGCTGGATCTCTGAGAAAACTGTATCTGGTCAGTGGAGTTTAATGAGGCTGTCATTATAAGAGATGGAGCTTAGCGAGGGAGCAACATAAGTAGACCTGTGCTAAAATCGAAGCAAGGACAAGAATCAATGATGATTAGATGCATTGTCCACATAAACTTTCTCCAGTGCATCAATAATTCCACTCTTTTTCCAATCAAACAGTCAAATAGATGACATTTGTTCTTGCTTCAATTTTAACATAAATTATATTGCTCAAATGATGGCTCTTTTTAAACTATTGTTCCTTCCTTGGTAATCCATCAAACAAATTCATCTTCATACTCATCATAACATGACTGTAAAAGCATTTTTAGAAGTGCTGCAACTGAAATGAAATTTGATGCTTTAGTTTTTTGATAATTTGTAATTTCAGGCAACTTGTTAGATTTTCTTTGTAAAATGTCCACCAAATATTCCAAGGTGTTGGTCTTTTCCCCTTCTGCTTCACAAAAGACTCATCATCATTATTATAGTGTCACCACTATGTTCTGATGCTTGGGAGCATATGTAGATTTAGTATTGTAGCAAAAACAAAGACTCAGGCATGAAATGTTCAGCCACTAGTAGGAGTGACTAGTCCTATGGGTGTATATAATTGCGTATATAATTGCATTCTTAATACAGATGGGAAAATAGAAATCTCAAAATAAAATATTAGTCAGTAAATGGCACAAATAGAAATTGATATAATACCAATTAAGAATATTACAAAATGAATTAACTTACCAATCTATCTGAATCCAAGCCTGGATCAAATATTCTTGTCAAAGTTATCAAAATTTGTTCTGTTATCTCCATAGTTAAACCCTTGTGCTTGACTTGATTCAATAAAACATCACATAATTTTCTTAATTCATCTGAAATTATTTTTCGTTTAGCATTGCCTCTGCACCAAGCCTGGATCTTTAGAGCTGCTTCCTCTCGTCGTCTTTGATCCTATAAAAAAAACAAAAGCGAAACACATAATTTAAGTGATATTAATGATAAATTGGAAGGGTTAGATTTAGTGCAACTTTTTCTAAGTGTTAGAACTGTAAAGCAAACAAAAAGATCCCCACCCAGCAATTGGAAAAGTTAAGAGAACTAGCAAAAATCCACCCTCCAGGCTATTTTGTTAGGCCTGCAACACTTGTTCGCTTCACTCACAAAATTAAGTGTGTACAATAAACAAAGATTTTTATTTCACAACACATTCCAAATTGGTATGCAAAAATATAATAATTTCACAAGTTAGAATCCCCTTCTTAAAAAAAATTTAAAAAGTGAACAGATGGACACAGACACATACCTACTAAGATCATTATAATAAGATATATGAGTGATAGATACTATACACTAAGGAAATATGAGGAAAGTAGATGAAACAAAAGACTTATGCAAAGTCCTTGCTCCGTGATCTGCCCTGGAGGCCCATTCAACCCAGAATCACCTTCAAGGTCCTCCTTAACCAGAGTGAGTTTCAGGTAAATAGATAAAAAGTTGAAAATATGCTTAATGGCTTATGACTGCACCAATGTAAGGTACCCTACTTTGAATACGTTCCTTAAGAGTTTATCTGTCATGTGAGTAACAGCATACACAACTTCTGAGACTTACAAGTGAAATAAAAAAATGGTAAGGTATACTCACAGCTCTCCAAGCTAGGAGAAGCTACCACAGGGACCTCATTACAAAGTGAAAAAGGAAGCAAGACAAGACTGAGAATAAAGACAATGTCTCCACCGAATGACAATGTCACTAATACCACCATGAAGAAGAAATTCATCACCAGTGTCAGGCAGAACATCTCTGTGGAACATAGTTAGTCCAGAAGCAAACTTGTGAAGAAACTGGGTGTGAATGAGGCAACCATCCACAGAGCACTGCACCAGGATCTGGGCTATCAGTTGTACATGATGAAGAGGCACCAGCTTCTCATGCAATTAACCAAGGAGTCATAGAGTGAAGGTACAAGTACTCATCAATCAATGAAGTCAAGCATGATAGTGCCAGCCTTCCTTTTTTCCTCTCCGATGAGGAAAATCTAGTGCAGGAAAGGAGGGTGAATGAGCAGTGATTACTATCTGTGCAAAGACCCATCGGAAATGCCTACATTTATGTACAGCAAATCTTCGGCTTCTTTGATGGTTCTGGGCATGGTGAGGAGTGAGGAACACATTATGCCTCTTCAAATCTTCCCCCCAGGGCCTAAGTCAATGCAGACATTTACATAGTGAAATCTTGGATGGATCAAGTAGCAGCAGTCCAGCAGCACTGCTCCCCAGACTTGTTGCCATCCAGCTCCCTTGATGGCAAAACCTTAGATTATTTCATGTGGGGCATTGTTGAGAAGGATATCAAGGATATAAAGACGATTTAGGATCTCTGAAGGCCATCATTGAGGAGGTAATATCATCTATTTCATGCCCTAACAAGGGCATGCAACCAGTTCAGACCACACCTTGCAAAGGTTGTTAAGTCAAATGTTGGTCATTTCAAATAATTTCCCAACTATATACATATATCATGCTATTTGTGAGAATATATTGCCTTGTTTGATACACAACTCATTTTCTTTTTCTGTGTACAATTTGTATCAACTTACCAGAAATCCCCTGTATAAGATCTTAAACACCCTAGCACTATGTTACCTGTCTGCCACACTGAGATCTCTACATTTGTACTCTGCTCACTGTAGATGTCTGTGCTGCATGGGTCAGGTGATTTTCAGATATTTGCTTTTAGAATGTGGAATGATCTGCCTACTGTTTATGCTCATCCCAACTCCTTTGGTGCCTCCAAGACTCAAGGCCCATAGCCTTAAAAAGTGCCATATAAAATGACTATTATTATTACATATAAAAATTATTAAAAAAGAAATTGAAGAGACTGTGAAGGTATATTTCAAAGTTCCAAGGACAAGTAAATCCCAGAGAACAGAGGAGACTACAAGCTTGTGGATTCACAGTAACAAGTCAATATATGAAAAGCTGAAATGCAACATGGGCTAACTAGTATACATCTCAAAATTAGCTTAAAACTTCATGTTATATTCGAACATAGACTCAAAAACCAGCATTCCTCTCAATTTCTGATCTAACCTTGTGATCCCTGATGAAAAAGTGAAGGCTCTCAAAGACTAAATAACAAAATAACCTTGAATATAAGCATACATTACTTTCCCAATTGCACTCTAAATAGAGAAAATTGAACTACTATTTGGCTTTCTCCCTAAATGCTGTAAATTCTCTGAATTAGTTTTGACAAGGGAAAAAAGATCTTTGTAGTGCCCATCTGACAATTGCCACCAAGGGCATTAAGTTCCAAAATTCGATTTTTAGCCTAATACTAGGCTACATTAAAAACAAAACCAATAAAGACACTAAACAAAAACAAATGCAAAACTAAAGCCAACAAAAAACAAAAAGAGAAGGAAGCACACTCCAGTGTCAGGGGGACACCTGCCTCATCTCGGAGGAGGAGCATGCAGCCAACACCAAAGAGAGTCATAAAAAGGAGACTCCAAAAAGTCCACAAGTTTGGGTGCATGAATCTATCCTAAGTACAAGGGACAAGTGGTATAGACCCGAATAATCCTGAGTACAAGGGGCAAGTAGTATTAACCCCAATAATCCTGAGTACAAGGGACAAGTGGTATCAACCCCAATAATCCTGAGTACAAGGGACAAGTGGTATCAACCCCAATAATCCTGAGTACAAGGGACAAGTGGTATGGACCCCAATAATCCTGAGTACAAAGGACAAGTGGTATTGACCTCGATAATCCTGATACTGGGAAAGCTAATGTGCAGAAAGATCACCCAGACTGGGACATTCAACAAGAATGTGCCGAACAGCCTGGGGAACAATGCAGTCATCGCAGTAAGGTGCAGGCGAGTGCTCCATCAAATAGCCATGCGTCCCATGAGTAAGCCCAATTTGAAGATGCCAGAAAGTAACCTGAAGCCACTAGGGATTGTGGGGTAAGTCCACAGGAAGAGTCGTAGCACAATGGCATGCAACTTTAAATTCTCATCTTCTTTGCCAAGTAGCCAGGAGGGCTGCTCTGATTCCTGCCATGTAGTTAGTGTAAGAGAGTGAAACGACAATCTTGTCACACAGTCCTTGTTGACTCTTTGGCACCCTCATTCCCCAAAATTCCCACTGTCCACGAACCCAGCAGAAGATAATCTCAACATCCCCCCCAGCTTGAGGCAACCGTGGCATCATGGATAATATGAACCAGGAGGTGTGGAGATTCTAATGCCTCAAGAGAACTCAGGGTGCTTTGTGAGTCGCTAAAGATCGCAATAGGATCTCAAATCCAGGCATGACACGTTATCTCCTTTAACAAGTGCAGTATTGTAAACATCTCATCTATTAAGACTTCAAGTCTGCCTAATGCAATACATGCTCCACTGGGGATGTATAAAACTTGCATTTGTAGTCAAGATACGAATGAAAGAAGTATCAATAGGAAAACATGCCAAGTGCTGAATGTCACTTAACAAAGAATGAGCATGGTACAGGTACAAGAGGCCCTAAGGCTGAAAATATGGACATCAGAGATGAGGACGATGGCAAAAACAAGAACAAGGAAATAGTATGAATCCGCCAGTTCCAGGCAAACCTCATCTGGGGCAGGGTGAAGCCATGGGTGTGTCGGAAGTGCACTACCTTAGTCTTAACCAAGGAAAACTGAAATGTGTGTGTGTCAGGATAGTGAGAGATGAGGTTCAATTTCTGTTGCAGTCAAAGCTTCAGAGTTGGTGTCTGGGCTGAACCAAAAGAGATTGAATGGCCATCTATGTAGAATGTAACAAAAACATCTTCTGATAGTACCAAGGTGAAACTTTTGATGCTCAGGGCAAAGAATGTGATACTGACAATACTTCCCCGTGTGATGCCCTCTTCCTGTTACAATGGGCACAAGAGAGCTCCCCATGCCTGTACACAGAATCAACAATCTTGCAGAAATTCAGAGATAAAAATTGTGAAGTGTCTGCTTGGCCCATCATTTGGAAGATATGCATACACAATCATAGGCCTTTTCCAGATCAAAGAACAGTGTGACATAGTGCTGTCTATGAATAATAGCCTCACAGATGGCATTTTCTAGCTGGAAGAGAGGACCCAATGTGGAGTGGAACTTGCAGATGCCACACTGAGCAGAAGACAGGTGGCCTCCCCTTTACAGGAAAAAGGCCAATCTAACATTTACTAATTTCTCCATCAACTTGCATGCACAGGAAGTTATAGAGATTGGGCAGAAGCCAGCTGGTGTAGAGTGATCTCTCCCCGGTTTTCAAAAAGCGAGCAGCGTAGCCATTTACCAGGAATCTGGGAGAGTACCCACTGTCCAGAACCTGTTGAACAAATCTAGCAGAAATGCCATGCCTCAATCAGCTAGGGGTTGAAGCATGGCATACGGGACATCGTCCATACCAATGACAGTGTCCATGCAAGAAGCCAAAGTGAAAGGCAATTCACTCACTCTAAACCTGTTGTGGTGGAGTGAATGTGAGTGTGTGTATGAAGGGCCATTCTCCCACCCTTTTTTTCCCCCAATACACTCTCCCTCCTTCTGTAAGAATGTTTGTGTGTGAATGGGAATGGGTTTGTTTTGTTTTTTGTTTATTTTATGTATAAAATTGATTTCCATGATTTTTTCTTTGTTTCCAGGCACCCTATTCTGGACTAAAATAGACAAAGTTGTAAATAATAATAATAAGTCTTTTGTAATGCGCTCTTCAAGGCCTGAGGCCTTCTCAGAGCACACGTTGTGCTGAGATGAGAATGGAAATTAAATTGAAATTCAAGATGGGGAGAAGGCAATACTGAAAAGATGCGTTTTCAGGAGACGCTTAAATGTGGTAAGAGAGGGAGAAGACCTGATTTCAGCAGGAAGAGCATTCCACAACTTAGGGGCGCAGATTGAGAAGGAGCAGTCCCCCATTGAGCAGAGGGATGAGCAGAGAGATGAACAAGGAATATTCAAAAGAGGTGCATGTGATGACCGAAGGGCCCGAGGGACATGGCGTGGCGGGAGGGCAGAAGAGAGATAAGATGGGGCCTTGTTGTTTAGGGCCTTAAATGTAAAGAGAAGTATCTTGGAGTACGGGATCTGACAGGGAGCCAGTGCAGTTCATGCAGCAAGGGTTTTGAGGGAGAGAAGCGAGGGTGATGGAGAAGCCGAGTGGCATAGTTCTGTACAAGTTGAAGGGGGCGGAGAGAGGAGGATGGCAGATTCACAAGCAGAGAGTTACAGTTGTCAAGGCGTGAGGTGATGAAGGCATGAACAGCAGTCTCAAGACTTTGGCGATCAAAGTGAGAGCGAATGCGACAGAAGTTACGAAGGAAACATAGAGAGGATTTGCTGACATTGCAGATATGAGGCTTAAAGGAAAGATGCTCATCAAAAACAACACCTAGATTCCTAACGCAGTCAGAGAAAATGATAGTATTACCGCCCAGAGTAAGCGAGGGAAAGAGAGATTTATATTTTTTGACAAGAGCAGGGGGGCAGATGAGGAGGACCTCAGTTTTGGAGTGATTAAGCCTGAGGAAGTTGGTAGAGAGCCAGTCAGAAATGGAGGAATAGGCAGCCAGGAGGTCAGTGATAGAGTAGGCAAGAGACATGAGGAAACAAAACAAAAACTTGAGTGTCATCAGCATAGAGGTGGAAGGATAGAACGGGATTACGGAGAAGGGAACTAAGAGGGAGAAGGTAGATATGAAATAGTAGAGGACCAAGGACAGAGCCTTGTTGTGGTAGAGCGAATGTGAGTGTGCGTATAAGGGGCCATTCTCCCACCCTTTTTCCCAATACACTCTCCCTCCTTCTTTAAGAATGTGTGTGTGTTAATGGGAATGGGTTTGTTTTGTTTTTTGGTTATTTTAGGTATAAATAAATTACCATGTTTTTTGTTTTTTCCAGGCGCCATATTCTGGAAAGGACTTAGTCTAGCACATTTTATATAGCAAACAAAATATTACTTTGTCTTAAGTAAATTTAACGAAGGGCCCTATTAGTATTGTTAATGAAAGATGGCTTAGAATAGCCATGCAAGAGTGATAAGATCACTTATCTTCCATCAAGCGCAGAGGTGCCAAGTGTTTGGAAGATGTAGGCATTTTGCTCTCTCGAGTGGTAGGTGGCTGGACGTCCCCCTCCCACCCTCTTTGTACCACGTGAGGCCTTCTCTTTTCTCGTTTGTTAACTATATATTGATTGTTGTAGTCCGTATTTTTTTTGGTTACTTGTTTGATTTTTTTAATTGTTCTTAGGATCGATTAATAATATAAATAAGTGGTACTTATTTATTTTTTTTAATTATTTCATATATATAGGAACCTTTAGCTGTATCTTTTGTGAAGAGTAACAAGATCTTCAATATAATCGCCCCTCTCTATTGTGTAAATATTTACCCTATATTTATGTAAATATTGTATTTTTTTGTAAGTAAAAGGACTGTACATACAATCCATTTCATTCTCCTTTGATTTCTCACGTCCGGATTAGTGTAGGAAGCGGGTTGGATCGATTGGGGTTAGTCTAAATTTTTCGGCCCACTACATTGTGGCACTCCAAAGCGAATGGGGGTAGAGTCGGATGAAATGTCGTCAATCACAACAGATTGGGTACAAGATGAGAGGTAAGAGCGGAACCAGTCAAGCACGGTGCCTGATATGCTGAGGAAAGAGCGGAGACGATCAAGTAGGACGGTATGGTTAATAGTATTGAAGGCAGAGGAGAGGTTGAGTAGAACGAGGATGGAGGCACAACCCCTGTCTGCGGCTCTTTGTAAGCAATCGGACACATTGAGAAGGGCGGTTTCTGTAGACCTGACTTGAAACCAGATTGATAGGTTTCATCAATGTTACAGGCCACCATGTGACTGTTGACGCGTGAAGCAACCACTCTCTCCAGAACCTTAGAGAGAAAAGGAAGTTGCGAAATCAGGCGATAATTGGAAGGGTCAGTGGGGTTCAGTTGAGGCTTTTTAAGAATCGGATGGATGTGGGCACGTTTGAAGGAAGAGGGAACAAGACCAGTTGCAAGTGAGGTGTTGAATAGGTGAAGAAGCGTTGGGAGGATAAGGGGCAGAATTTTAAATAACAGTTTAGGCGGAAAAATGTCCTTTAGGGAGCTCGATTTCTTAGAACGTGAGAGCAGGGCTGTAAGCTCCAACGCAGTCACAGCAGGAAAAACGATAAGCGGCTGAGGCGGGAAGTCAGGGAGAATGGCAGGAGTCAGGGCAGGAGTCAGGACAGAAGGCTGAGGGAGGGAGGGATGGAGGTTAGTGACCTTATCTGTGAAGAAATTCAAGAGAGTAGCAGGGCTAATGGGTGGGGAGATCTGGGCTGGGGAAGTAAGATGGGAGAGCAGGGGGAAGACGGTACGGGGATCATTCCTATTATCAGTAAGTAGATTACGTGAGTAGGCTTCACAAGCAGATTTAAATTTCGCCACGTAGGAAGCTGTCGCAAGTCGGAACACCAGCGAGAGAGGGGTCGTGTCTTGCCCACGGGTGCGAGCTTTACTAAGGACTCTTTCATGGGCACGCATGGACTGCCTAGCACGGAGGAGTTCCATTGAGTACCAAGGGGCACGGTGACAATGGGAGTTCAAAGGGGTGACAAGGGCAGAGTGGGCATCAAGACAAGTGAGAAGGGGTTGCTCCAAAGAAGAGAGAATCTGGTCAGGAGAGGCAGAAGCATCAATGGGAGGAAGTTTGGAGGCCACATCATTAGATAGGGAGGGAATATCAATGGAGGCTAGTCAACGGAAAGGCTTAGGATTATGAGACAGCTGGGGAGGTATATGGAATGGGATAATAGTATTTATAAGTAGGATTGTTTTTTTTGATTGCATATATATAAGAAATTTAGCTGTATTTTTTTTGTGTGTGAATAGTAACGAGATCTCCAATATAATCACCCCTCTCTATTGTAAATATTATTGTATTTTTTTTTTCTAAGTAAAGGATTTTATATACAATCCGTTTCATTCTCCTTCGATTTCTCACATCTGAATTAGTGTAGGAAGCGGATTGGAACAATTGGGATTAGAGCATAGATTTTCAGCCCGCTACACTGCCATTGAAGGGCCCTTCACCCTTGAAGGTAAAGTCCAGTCAGCAGCATTCAGTGACAAATTCATGAGCATTTAATGCTGGTGGAGCAGCATCTCAGCTAGAGAATGTGCTCATGATAGAACCACATACAAATGAGAACTCTAAGATTGTAGCTCTTTTTTCCTGTAGAATGGGAGAGAGATCCTGCAAAAACCACTAAATCTTTTTGATTCGCTTACATCTGCAAAGAGTCTTCCTATTATGTGAAGACACCTGCCTGCCAAAAATAAGTGGCGGGAATACTTGGAAACATACATACCGGAACCTAGTCCTAGCTCTGCGAAATTCACTAACAGTGAAATCATTCGGCCGGCACAAATAGCTCATATAGCCATAGCCTTCTGTCTGAGGGCTGTCTCACATTCAACTAACCACCAAAGAAGGTGATGGGGTGCAAAAAAGGAGAGACATTTTAGAAAGATTGTTCTACAGCAATGAGATTGCCATAGAACTCAATGACTTAATGAAATAACTAAATTCTTGAAATGCAAACCATCTCACCCTCTCAAAGCACCACCAAGGTGCTTTTTGAGGTGGCAATAGCCCTATAAAATGCTAGTTGAATGAGAAAGTGGTCACTACCATGGTCATTGACTACCTACCACTCAAAATCAGACTATGCATCCGGAGAGCACAAGGATAGATCAAGACAGTAAAATGAAGCAGTTGTCAGCAATGATGTGTAAATTCATCCACATTTAGGATACCTATCTCCAGCTCATTGATCACAAGTCAGCAAGGACCTGACCACTGGGACTGATCAAGTAGTTTGCCCAGAGGGACTGTCTACCATTCAAATCCCCAAGCAGTAGAAAAGGCCTCAGCAACCATGCCACAATTTGGTGGAAATCCCCCATGTCAAAGTCAGCTGATGGTTGAATATACACATGACAGTATACAGCAGTGTTATCTTGCACCTCAAGATAACAGAAGATTTAACATATGTTTCTATTTTTAAATTTTGTAAGAATTTCATATATTTTAGAGATACCAAGTATGTGGTTTCCTAGTCTGAGTCAATTGTTCACCACTTGAGATTTTGAACTGTAAGGTAAATTCCTTAATCTTTAAGAAGCAATGGATAATCCTTTCTCTTCTTTTCCTTTTCTTAGGGATTTAAATCACTCATTAATGACCTCTCTCAAAAAAAATAATATATATATATATATATATATATATATATATATATATATATATATATATATATATATATATATATATATATATATATATATATAATTCTCTATCCTGCTAATCTTCTTTTGACCCTGAGGTCAGTTAACATAAAATTAAGTGGATGTAAAATCTCAAATAAGTTGATGCTTCTTAGTTATTTAAATAAGCATTTTGAAACATCATATTGCAGTCTTTAAGGAAAAGATGTAAGTTATTTCAAAAGATTCTTGAGCAACAAATATCAGATATGATAGCCATAAAAATGAAGTCACATACTCTTGCTTAATCTATTAATTTGCCTGCTTGCAAAAAGATGGCTGACTATTTTAAGAGACAATGCCGAGATACAAATAAGTAAAATTCCATTATCAAATGATACTTTTCATAAATCTATTCTGGAAATATCCAACAATATTGAAGAAAATGTTTGTTGTAATAAACTTGAGCATTCATACTTTGTACTCCGAGTTGATGAATCAACCGACATAACCATCAAAGAGAAGGCCATTCGGATGATTTAATTCCTTTAATAGTGATCATTTAGCAATTGTGTGAGGTAAAATAAATCATTGATTTCTATTAATAAATACTGAGCAATATGATGGGATTCACAACCATTTCATTGACATTTCAACTGATGACGCTGGCTTTACATTAACAGAGGAGGAGCTGGCTACCATATCTACTGATTGTGGTTTAAACAAGCATAAGGAGGTGCCCATTGATCAGTTCTTTTATTTCAATCAAAGAAGAATATCCTTCAATAGCTAGAAAAGATTTAATTGTTTTATTGTAGTTTTCCACATCGTATCAATGTGAATAATCATTTTCTGTACTAACATTAGATGTAAAAAATAGATAAAATATTAAATGCATTGATGAAGAGATAAGATTATATTTATCGCATATAAAGCCAAACATTCAAAAAATTGCCAAATCTCATCAATCACATATTTCATATTAAGATACTTAAATGATAAACAAGTATTTCAGGATACTTGTTTATCATTGCTCCATTTTTTAATTTCCTGACTAATGTTTCCATATTAAAATCAGTGATGCACCCCAATGTTTTGGTTATTTCATATGTAAGACGTAGGTGCCTTTGTTAAAATTGTGGCACAAGACGTCCGAGCTAGCACTGGATGCATCAGGACCAAATCCTTAGCCTCATGAAATGAGAGATGATCCATAGCCTGAATGGCAAGGATTTCCTTATCCAGGAGATACACACCACATTACTTCAGAGAAGTGGGGTGCAGTTCTCCGCAATTGACACACTTGGTCATACACAATAGGGACTTAAGATAAACCCAACTGTGTACATCTACATGAGAAACTTGTATGACCAAAGTGGTAGCAGTAGTACCACTTCTGCAGCAGTTGCACGAATGCCTTTGCAGGGTTGCGATACAACAGCTGGCATGCGTGACTCAGGAAACCTCCCAAGCCAAACATGATGAAGAATGTAGGGGTGACCTTGATCACTCCATGGTTGTCCAGGTCTAAGGTGATGTCTTCGATGGAGTAGTCCATGAGTTACCTCACATAAACCACTCCTTTCACAAAGTTCATGGTAGAGTACAGTGTCACACTCACACGCAAACCATTAAGTGTCCAAAAGGTAATAATCATGGTGGCCTCAGAGGCATAAGATACATTCACCAGTAGGGTCCTCTCCCCAAAATATTCATGTTTGGCTCTCTACAAATCAAGCTAGCTAATGCTCTCTGATGGATCATGTTGCCTTTGGCAAACAAGCTGACATCAGTAGAGCGAATAACCAGAAAGTATTTCAAGTGGGCTCAGTACTCTTAGTCTTTTTCTTTCTGTCCTTTCTCTTTTTCAGAGAGGAAGGTTGGGAATGAACCCGCCTCAGCAAGATCTTTCTCCGAGATGGAGAAGGTTTTGGCTGTCAAAGGGGCAGCACATGGCCCTTCCTCTCTTGGTGAGTCTTTGTGTGGCTGAGCCATGAGAAGAGAAGCTTGCAAAGGGGCAGATCTAGGTTCACTTTTTAGCAGAGTCCAGGGTTCACCCCCATCCGCCATGGAAGCTCCTGCTATATGGACCATGTCCATCCCAGGAAAGCCTTTATATGGCAACTAGGCATCACAGATCCCAATTGAGGACTTTGTCTGCTTGTGTTTTGTCAACCCTTAAAAGGACATTAGGGCATAGAGTGACAGGCTCTGTTCTCCTTTATCTCCCCTAAAGGAGTTGGCCCTATTCTCTGCCATCAATTTTGGCCCTCCTGCAAAAAGGAGGGACTGCTGCTAGTAGGGAGATTGAGTCCCCAAGGGCACCTCTCTGGTAGAAGATGGTTTGACCAGCCCCTGAGAAACCACAGGGAGGAGGCGGGTCACCACCTTTTCAGAGGTGGAGCTGCATGAGAGCGGCTCCAAAGATGGCAAAGGACGAGCCCCTTTGCTCTATGGTGATGGGTGATACAGAAGCCCCTCCACCAGTTGAAGGGGTGCCTCATTTTTCCTCATCCTCTGCGAACCTACAGAGCGTGAGGCTACGCTTTGAGGCAAATCTTCATGCACTTTCACACTAGTATCTTCTGTTGTCACCATATTAAAATTAGAGAAAAGAGGAGACATGGAAACTAGATACTATGACAACCCAGACTTGGGAGGGAAAAGTCTCCATACGATCAAATATTGCAGAATGTGATCATTTACACATATTCCATCCCAGTCCACCATCGATGGGCTTTCCCAACCTGACCCACCATTCAGGCAACATTGTCCTGGAGCTTTAACCATAAAAGATGATGCTGGCATAGCCACCTTAGATTTGTACTGGAGGAAGGTGAGCAGAGTCAACGGCCCAGCACACCCCACACCTTTCAGCCCTCGCAGCAGGTAGGGACCTCAACTAAAGGTCATAAGAGGATGAAAGTACGCTGGGCAACCAAAACCTATGTGGATAGAAGAGCAAGTGTGGAAAAGGGTAGGAGGGTATGTAATAAAGAGAAGCAGAGATAAGAGGGTTTACTAATAAGTAGGGTGGGTGATCATCTATTCCCAGGAACCATGGCTAGTAGAAAAGTTTGAGGGGATAGCCGTAATAATAATAGATAATAGTATAAAATATAATGCATAATAGATAATAATAATGATACAGAATGATGATAATACTACAATACAATAATTTTAATATATAATAACAATAATATTCAAGCTAATAATAAAACAAGTAAAGTAGTACTGAGAGAGGGTGAGGGGAAAGCACACCAACAACTTTCCCAGGCCCCATCAGAGTTCATGTCAACCCAGTAACAGAGGTTTCCTAATTTGCACTCAGGCTGGGAGGATATACAACTCCTGGGTGTTTAGATGAATGTAGAGCACATCAGTATCAGTTACAAATGTGGTATGAGCCTCCTGAAAATGGGTTGCAACATCCAGTGAATGAGTGTGTCTGAAAGCATGGAAAACTATGAGGGAGTTAATGATATAAAGTGCTTTGGGAGGGAAGCAGTTAGTGTGAGTGAGGTGGGTGAATTTTCAGGATTTTTGAATGTCTGAGCCTATGTTAGAGAGTATAAATGGGATAAGTAGACATTTTTTTTTTAATTAAGAGTGCATCTGGAGACTGCCTAGTAAGGCAAAAGTCACTGTAATCATGTTATAGTCTAATGCTAGGCTAAATTAAAAACAAACAAAAAAATATGCAAAGACAAAAAATAGAAAAACAAAACAAAAAGGCACATTCATGTCCTGCAATTCCTACATGTTGAAGAACTCAGAAGATAATCTTGGCATCAACCAGGCTTGCAGCAACAATGGCATCACATATACTGTGCACTAGATGGACAGGGGGGGGGGGGGGCTAAGAGAACTTAAGGTTTTTTATGAGTCATGAGAGATCAAAATCTGGTCTCCAAACCAGGTACAACACGTTATCTCTCATACTGAGTCATTTATTACAACCAGCTCGGCTGTGAAGACAGACACAGTGCCTCGTAGGCCCGGTTGATTTCAAACAGAGGGGATACTGTGTGGAAGCCTACTCCTTCCTGGAACTTGGAGCCATCCATATACACCCCCGCGGACTCAGAGTGGCACGAAGTGTGCTCCAAAGAAGCTGAACGCAATGCTCCTGGCGCTGTGAAAGCTTTGGGAACAGAGGCATAGTGGCAAATAGTGAAAAGTGGTACCCTCCAGGGTAGCATCAATGGCAGAAGCAGAGGCGCCATAGTCCCGCGAGTTACACCAAAGCCTCAGAGTTTGCTAGCCCTAAACACAAAGGCCTTAGGGTATGGCTGGTGCCTCTTGCTGACCTAGGCACCCCCAACATCAGCTGAAGATACAGTGAGAGCCATTGGCGACTTAGAGAGGCACCAGGCTTGTGCGTACAGGCACATAATGCACTGTACACAGATTTTTTTTTTATTAAATAACCCATCTGGTGACTGCCCACTTGTGCACAAGTCGCCGTACCTGACACAGCCAAAAAATATACTATATTAAAAAAACAGAAAAAAATAACAATATATAAATAACAGACAATGATAAAAAAGAGAGCTAAATATATATATAAAAACAAAGGAAAAAGACAAGTGGAAGTACACTCTGCCGTCAAGGGTAGGCCCACCTCTCCCCCCCTCCCCGATGCAGGAACATCGCAAGCGTCCTCCAAAAAGACATATAGTCCACAAGTCTATGTGCATGAACAAGTCCCAAGGACAAGGGAGAAACGATAGCAACAATGCTGGTCCCGGTACCAGGACAGGTAACAAAGGCGCAGGTGAGCATTCCATCAAATGGCGGTGCATTGGCAAGTGAGTCAAATTCGGAGATGGCAGAAAGCAACCTGAAGCCATCGCAGGATTAAGGGGTAAGTCCATGGGAACACTTGCGGCACAGTAGCACGTAACTTTAGGTTCCCCTCAACCATCTCCCATCTTCTTTGCCAAGCCACCCGGAGGGCAGCCAATATTCTTGCCATGTAATCAGTGTGAGGAAGAGTGAAACACTGGTCTGGTCACCAAGTCCTTATGGATTCTTTGGTGATCTCATTCCCCATAATTCCTACATGTCTAGGAGCCCAGCAGGTGATAATATGAACATCCGCTTTGCTCACCAAAACTGTGGCATCACAGATATCGTGAACCATGGGATGCAGAAATTCCAAAGCCTCGAGAGCACTCAGGGCCTTTTGTGAGTCACTATAAATCACAACCCAGTCTCCAGAGTAGCCATGTTGTGTTATCTCTCATACAGAGCAGTGTATTGCAAATAGCTCGGTTATGAAGACAGATGCAGCACCTGGTAGAGCCCTGCTGCTCTCAAACAGAAGGGACTTCGAGCCATCCATATACACTGGCATGGTTCCAGCATGACACAAAGTGTGTTCCAAAAAGGTTGAACGCAATACTCTGGGCGCTGTAGGAGCTTTGGGAGCAGAGGCGTGGCAACAAATAGTCAGGGGTGGTATCCTGGACATAACAAGGTGCGCCACCAGCCCGAGAGCTATATCGAGCTCTCAAAAGAGTTGCCTAGCCCTAAACCCAAAGGGCTTAGGGTATGACTGGCGTGTCTCAGCCGCATAGGCACAGTCAAGATCAGCTGCGGATGCAGTGTGAGCTGTTGGTGACTGAGGGAGGTGATGAGTGTACTGTGTAGACTCTCAATGAAGGTGCGGAAGGCACCAGTCACCAGGTGAAGGCATGTGTGGAACAAGTTCATCTTCTGCAATACATATTTGGCTGCAGATGAATAAAACTAGCATCCATAGTCGAGCTTCGATTGAACAAATCAGCGACCCAAGAGTTGATAGGGCTAATAATATCAGAGCACGAATAATATCCATGGTGTGGATACAAGAGACCCTAAGGCTGCAAATATCAGCCTCCCAGGTGAGGCATCTGTCAAATACAAGACCAAGGAAATGGTGCGACTCCAAAACTTCCAAGTGAGCCCCATTTAGAAACAAGTCTAGGTCAGGGTGGAGCTGTGGATCGAGATAGAAGTGCACCACCTTAGTCTTGGCCAAGGAAACCTGAAGCCTGTGCGCTTCAGCATAGCGAGAGATGCGGTTCAATGCCTGTTGGAGTCGATGCTCCAGAGTTGGCATCTGGGCCGCGCCAAAGAGAGACCGAAAGGTCATCCACGTAAGGTGTAGCGAGAACATTTTCCAGCAGCACCGAGGTGAAAAAGAGTGTGACACTGAGGACATTTCCCTGTGGGGCACCCTCTTCCTGCTCCATTTGGCCAGAGACGGCTCCCCCACCCATAGGTGGAATCAATAATCTCGCAAAAATTCCTATATGAGGATTGGGAGGCATCCCCTCACCACAATCGTGTGGAGAGTCTCCATGATAACGTATCGCCATGTGGTATCATAGGCCTTCTCCAGAACAGCAAACACTGTGACATAGTGCTGTCTCGCAGAGGGCATTTTCCAGTCAGAGCAGAGCATATGACATGGAGTGGAAACATACCGGAACCTAGCCCTATCTCTGCAAAATTCACCAATCGTTTGGGCAGCGCTTATAGCGCATGTAGGCATAATGCTTCTGTTTCAGGGAAGAATCACACTCGGCTGAGGCAGAGAAATCAGTCATTTCCTAAAATGAGGACCACCGCGCCCATACCAAGCACCACCAGGGCAGGCTCTCAGGCGGCAGTGGCCCCCAAAATTATATTTAAATGGGAAACTGATTACTATCACAGAGGTCATCGACTACCCCCCACCTAAAATCAGGCTGTTCATCCAGAGGGCACAATGATAGATATAGGCAAGAAAATGAAGTGGTTCTCAGGCAGTGATGATAGGTTTTGTTGTTTGTTTTTTCTCATCATCAGGCATGGTAACCCTATAGTTTTTTATGAGACGCAAACGCTCATCACCCATGCAGTAGCCCGCTCTGCAAAGTGTGAACATGGGGCCGGCAAAACCAGCTGCTGCAATTTGAGGCCACTCCTCCCACCTAGTAACCTGGCAGTCCATTGGCATGGTGGCTCTACCTTAGGCACAGCGTAAAATCAATAGACAGTGAAAGGAGAATGAAAGGGGATGTGAAAAAGGTGAAGCAGGTTATTAACCCCCCCAACTGAAGCTCAGAGGTGAGGGAGCATTGTCTCCTCCCACTCAGCCCTGATCTGGGATGGTTGGGTGATAGGAAGCTGGTCGGCGTCTACCCTGTGAAATTAGAGGCCGACCAGAGAAAGTTGTGAGAGAGGTTGTATGGAAAGTGAGGAAGCCGGGTAAGATGACAGGGTGTCAGAAAGAAAGGGAAGAGGCTAAGTTGGGGCCAGATGGGAAGGACTATCAGCACAGCAGCCAGGAAAGCAAGCTGCTGTGCCCTGTAAGTACTGTACACAGACCAGAGTGAGTGGCATCTCCCCAGCATCGACAATTAGGCTCTCAATCGTGAGACATGCAGAAGGCACCAATCACCAGGCAGACTAGTGTTGTGGATCAAGTCCACTCTGCAAGACTGCCATATACGCTCAGCTGCAGATAGAATAGCAAGGTAGTAGCCCTATCAGCACTGGATGTGCGCATACAAGAAACCCTAAGGCTTCCAGGTGAGGAATCAGTCAAAAACAAGACAAAGGAAATGGTGAGAATTCACCAAATCCAGGCAAACCACATTTAGGAACAAGTCCAGGTCAATGGATAAGAGATTAAAAAAAAGATAGTGGAATAGTGCTGTCTACAAAGAAAGGCCTTGCAGAAGGCATTTTCCAGTTAGAGCAGAGCATCCCACATGGAGTGGAACTTGCGTAAGCCACAGTGTACACAAGACACATGGCCTCTGCTGTCCAGGAAAAAGGCTAGTCTAACATTTACTAATTTCTCCATCAACTTGCACTTGCAGAAGGTCAGAGAGATTGAGTGGAAACTAGCCAGGGTAGATTGATCTCTCCCCAGTTTGACAAAAGCGAGCAAATTAGCCATTTGCCAGTAATCTGGGAATCTTTGCTGCATGGCAATGGTGAGAGGGAAGCCCCTACACCGGTCAAAGGGTGCCTCAATTTTCCTCATCCCCAGAACTTAGGGAGGGTGAGGCCGCACTTGGAGACAGATCTACATGCATTTTCCCACTATTTCCTTCTGTTGTGACCATATTAGGATAAGAGAAATTTCAGAATGTGATCATTTACACATAATCCATTCCAGTCCAGCATTGATGGGCTTTGCTAAACTGGCCTACCATTCAGGTAACATTGTCCTGGAACTTTAACCATAAAGGATGATGCCAGCATAGCCACTTTATATTTGTACTGGAGGAAGGTAGGCAGAGTCGATGACCCAACATACCCTGTACCTAATACTTGCCCTAGCCAACAGACTTTCTGCCCTCAAAGCAGGTAGACCTCCCGGTATACACTGCTACTCAACTAAGGCTCATGAGAGGACAAAAATGGGGGAGAAAAGGGGTAGGAGGGTATGTAATAAAGAGAAGTAGAGTTAGGCAGGTCCATTAACGAGTAGAGTGGCTAATTACCTATTATTATCATACTCTGTCACTAGGTGATCCCAGGATGGTATGCAGTCCACCCAGGCACTATGTCTAGAGAGCCAAACTCTGTACAGGTATAAATACTTCTCCAGGTACAAAGTGCAGGTAGAAAAGGTTGAAGGGATAACCATAATGATAATAATATTAAATAATTAATACTAATCAAATAATTATAATAAATAATAATAAATATAAAAATCAGACTAAATAATAATAATAATGCTAATAACTAATAATAAAAAGTAAAGTAGTGCTGAGTGCATGCTAGGGGAAAGTGCACCAACAACTTTCCCAGGCCCCCAACAGTGTGTTCATGTCAACATGTCAATCTAGTGAGAGGGCTTCCCTAATTTGCACTCAGGCTGAGAGGATGTGCATCTCCTCCAGGTACCAAGTCGAACGTGCTATCCTCCTGCAGGGAACAGGAAAACACTTGCAAGACTACTATATATAGGGGTGACTTCTTTATCTGAATCATAAATTATTTATTAAATTTTATCCCCAATAATTGGGATGTGAGAAAAGTATCTACTATTTAAAAATGTATGTAAACTAGATACCTAATTAAACCGCCTGTTATATCTATATCATTTTTAAGATTTAAGAAATGAGGGACACTTGATCAAGTTTGTTTAGTCAACAATATGGAAAAATAAATTTTACAATAAACATCCAAAACTTGACATACCTCTCTCTCATCTCTTTCTGCTTTTAATTTCTGAAGGAATGATTCTCTGTCAATTGGTCTACTTTTTCCACCCAAACTTTGCTTGGGTCTTTTCTTGTAATCACCTTCAAAACTCCACATAATATTTATATAATTACAATACAATGGAAAAATTTACTAAAATTAAAAAAAAAATCCTGTATTAATATTTAAATTACCAATTTAATGAGGTACACATTTCAATAGGGCAGTAACTATTAGCTAAAAAAGAAAAAAACCATTATTTGGCCATACATAAATTCTTAACAGTTTGAGTTTAAACCATTGAGTAGAAGACATCCATACCCATTTCCATCATGTAATTGTGCTTGCTTGTTATTATGACAAGCCTGTGCCCACTAGGAAATCATTGTGCATGGTCAAACACACAAATCTCTGAGGACATATTGTGGTTGGTCTGTGGAGTTCAAGCCTTGGGCATGTTGTCATTAGGTGTTGTGTTACAATGTAGACAGTTTTGGTTGTGTATGGTTTGAGGAGCTTGAATTATTGCAATTTTGAGGGTAGCCTACTCTGAGTTTTAAGAATGACTGGTGTTTCTGGTGAGGAAAGATTCTTTCTCTGATATGTCTGGGGTTAGATGAGTGCAGTATGGGGTTGATGGGAGGTTGTGTTAGAGGTGACTGACTATTTGGGTGTGTGTGAGTTCTCTTTGTTGCTGTAGGTAAGGGGATAGTGAGGTGTAAATTCTGTTGAAATATGCTGAAGATGGTATTCTGTTGGTCCAGGGTAGGTATGGGAAAGAGAGGAGGGTCTGGCATGTATGTAATTGAGAGCATGACTTGTTGTAGAATTGTGTACCTATCATATGTGTATGTATGAGGAGAATCAACTTCTAGTGTAGACAGGTTGAGGAGATTGTTGTATACAGTGATTGTTCTAAGGGATTTATTTTGTGGTTTCAAGTTTGTTTTAGATTTGGGAGGGGTGGTGGCCAGGCAGGTTTAGTGTTGTGTGCATTGGCACATGCCAATGTTATTAATAATTCAGATTATATTGCAAAATTTTTGATAGACAAATTCTCGTATGGTATAATATATTTTAGTTCAGTTAGTTCAGAAACATAATTAACAGTATTACAATAAAAAAGGCAAGGAATTCTTAATATATGTGGTTTGCGTCTGTGGTCCTGTTTTGCATCTGTGTTAACCCTTTGCTTACATTCTGTGCCAAATTTTTCTTTTTATTTTAACCTAAATTGTCATTCAAGTGTTTCAAAACAAGTTGGGTTAAGTTAAAGATAATTAAATTAGAAAATTAAGTAATGGGAAAAATAATAAATAATAGATACTTCTATTTTAATTTTGTCACATGTTTGGATGAATTAGGTCTATAGTATTTGTTTGGAGTTGCAAATAAATACTTTTCAGACTGGGAATAGAGAACCTTGATTGAAAGACACCTTGAGATCTAATATTTAGAAGCAAAAGTAAAAGCTAAATACCAGTTTTTATTTTCCCAAATAAATTCTTTTGTGATATTGTAGCGGGCCAAAAAATTTAGACTAACCCCAATCGATCCAACCCGCTTCCTACACTAATCCGGACGTGAGAAATCGAAGGAGAATGAAACGGATTGTATGTACAGTCCTTTACTAACAAAAAAATACAATATTTACAAAAAATATGGGTAAATATGCACCCAATGAGCCTATTTATATATATACTAAAACAATCCTATCTTGGAACCCAATCAATCAAAAAAAATATATATTAATACTAAGAGTCAGCATATACAAAAGGGGACAACCAAAACAAGAGACAACAAAAAGAGGAGTTTTCTTATGTGGTACCACGGTTTACGATTTGCCGGCCTCCCCGGGGGAAAATCTTGTCGGCAGTCACTCTTGTGACAAAATTGGGTGTGCGGGGCTTATGGTGCCTGCCACCTCGGAGCTCAGTTTTCTTTAAGATCCAGTCAAGTACTATTAGAAGACTTCTTATATCTTCTTTAAATATCTCCAAAATATTTTCGTTAAAGTCGCTCTTGCAAAATGCAGGCAATGTTTTTGTTTGTTTTGTTCTTTTTTTTCTTTTTCTTTTTTTATTCTGGTACTTGAACGCTGTCTCATAAAATCTTTAACAATATGGCTGTCAATTTGAAAGCACAGAGTATGCCTCTTGATGAATGTACTATGTATATAGTTTGTGATACTTGTGGTATTGAAATAAGGTTAAATGTTTCTGAAAGCCTGGTATGTTATGTGAGTAATGTGAATGTTGCTTTGTGTGATAAATGGGTGGGTTTTGACGGATGCAGATGACCTTTGATAGGCCCTTCTGGCTTTTGTCATTTGTGAAATTGTGTTATGTTATGTTATGTTAAGTTAGAAGGGATGCCAGTGTACGCATGAAGGCTGTGGCTGGGACTAGTAGGGTGGAAGATAAGCCTAGACTAGGGACTGGAGTGGCTGATGTAAGTGAGAGTGAATGGTGGGTGCATATAGAGTACTGGCAGAATAATTATGGATTTTTGAAATAAGGTTAAATGTTTCTGAAAGCCTGGTATGTTATGTGAGTAATGTGAATGTTGCTTTGTGTGATAAATGGGTGGGTTTTGACGGATGCAGATGACCTTTGATAGGCCCTTCTGGCTTTTGTCATTTGTGAAATTGTGTTATGTTATGTTATGTTAAGTTAGAAGGGATGCCAGTGTACGCATGAAGGCTGTGGCTGGGACTAGTAGGGTGGAAGATAAGCCTAGACTAGGGACTGGAGTGGCTGATGTAAGTGAGAGTGAATGGTGGGTGCATATAGAGTACTGGCAGAATAATTATGGATTTTTGAAAAAAATATACTTTTTCTACAAAAGTGTCATGTAAAATAATTTTAGTCACTAGTAGTTCATTTACTTTATTGCACCAGTACAAAACAAGTATTTAATAGTTATTTTAACTGGGTTTTATAGTCTTATATGGCAGTGTCAGGCAATACAGAGAGAAAATTTATGGCAACACTGACACAATCACTGCATCATCTTATGAGAGCTCAGTAGTAGTCTTGCATTTGCATGGGATGGTGTGTGTTTGTTGCATTTCCAACCTTTTATTTGGCTGTGATTACTTTAGTTCTGTGTATTTGTTTACTTATTTTTAAAACCAATACTATTTTTTCAGCTTTCAGAATAGTTTATGTAATTGAGTAGAGATGGGCAAAGTTAGTGAATTGAGTCCTCGAAAGATTGGACAGATTAGTGTTTTAATGAAAGAAAGTACATTAAAACAGAAAGAAATAGCTAATAAACTTGGAGTTTCAACTCAAACGGTCAGTAATATTAAGAATAAATTGGAATATGGCCACAGTTTGGAATCATATAGTGAGAAAATGTGGTAACACAAGAAAACAACAGCGAGGACAGACAGGAAAATAATTAAAATGGCAATAAACAACAGAAGAGCATCTTGCAGAATGATTACCAACAATTTTTTTTTTATTATTTTAGGAGCCTACCTGGCGACTGCCCACTTGGGCATAAGTCGCTGGAATCATGACAGCATAGCACTAGGCTACTTTAAAATAAGAATATGAAAACACAACAATGATAAAAAGGGAAAATCATAACAATTAGGAAGCAATCTCCGGCATCAGGGAAGGTCCCCCTCACCCCAGCGCAGGAGCATGCGACCTACAAAGAAAACAATAAAAAAAATAAAACCTAGTTAAATAAAGGGGAGAAGGCTGGCCTACCCTCAAAAGTCTATAAGTACACCATTCAATGTGCACAAACTTGTCCCGAGTACAAGGGACAGGCGGTAGCGACACCGCCCATCCTGGGACATTCAACAAGAATGTGCCAAACAGTCTGGGGGACAATGCAGTCATCACAATAGGGCGCTGGCGAGCGCTCCATCACACAAGTGATGGAGATGACAGAAAGCAACCTGAAGCTGTCGCGGCATTGGGGTATAGGTCCATGGGAACAGTCGGGGCACAATGGCATGTAACTTAAAGTTCCCTTTGACTGTTTCCCCATCTTCTTTGCCAAGCAGTCCAAAGAGTGACCCGTATTCCTGCCATGTAGTCAGTGTGAGGAAGAGCGAAACGCTGGTCGGGTGCAGAGTTCTTGCAGATTCTTTGGTGCATCATTCCCTGCAATTCTTACATGTCCAGGAACCCAGAAGATAATCTCGACATCCACCCGGCTCGCCAAAACCGTGGCATCATGGATATCGCAAACCAGGAAATGCGGAGATTCTAATGCCCCAAGAGCACTCAGGGCGCTTTGTGAGTCGCTATAGATCACAATCTGGTCTCTGAACCGGGCACATCGCGTAATCTCCCGTACCAAGTGATGCATTGCCACCAGCTCAGCCATGAAGACAGATGCAGAGCCCTGCTGACTTCAAACAGAGGGAACCCAGCGTGGAATCTGACCCCCCCTCTTCAGACTTTGAGCCATCCGTATACACTGGCATGATTCCAGCGTGACACAAGGTGTGCTCCAAAAATGTTGAACGCAATAGTCCCAGCGCTGTACAAGCTTTGGGAGCAGAGGCATGGCAATAAATAGCCAAATGTGGTACCTTCCAGGGTGGCATCCTAGGCAGAACCAGGGGCACCACTGGCCCGAGAGCTATACCTAGCTCTCGAAGAGTTTCCTGGCCCTAAACCCAAATGGCTTCGGGTATGACTGGCGTCTCCCAGCGGCATAGGCACGGTCAAAATCAGCTGCGGATGCAGTGAGAGCTGTTGCGAGTGGGGAAGGCGCCGGGCTCGCACGTACAGGAGAGTGATGCACTGTATTCGGCATAGAGTGAGTGGCATCTCCCCAGCATCGACTAGTAGGCTCTCAATTGGGGAAGTGCGGAAGGCGAGTGATGCACTGTACACGGTGTAGAGCGAGTGGCATCTCCCCAGCATCAACTAGTAGGCTCTCAATGGGGGAAGTGTGGAAGGCACCGGTGGTCAGGTGAAGGCTGGTGGGGTGGATCGAGTCCACTGGCATCTCTCATGGGCATAGGCACAGTTGAAATCAGCTCCGGATGCAGTGAGAGCTATTAGCGAATGGGGAAGGTGCCGGGCTCATGCGTACAGGCGAGTGATGCACTGTATGTGGCGTAGAGCTATACCGAGCTCTCAAAGGAGTTTCCATGGAACTAAACCCAAATGGCTTAGGGTATGACTGGCGTCTCTCAGTGGCATAGGCATGGTGGAAATTAGTTCTGGATGCAGTGAGAGCTGTTGGTGCATCACGGCGAGTGATGCACTGTACACGGCGTAGAGTGAGTGGTATCTCCCCAGCATCAACTAGTAGGCTCTCAATGGGGGAAGTGCGGAAGGCACCGGTTGCCGGGCGAAGGCCAGTGTGGTGGATCGAGTCGCAATAAACGCTCGGTTGCGGATGCATAAAATTCACAGCCATAGTCGAGCTTTGAACGAACAAAGGATCGATAAAAAAGTAAGGCAGTAGCCACTGAATGTCACGGAACGGAGAATATCCATAGTGCGGGTACAAGAGACTAAGGCTGTGAATATGAGCGTTCCAGGTGAGGCATCGGTCAAATACAAGACCAAGGAAACAGTGCGATTCAACCACTTCCAGGCGCACCCCATTAAGAAACAAATCTGGGTCATAACATATAATAACATAATTTCACAGATGACAAAAGCAACAAGGGCCTATCAAAGGTCATCCGCATCTGTCAAAACCCACCCACATAGGACTATATCAGATCATGCATCTACAATATACAATTTAAACAATCCATAGGATTGTGTCAGATCACGCGCCCACAATATACAATTTAAACCAGCCACACAAGCGGATCAAAAACAAAAAGCACCATCGCCAGAGGAAGACAAAATCAAAGTCCCCCACAATATAATATAACAGATGACAAAAGCCACAAGGGCCCATCATAGGTCATCCGATTCAAACGGCCTCTTTTTTTTAAGGCACCCAAACTCCCAAGAAAACTACATCCAGAGGATTGCGTCCACAAACAAGGGTATCACCAATCAAGGCTTGTCAAGAACTAAATCATGCAGCTATAGATATATACAAACAATATCAATATATACAAAACTCAGGAACCATCACAATCTTCCCTCCCCATAAACTCATCCAACCTACTCTTAAATACATTTAAATTTGGACTACCTACTCCCCTAGCGGCAATTTGTTCCAGAAGTCCACCACTCTATTGGTGGAAAAATATTTTCTTAAATCCAACCTACACCCTTGCTTTTTAATTTTCAAGTGCTGACCTCTAGTCCAATTTCCATCATCTAACTCAAAAAACTTGCTAACATCCAATTTATGTATCCCAGAAAAAATTTTAAACAGCTCAATCATATCCCCTCTCACACACCTCCTTTCGAACGAGAACATATTTAATACCCTCAGTCTATCTTCATATTCAAGGTGCCTCAGGGAAGGAATAATCTTTGTTGCCCTCCGTTGCACTGACTCAAGAAGGTTAATATCGTGTCTAAAATGTGGGGACCATGCCTGTATACAGTACTCTAGATGTGGCCTAACATAAGAGTTTAAGAATAACCTCCTTACTTTTGTAACTGACATTTCTCTTAATGAAACCCAGCACTCTATTTGCCCTATTTCTTGCTTCAATACACTGCTTAGAAAACCTTAATGACTTATCTATTACTACTCCTAGATCTTTCTCATCCTCTACTGAGCTCAGCCAATGTTCATCCAATTCATAGTTAAATTCTCTATTATCTTTTCCCATATTAATAACTTTGCACTTATCAAGGTTGAAAGTCATTTGCCACTTATGTGCCCAGGATAACAATTTATTTAAATCCCCCTGCACTTTAAAATCATCATCAATATCTTTAACTAGAGCTGCTAATTTGGTATCATCCGCAAAAATTGACACTTTATTATTAACTGCCTCCTCAAGATCGTTTATATAGATGACAAATAATAATGGACCGAGAACTGATCCCTGAGGAACCCACTGATAACATCCCTCCACTCTGACTTTACACCATTTAGCACTACCCTTTGCTTCCTATCTTTCAGCCACTCAGCTATTCAGTTGGCTGTCTGGCTTTGTTCTGGAAGGTTGTCTTGCAGGAAGCTCTTGATTCTCATTGTAAGATTGGGATATAATACTGATTTGGGTGCATAGTTTTTCTTGTATTTATTTAATACATCAATCACTGTGTAATAAATACATTAGTGATTAATACTTTTGGGGAAGATTCCTGGCAGCAATCCTGAGCAAGAATTTTTTTTGGTGAGTGTTAACTTTTTCCTTTGTAAATTTCTGAGAGTATGGCTGTTTGTATAGATGGTGAGAGCATGCCGTTTGAAAGTAGTGTGTATGTGGTGTGTGATGCATGTGGAGTTGAAAGGAGAGTGAATGTAACTGAATGCCGTGTGTGTTTTCTGGAAGGGGAGGTTAGGAGGTTGAGTGGGGAATGTAAGAGGTTGAATGATTTGGTGTTTGAGGTGAGAAGAGATGCAAGTGTGCGATTGAAGGGTGAAATTAGTGCTAAGAGGGTGGAAGATAGGGCTAGGAATGGGAACAGTGTGGAAGTTGTGAGTGATGATGAATGGTGGGTGAAAATGGATAGGATAGATAAGTTAGGACAGGTTAGGTGTGTGAATGAGAGGGACATAGAACCTGTTAGGTTGACTAACAGATTCAATGTCCTGAGAGAGGAAGAGTGTGAAAGTGATTTGCCTGGTGTGATTGTGGATGAAAGCAGGATGGGTGGTAGGGTGACTGAGAGCAGGAGGGAGGGTAATGTTAGGCCAAGACAGAATAGGAGAATGACTGAGGTGCTAGTGATGGGTGACTCTCAGATTAGGTATTTAGATAGGAAGTTGAGTGATAGCAAGTGGAAGGGAATGAGAGTTTGTCTGCCGGGTGCTGGTGTAAGTGATGTTTGTGAGAGGTATGATAGGCTGGTTTCTGGGTGTGACAGGGATGCAGTTGTGATTACGCATGTGGGAGTGAATGATGTAAAGAAGGTGGGTACATGTGAGTTACGTGAGCAGTATAAAAGGTTAGTTGAAAGGATGAGTAAAAGCAGGGTAAAAGGTGTTGTTTCTGGTGTGCTTCCGAGATTGGATATGGGGGTAGAATGGTTGTCGCGTGCAATTGGTTTGAATGAATTTGTGAAAGGACTGTGTGAGGAGTTAGGATTGGTGTTTGTAGATGTCTGGGGAGGGTTTTACGGGAATAGGAGGTTGTATGCGATGGATGGGCTCCATCTTAGTCGGGCAGGTGTTGAGGTTCTATGGGGGGGAGCTGGATAGTGTGATTAGGTCCTTACGGGTGGGAAACTAGAAGCTGTTAGAGGTAAGGGAATAACAGGAATAGAGGGCAGGTGTAGGAAATGGAAGGGATGCAGAGATAGAGGAATAGCTAAGGGAGAGGGCATACTGATGCGTTATAGGGGGACTAATGCACAAGTGAATGAGCAGATAACTAGGAATAGAAAAGCACGATGCAATGAAGATGGGAATAATAAAAAAAACTTAAAAATATACTACACAAATGGTCGGAGTATAAGGAATAAGATAGATCTCTTAAGAGCGTTAGCGAGTGAAGAGAATTTTGATATAATTGCAATAACAGAGTCATGGCTTGATTTGGCAGGAAATCACTTTAAACCTGAGGTTGAGATTGAGGGCTTTAACATGTTCCATACAGATAGGAATAGGAAGAGAGGAGGAGGGGTTATTATTTATATTAAAGATAATCTCCAGTGTTGTGTAAACACTACAATTAAATTAGATGATAACACAGAGTCATTATGGCTAAATGTAAAGGAAGGTAAAAACAAGCTTGTCATAGGATTATTATACAGACCACCAAATCTTAGTAAGGAAGCTTCAAATCTTCTGTGGCAGGAGATTGAACAGGCATGTAGAAGTAAGCATGTGTGTATAATGGGCGATTTTAATTACAGAAATATAGACTGGGAAGCTCTTGTGGGTGATCAGGAGGCTGAGGAATTTTTGAATGTTGTCTAAGATAATTTTCTGAGGCAGATTATTAACGAACCCACTAGAGGTAATAATATACTGGATTTAGTTCTGACAAATAGGGAAGAAGTTATTAAGGATACTGAGATTGGAGGAAATTTGGGTAATAGTGACCATTGTGAAATTAGATTCAAGATGAAATGGAATGGTATTGATAGTAGCATGAACAATGTTAAAATTCCTGACTTTAGAAGAGCAAATTATAATGGGCTAAGGACTTACCTGGAGGCAGTTGTACAGAAACCAGGCAATGAAATCAATTCAGGAATAGATTCAATGATATCAGTTAGTGGAGACAATAATCACCAGGAGGAAGAGATTACAATTGAAGAGGAGTATGAAAGAATAATTGAGCAATTAATTACAGGTCAGATGATTAACATTCCTTATAAGGAGATTAGGACTAAAAATAATGACCCAAAATTGATGACAGATAAAATTAAGCATTATATTGGCATTAAAAAGGGCATTTATAGGAAAATAAAAAATGGAGAGGATCACTTAAGGCAGAGATATAATGAACTAGCAAGAGATGTTAAGAAGTTAGTTAGAGTAGCAAGGAGAAATTATGAAATTAAAGTGGCAAATAGGGCAAAGGAAGATCCTAAAAGTTTTTATCAATTATACAAAACTAAGGTTAGAGATAAAATAGGCCCACTTATAGATTCCAATGGAGAATTAGTGAGTGATAGGGACTCAATGGCTGGAATGCTAAATGACTTTTTTCTCTCAGTATTTACACAGGAGGATACTCTAAATATACCCGAGGTGTCAATGATATTTCGGGGTAATGATGAGGAGAAATTAAAGGATATCTTGATCACAAAGGAGATAGTGACAAAGGAAATTGATAAAATCAAAAGTAGTAAAGCACCCGGTCCTGATGAGGTCTTTCCTAGAATTTTGAAAGAATGTAAGGATGTGTTAAGTGAGCCCCTAGCATGCATCTTTAGAAAATCATTGGAGAGTGGCATTGTGCCAGTGGCATGGAAGAAAGCCAATGTGATACCTATATTTAAGAAAGGGGATAAAACAAATATGTCTAATTACAGACCAGTAATTTTGACATCAGTGGTAGGGAAAATGATGGAATCTATTATAGCAAGGAATATTAGGGATCACTTGGATAAGCATAAGTTGATAAAAGAATCACAGCATGGCTTTAGTAAGGGTAAATCCTGCCTGACTAATTTGCTGTCTTTTTATAGTAAGGTGTATGAAGGCTTTTGATCGAGTGCCACACTTACGGCTTCTGAGCAAAGTTAAAGCACACGGGATCGATGGCAGTATATTTAGGTGGATTCAGTCATGGCTTGGTGACAGACAGCAAAGAGTTAGTATAGATGGAGTTAAATCTGAGTGGGGGTGTGTTAGCAGTGGAGTTCCACAAGGATCTGTTTTGGGTCCCTTGCTATTCTTAATTTATATTAATGATCTTGACATAGGTATAAGTAGTGACCTGAGTAAATTTGCTGATGATACTAAGCTAGGTAGGGCCATTAGGGCTGATTCTGATGCTGTTGTAATGCAGGAGGAATTGACCATTCTGTCCAATTGGGCTGAGAAATGGCAAATGAAGTTTAACATAGACAAATGTAGTGTACTTAGTATAGGTAGAAATAATCCACTGAATAGTTATAAATTAAATGGGAGAAATTTAGGGAGGACCGATTGTGAGAGGGACTTGGGTATTTTGGTAAGTTCAGACCTTCGTCCTAGAAAGCAATGCCTAAATGCTAAGAATAAAGCTAATAGGATATTGGGATTCATTAGGAGGAGTGTAAGCAATAAGAGTGCTGAAGTCATTCTAAAACTGTATCTGGCGCTAGTTAGGCCTCATCTAGACTATGCAGTACAATTTTGGTCACCATATTATAGGAAGGATATTGATTTGCTTGAGTCTGTGCAGAGAAGGATGACAAAGATGATTGGTGGGCTAAGGAACTTACCTTATGGTGAAAGGCTCAGAAAACTAAATCTACATACATTGGAAAGGAGAAGAGTCAGAGGGGAATTGATTGAGGTCTTCAAATGGGTAAAAGGATATAATAAAGGGGATCTGGGTAAGGTTCTTATACTTAGTGAACATGACAGGACACGTAGCAATGGGTTTAAGCTTGATAAGTATAGGTTTAGGAAGGAGATTGGGAGAAATTGGTTTACAAATCGTGTGGTAGATGAATGGAATAGGCTCACTAGACATGTGATAGAAGCCTCCTCTCTGGGTAGTTTTAAGAATAGATTAGATAAATATATGAATGAAGCTGCTAGATGGGACTGACTTTTTTATGTACATATGTATATATTTTTCTAAGGAGTGGGGAGATTATTTTGCGGTTGCATGAATGGACATAATCCTCTGGATGCATTTTATGTATATTGTAGATTAGATCTGACGAACTCCTGTAAAGGGTGACAATGTTGATGACTTTTCTCTGGTAAGAAATCTTTTGTGTGTTGACTGGAACAGGAGCTGCCAAGTGTAGGCCATGAATGGTCTTTTGCAGTCTCCTTCTTTTCTTATGTTCTTATGTTCTTATCCCAATCATTTTTAATTTATGAACTAGTCTCCTATGTGGTACCTTATCAAATGCTTTACTAAAATCCAAGAAATTACATCTACATTCTCTCCCTTATCTACTTGATATGTTACGAACTCCAGAAAGTCTAGTAAATTAGTCAAACATGATCTACCTGATCTAAACCCATGCTGAGCATCGCTGATTAACCCCTCCCTGTCGAGATGTTGGCAAATTCCTTTTTTAACTATTTTCTCAAGAATTTTACAGACTACAGGAGTTAGGCTAACCGGTCTAAAGTTATTTGGATCCTCTTTACTACCCTTCTTGAAAATGAGGACTACATTCACTCTCTTCCAATCATTGGGTATTTCTCCATATTCCAGTGACCTAGTATACAACTTCTCCAGAGCTATTGAGATACTTTCTACCCCTTCTTTAAGTATCCTAGAATGAATATTATCAGGGCTGGAGGCCTTGGTACCATCTAACTGACCTATTAGTCCTTTTATCGTCCTCCAATCCACACTAATGGTAGTAAACACCTCTTTCCCTGACCCATGAGTACTATACATAAGACTATTTAGTTTCTCTTTTGTAAATACTGATGCAAAATGACCATTTAGTACCTCAACTATTTCCTCATCAGTTTCTCTCACAACCCCTTCATATTTGATAGATCTTATTTTAACTCTGCCAGACTTGTTATTAATTTTATAGCAACTAAAGAAAATTCTAGGATCTTTGTTGCTATCCTGAGCTAATTTAATTTCTGACACCCTTTTGTTCTTCTTTATAATCTTATTTAACTCATTCCTAGCCATTCTATAATCACTTAAATTTTGAATATTATTTTCTACCTGTAATTTTTTATATGCCCTTTTCTTCTCTGAAATTCTTCTAGCTATCTCCTGATTCCACCATAATGGTTTCCTACTTTTGTTCCTAATGGCCTTCATTGGGATACATTGTTCTTGGACTACATTTATTATATGCTTGAAAGTATCTCACATCCCATAAGCATTTTTACCTCTGAATTCTACATCCCAGTCTACCAAATTTAGCAAGCTTCGAAGTTTTACATAATCTCCCTAATGAAAATTTGGAACTTTTACAGCATTCTCAGTTATTTTATCCTTCTCAACTCCCAAGTTAAAACGAACTATCTGATGGTCACTATTTTCCAATGCTTCCCCAAGAGTCAATTCTTGAACTAAATGATCACTCATAGAAAGTACTAAATTTAATATATTGTCCCCCCTCGTTGGCTCATTAACAAATTGATTCAAAAAATTATCCTCAAAGCATTCTATGAACCTGCCACTTGTTCTATCCCTACCTATCATATTTTCCCAGTCCACAGAGTTTAAGTTGAAGTCCCCAATAATAACTGCATCTGTTTCACATCCCTTACTTATTTCCCTTATCATTAGTTCATCTATATCATCAGTCTGCCCAGGTGGCCTGTAAAAAGCTCCCAAATGCACCATTCTATTTTTACTGAACCTAATATCTATCCAAAGTGACTCAACTCCATCCTGCTTTACCGTCTTTTGCAGTCTCCTTCTTTTCTTATGTTCTTAAAGTCTAGCAAAGAACATCTACAAAATCTTGCCCCCCTCTCCTTGAAAATTACCCATATCACAACTAAATACCAATAAATTTGGCAAGAAATCCAAATTGGAATAACTAGACTATATTTTGATAGGTTGTTCAGCCACCCTTTGTATGGAGATATGGCATTAATTTTCTGTGGAGAGGAGAGTAATTAATTAGCCTTATTCATTTTTCTTCTTCCACACACACTGCAAAAATTTCTTTGTTGCTCTTACTATTCCTATTCTCTTGTCATCTATATCTTTTTTTTGCACACTCAGTCCATAATCCACCCTTCTCTCTCAAGCATCAATCTGAATAGAGCTACTCTAGTAAAGACGACGATTTTTTTTTAAGTGTCAGAATATAAACGTTATGTTTCAAATACCCATAATTGAGATGAAAAGAGAAAACAAAACAATAGAAATAAAGAGAGATTAAGATTCGAGAATCATTTAGTTAGGTTTACAGTTAGAAATGTTGTTTTTGCATCTACATTCTCACCCAATCCGGGTAAGTAATATATTGAACTCACCATTTGAATTTCTGCGAGAATAAGAAATATACACACTGTGATTTAGATTCTCGCTTTGGTAGTGATTATTTAATTCGCCTTTATGTTTATCATATTTAATTTTGAAAGAATTTACACTGGTGGAGTTTACAACATCGCCTGGCGAATTATTCCATGCTCCACGACCCTTTAAAAGAAGAACTTCTGCCTTAGAGTTCTATGGGGGGGGGGGGTTCTTGCTTTGTGCTTTCTGTTATTGTAATGTTTTCACTGCTTATATGTTAATGAGGCTTGCCTCTTGAGTGGTAATCCTTAACACCTAAGGGGTTTTGCGGGTTGTCCAGTTAGTGGTAACGTTGCCACTCAAAAGGGTGAGCTTGGTAGGATAGGAATAACACTTGTCACCGGCAATGGTAACAAGTTATTTGAATGCACGACAAAAATATCACGTTAGATAGCCTTGTATTTAATGCGAGAAGAGGGTACCAACTGAGATGAATAAAATAATCTGTTTATAGATGTAAACGAGTCTCCGTCTATTTATTTCACCTTGCACCGAAATAGGAAATATTGCGAGTACAATTTCACGATTCGCTTTTACAAAAAAGTAATGCAGGAATATGGTAGAGCGACCAGACGATTATAATGATCGACTAATTGAATTAATGAACGCGTAACAAATTAAAATTAATAATGAATGACTTTTTAACCTCTCTGCAACCATTTATAAAGGGAGGGCAATGTCCATCGAGTCAGCCCTATTGCCCCACCTACAAATGACATACGCTCACGTGATTGGCTGTTCATTCCCTTAGCTCGCATCCTGATTAGAGTAAATTAACACTTTATTTAATTTTGATTGGATAGCGGCAAAACTACCGTACCTCATTATTAGCAAATATTTATAGAAGGCGGAGCTTTATTATGAATCATACATTTTTTTTTTAATTTCTGCCTATCTTTGTTACAGAATGGTGAAATGCTTTTATCACCTCTAGACATTCTCAGTTTCCTAATATTTATTCTCTGGCGCCTGTCTGACTTAAGGCCAGATACGAAAACTACAACTTTATTACCGTGAAAAAATCGAGCCTACACCTCGACATTCCAGCCTCGCTTTCTCTCCCATTCATCGGGTTCCGTTGTGTAGGGTATCTACATGTACACCCTTCAGGTGAATACAGGTGTACCCTACACACGTTCGCCCCGAGAGCATGTAGTGTTATCATGTATTTTACTACGAGACATAGATATATGGGGGGGAGGGGCATCCTTTATTATTTTCTTTATTTATTTACCCATATTATTCTTTTCATCTTGATTTTCATTATGCATTTTGTTCTTGACTCAATTTCCTTAAGTTGGCCCTTCAAACATTTGTCTTCCATTTATTCTTATTGGCTGGGTTAGTTCTTGATCTTCGATTTCTTTCTTGATGCATCTTCATTTTTATTGCATTTATCTTGAGTTGATGATTCCTTCTTGATTCTTGAAGATTTGATGAGTTAGTCCTTGAAGTCGTTTCTTCCGTTTTTCTTTCTTGAGTTCCGTTTCCTTCTTGAGATGATTTCTTGGTCCTTCTTGATTCTCGTTGAGTTGGTCCTTCGAGCGGTTTTCCTTGTCTTCCGTTTTCTTCTTGAGATTTTTTCGTAAAAGGTTTTGGACTATTGAATTTTGACCTCGGCACCGGTAGATTTAAACAATAATGCTCTTAGCCATTACGCCGCGGCTTAGGCGGTTCTGAGTTGGTAATTTAATGGGCTATTTATATTATCGATTTGGAAGGAATTTTTCTCTGATACATCTTCGCACCCCTACAGATACACATTATACATCCAAATTCATGACTCAGAGACTCGACAAATAAACTATATTAGATAGTCGATAAATATACATGATGTGGTTTATCCTAGATATATGCATTAATGTGCTCTTAGAGAGCATAGTCATATAAAAGTTACAATTTAATATACAATTATAGTTTGACTTCCTCACAATCGCCATAAGTAGAGAAGTGTTGCCCATACAATTTATTCATTAAGTACCATTTCATCATTTTTTATTTATTGTCCTCGGTAAATACACAGAGGACAGATTTATAATGAAGGTCATATTACATATGTAGATATACATGTAACATTACTTCTTGTACTCCTGATAGCGGTAGTATTTACAACAAACACGTGGGAAGTCGACATTTACATTTGACCATGCCTGTATTTAAGTGGGCACATTTATGCCGAGTCCTGCTATATCGCATGACATTAATACAATGATGCCTAATACATTTTTCTAAGTATTTCCTTTACAACTGGTGTATCTCGTTAGGTTCCTATATGATATATATATATATATATATATATATATATATATATATATATATATATATATATATATATATATATATATATACTAAGGTTATAAAGGCAGCGAGGCATGTATATTCATTCCTTTACCTCTCATTACAGTATTCCTCAAAAATACTGCCATACAGAGTTAAAATATATGACTGACAGATTTCTGGCGAATGGCTTGTCTCTATTTCGGGGACCGTTACATGGCTTTATAGAGTTCCTATGGCGATCATCTGTGAGGACTCATATTGGATCTATTTCGCCTTGCAAAGCACATTTCCTATTACTTACATAAACGAAAAATATACAGTGGTATTTTACAGAGATAGATACATTACTGTTTCTAATCATTTTTTATATGGACATTTTGTATATAGATCATTCACACACAGAGTTATTTTTATTAAAGAGTACGGCTCTATCTTTCAGTTAAGATTATTTATATCCGTGTACCAATTATAAGACTTTACAGAATACTCATGACTTTCTATATCTTCGTTTTTGCATCTTTATTTGTTTAATTAGTCATTACTTTATATATTTATTTTTATGCAGCACTATATGTTTTATTTGTTACAGCTTTATTTTTATACATATGCATAATTATTCGTTTCTTTAATACGTCCATATTAATAATATATATATATATATATATATATATATATATATATATATATATATATATATATATTGTCCTTTGCGAATATGACCTTCCTCCAAGCTCGCGTCGAGACTTGCTCCCACGGTGACTCCTCTCCTCTTGACGCTTCGATCCTATCTTCTATTTCGTCTATTCTTCCTGGGCGATTAGGGTCAGGCCTCTTCTGACCGACCCGGGACTTCGGGGAACGTCGGTAAGTGTCTAGTATGTCTTCGCCTGTCGGAGGCAATTTTGCTGGCTCTAGCCTCTCGATGGAGACCGTGTATCTCCTCCCGTCCGGGAATTCCAATTTAAAGACTTTGTTGTCGCGTACAATTACTAAGAAGGGACCCGCGTAGGGCGCCTCAAGAGGTCTCCGCACGCGATCAACTCTGACCCAAACGTAGGATGCATCCTTTAGGTCAGGTCGTACGTAATGCTTTAGCACTGAGTGGAGATTGCCCTCCGATGCACGTCTAAAATCTATCTGTGCCATCGTTGTAACCAGTTCCTTTATAAATTTGCAGCGTGCTTTGGACGAGTCCGTGGAAACCAGCGGTTTTGGGCATAATAATGTCGTATCGGTTACCGCTGTGAAAGGGGAAAATCCCGAATAATTTGGTAAGGAACGAATGCCTAGTAAAATTATTAGTAGTGCCACAGCCACTCTTGTTTGCTGGAGTTGTGAAAGTGTGCCTCGATAATTCTGACCCAGCTCAAAACTGCTGCTTCATTGAATAGCGGTGCTTTGATTGCCACGGCGTCCACCATATCCCACTCACTTTGTTTACTTTGCTGGTTCTCCACCATTAATCTTTCATCTTCTTCTCTTCTTAACACCTTAAATCTTCCTCGTGTTCAATTTTTGTGTGGAACGACGGCAAAAGGTCGCCAGTTATGGGGAGGAAGTCTTGCTTTGTGCTTTCTGTTATTGTAATGCTTCCACCGACTGTATGTTAATGGGGCTTGCTTCTTGAGTGGTAATCCTCCGTACCAGGGTGAGTTTGGTAGGATAGGGATAACGCTTGCCACCGGCAATGGTAACAAGTTATTTTAATGAGCAACAGAAATATCCCTTTAGGTAGCCTTGTACTTGATCCGAGAAGAGGGTACCAACTGGAATGAATAAAAGAATCTGTTTATAGATGTAGACGAGTTTCTGTCTATTTATTTTACCTTGAACCGAAATAGGAAATAATTCGAGTACAATTTCACGATTCTATTTTAAAACAAAGTAAGGCGGGAATATTGTAGGGCGACCGGGCGATTATAATGATCTAGTCGATCATTATAATCGCCCGGTCACCCTACAATATTGAATTAATGAACGCGTAACAAATTAAAATTAATAATGAATGACTCTCTTTTTAACCTCTCTGTACCCATTTATAAATGGGGAGCAATGTCCATCGAATCAGCCCTTACGACCCGCCTACAAATGACGTGGCTCACGTAATTGGCTGCTCATTCCCTTAGCTCGCATCCTGATTGGATTAAATTAATCCTTTATTTAATTTTGATTGGATGGCGGCAAAAGTACCGTACCTCATTATTGGCCAATATTTATAGAGGCGGAGCTTTATTATGAATCATATATTTGTTTAATTTCTGGTTATCTTTGTTAGAAAATGGTGAAATGCTTTTATCACATGCCCTTTTATTACCTCCAGACATTCTCAGTTTCCCAATATTTATTCCCAGTGAGAAAATCGAGCCTTTACCTCGACATTCCAGCCTCGCTTTCTCTCCCATTCATCGGGTTCCGTTGTGTAGGGTATCTACATGTACACCCTTCAGGTGAATACATGTGTGCCCTAACTTCTGTTGCATCTCTTCTTAGAGAGTTTTCTGTTATGAACTCTAGTATTTCCTTGTGCAGGCTGGGGAAACTCCTTGGGCTCAGACAGAAATTCATATCCTCCCATGATTTGAACACCTCTATCATATGTCCCCTCTTTCTTCTATCCTCAAGGATAGTCCACCCAAGTCGCTCCAGTGAGCTCAGTTATTAAACCACTTAATCTTATTTTACTTATTCAGCATAATAATTATCAATAAAATAGGAGTTATCAGTTTTGCAACATATTTAACTGCAGATATAACAAAATAATTAAAGGTATTATTATTATCTAAAGGTTTAACGAGTCGGAAAAGTGTTACTTTATTCTTCGAACACCATATTTGTTTACAATTACGCGGGAAAGGCTCAGTAGCGTGCCGAGAATCAGGATGGTGCAGTCTATACGCCACTCGCCGAAGGTGAACGGGTGACAAAAAGCCGTTCACAATCCACTTCGCTCTACTTTCGTTTTGTTTTGTTTTTTTCATTGACCGTTTGCCTACCAACAACAATCTATTATGGCGCTCATACACAAATATGGACCGTTACGTCTTGAATAACGTTTTTAAGCGGCATTAACTCCATTTTTAGAAATACACTTCGCTTCTAGGAGGGAGCTGTGTAGCATACCGATCGAGAAGTGTAAGCGGATGGTACAAAAAAATGCGCTTGAAAAGATCTTTTAGAGAGTAAATATAGCAAAGTCGTTATGCAGAGAGCCGTTCTCAACTCGCCTCACGCTACTTTCGGTCTTTAATTTTCATCGCCCCTTTTTCCTCTGTGGTACTCGGTTTATGTAATAGCTAAGTAAGCTACTGGCACCAAATTACAAGATTAAATAAGCTCAGGAAGAAAGTCCATAAAATGGACGCGCGTTGGTCTTATTAAATCCTTAAATCCTAACAAACTCTACACATATAAAATAATATGTCTAATATGAGATTGAAGAGATGAGAAGGTATATACTATGTTGCATATATGAATTAATATAGGTTAATATAGAAATAAAGAATGAAAATATATATGTAAATAGTGAGGAAGCAGGCGGCCGTTGGAAGTGGGTGGGGAAACATACAAAAAGGCGAACACGAGAAAAAAATATAAGGTTAAGACACTCGAGTCAATAAGAGAAAAACGCATAAACAAACAATTCACGTCTCGGGATAGAATTATCAGAAGAAGGGAGTATACAAAGCAGCTAGGCAAATAGAGACTTTGACCAAATGAAATTGTAATAGAGATCTCTGACGAGAGAATCCTATAATATAGATAAAACTATTGTGATATGTAGGTAAATCAGACACACACAGGTGTTCGATAGCTCGGCTCTAAGGGTGGAAACTTAGGAGCTCGATCGCGGAGGCTCGTTTCACGAAGGAGTCTAGCCTCCCGGCTAGAATAGTGATTAGGGCGCTTGCCCGGCAATGGCTGGGTCGGAAGTTCGAATCTCTATCTGGATCCTTATTAAGCTTACTCTATTTAACAAGGGAGGTTCCCGCCGTGATTGGACATCACGGTGGGGAGTTGGCACACGTGGTTTGCCCTGGCTGAGGGACGCCTGAGAAGCAACATAGCTTGATAGGAGGAATGAAACAAACAAAATTTTATTTATTCCTATCTCTCTCTCTCTCTCTCTCTCTCTCTCTCTCTCTCTCTCTCTATATATATATATATATATATATATAAAGAGAGAGAGAGAAAGAGAGCGAGCAATTGAGAAGACGAGTCAGTAAGAATAGTTATTAATACATTAAGATTAATTCATTCGCATATTAGCGTTTACGGAACCCGTTTAATTTACCTCAGTAATGTCGCTCTAAAATTAAATTCTTCGCAGTGAAGCGAAATCCTGCTTGTCACCCGCAAATTACTTCGTGACGTACTGCTTGCCCCTTTAGTAGACCTGTATAAAGTATATTTTTGCTACATCCTGTCTCAAAGTCCTTTCTTTACCTCGACTACCCGTAAACCTTCGGTAAGCCTAGCCAAATAAGAGTAGCCGTGAAGAATCATCTTTGCAGTCAGATAATTCACCTTCATAGAAATTCACTACCTATTAATTTGGTAACCCCAAGTTTACCGTAAATCGGTAACACCGGATCCATACCTATAAACTGGTGACATTTACCCCAATAAATTGGTGACCCTGTAGATAGCTTTCTGTAGGAAAAGGGGGCAAAGAAAAATAAAGAAAGAAAAGTAACGAAACAAGTTTCGAACGCGCTTTCCACGTCGCTGTACAGCCTTTAGTGAGAGTCTTAAACCACTCAGCCATCCTGAGTACCCCAAAAGACTCATTCAAGCGGCTCGCCTGAACTCACACGCTACACAGGCCCCCTCCTAGAAGCTGAGCGTATTAGAAGTGATTGAGGAGAACGGCGTCAGCAAATGTTATTCGAGAACTAATGTTCTCCCTCCAGGAGCTTAGTCACCATTGCAGATGACTTTGTGTAGGAAAAAGGAACAAAGAAAAATAAAAAAAGAAAAGTAGCGAAACGAGTTTCGAGCGCGCTTCCCGCGTCACTGGAAAGCCGTTAGCAAGAGTCATAAACCACGCGCCCATCCTGAGGCCCCCAAAAGACTCATTCAAGGCAAGCATTCAAGACACTCGCCTGAACTTCATGCACGCTACAACCCTTCGTTTCGACCGGACAGTGAAGATATTGAAGTAATGTACGCATAAAGCCATCGTCAGACAGAACAAGGTAAAGGATACTTCGTAAACGCCATCAACGGAAATCCGCCCACCTTTAATGAAACAGCAGTCGCAGGTTGGTTCCAAATTGTGGAGGACCAATTTCACATATCCGTAATAAAGGAGGAAACGAATTTTTCCATGTATTGCCCTCATTTCCTCCTGAGACCGTCGATCGTTTTCCATGGCCCATTATATCGGGCCTACGCCTAACAGGGCTAAAGGATACGGGAGTTACCAACGAGGGCACCACGACCAAGAATAAGAGGACCTGGCCCACTCCATCATCGTTGGCCTACTCTTTCAAAGGAGCTACAGGGAGGATGGTGGAAGGAAGCATTTCCTTACGCCAGACCACTATAATCAACAGTGAAACGAGATGATGCCAGCCGAAACTCAAGCAATATGTTGGGGTAGGGTTTTTTAAACTTATTGATAACAAGAGTAGAAAGTGTTGTGTTCAAGTGATGAACGATTTATTTACCCAACTTCAGTATTTTTTCAAAGAGCTAATTACAGTATATGTCAGATGGTGTGAGAAAGATATCAGGCCGAACAATTTAATAATGTACAAAGTCGGTTGATGGTTAATATAAAGTTAATTCGTGCTAAGTGTACATAGTATATGTATGCATTAATTTAAAGGTTAACTCAGTATACTTACGTTCAGTCAAGCTAAAAGTGAGGTGTTTAGGTAAAGATACGCAAGTTTTGTAGCATCCATTGCAAGGCGAAATAGATTCAGTATAAAACCTTACAGATGAGTGCCATGTGAATTATGTGAAGGCTTGTAATTGGCACGCGAATATGAATAATCTAAAATGAAAGATGTAGCGCTGTTCTTAAATAAGAATAACTCCTTGCGTGAATAATATATATATATATATATATATATATATATATATATATATATATATATATATATATACATATATATATATATATATATATATATATATATATATATATATATATATATATATATATATATGAGGAATTAAATCACACTTCCTGGACTTATTTATTCCAGAACAGTTTCGGTGTATCACACACCCTTGTCAACTGGCAACTGAGTAGAAATTACAGAGATCTCTATATATACCTCCGACCTGATAGGCAAAGACTATGTTACCTGACCCATTTTGTGACGAGCGAATCCTGTAATTGAGATAAAACTATTGGGATATGCAGGTAAATCAGACACACAAAGGTGTTCGGTAGCTCCGATCTATGTGTGGAAACTTATGAGCTCGATGACGGATGCCCGTCCCAGGAACGAGTCTAAGCCACGCCACCTAGAAGATGAAACGGTATATATATATATATATATATATATATATATAAATATATATATATATATATATATATATATATATATTGTATATATATATATATATATATATATATATATATATATATATATATATATATATATTGTATATATATATATATATATATATATATATATATATATATATATATATATATATATATATTGTATATATATATATATATATATATATATATATATATATATATATATATATATATATATATATATATATATATATATATTGGTGATGGAGTCGTTCCTTGGGAACCTTATTCGTAGTAGGAATATGAAGACATATGCGATGGTTACGAACATTTAATTTTCAGGACGTTTCGTTCATTAACGATGACCATCATCAGCGAAGTCTAAATACAAAGAATTATTTTTATAAGAAAAACTAAACACAACAGTAAAAAAACAAAAACAAACAGGACAGGAGTTGAAAAGGATAACCGAAAGCAAGAAGTTAAAATGAAATATATAATCCTAAACCGTTGAAAGCAAATGGGTGAAAATATATCAATAAAAATTTGATTAATATCGTAAAAAATAACTAAATTGAATAATAATCCCATGAGTTTAAAATATGCATAATAAACATGAATTAAATTCCATGGGGGGCGGCTCGACCTCACGCTTGTGTCGGGTGACCTACAGCATGGCTCCACTTGGCAGGTCCACCTCACCATCACCAGCGACCACTACGGGACCCTCACCTCCCTCATTATGGCTCCACCAGTTCCTTCTATCTCGCCGCCCCAGTGGAACGTCAGGAGGGCGGATTGGACAAGGTTCTAAGCCGCCATGGACGAGTGGTAATCCATGTACGTGCCGCCCATGGATTTGCATCAGTAGGAGAGTGACCTCACGCCGGCCATAGAGAGTGCAACAGACGCGGCCATGCCCAGGAGAGCCCCAAACCGCTACCGGCGCCCAGACTGGTAGTTTTATAACGAGGAGGTGCGGGAGCACAATCACCGCGTCAACGTCAACAGGAGGCTGTACGAGAAGCGCCCGACCACCACCAACCTGCGGCTCTTGCAGGACGTGGTGGCCCGCGCGCAGCAGGTGTCCCTGGAGTGGTGCGCTTATTTCAGCCAACACACCTCCCTCGGCCAGCTGTGGGGTGCTTCAGGAAGGCCTTAGGCGCTGCTCTGACCCGACCAGCCTCCCTCCCACGCCCACAGCAAATGGTAGATGGCTGGTGAACTTCTTCACAGCGAGGAGTTCCAGCGAGCAGCTCCCTCCCCACACCCGCCACATCCAGCAGCAGCTACGCCCACAGCGCGACGAGGAGGTTAGGGAGGCACGGGACCAGCCCTTAACGCTCGCGGAGCTGGCTAGGGCGAAGCGTGGGCGTGACACAGCGGCGGCGGCCGATGGAGTGCGGTACTCAAGGCTGGCACACGCTGAGCCCGCCGTGGGACGCCGCGCTGTTTGTCCTTATCAACGCGTCGTAGCTGGCAGGCTGGCCGTCTGCCTCCCTCCTGGAAGGACGCTGACATCCATCCGATCCCCAAGCTGAAGGACCCCACCACATTCAGGCCAATCTCCTTCCTGAGCTGCACTAGAAAAACAGCGAAGAGGATGGGGCTGAGTTGCCTACAGTGGAGCGTGGAGAGCCTTCACCTCCACGTGTTCGGCTACACTAGAGGAATGTGCACGGCAGACTGCCTCATCAACCTCCTGGCTTACGCCAACAACCAGCCCACCATCGTAGTCTTCCTTGCCCTCGAGAAGGCTTTCGAGTTAGCCAGCCCCTGCGCCATACTATCTGCTATAGTGTATTGTTATCTATGTGTTTTATTATATGTTAATTAATCAGCCTAGATAGCGTTTCGAAAACCATAACCATAAATTTGTTTGATCGAAGTTGTCTGCAGTTAGTTTTAGGCCTAAAGCGACAGCGAAATAAATTTTTGGAATAATGACTTGGGCTTTAAGAAAGACAATTACACAAATACAAATATATTCATAAAATCAACGAATGTACAATGAGATAAGTAGGTTAGGTATACAATTTAAGATATTTTAACATATGATTTACAGTAACAAGATGCGAAGAGAAATGAAGTATGTGAAATTATTATGGTGGAATAATATGGTGAAACAATAAGGTGAATAATATATAATGTAGTGCAGTAATGTAGTGAATAATATAGAGTAAATAATTATATAGTAAATAATATAGAGTATCTATGATGGACTGAATTGGGGCTGCAATGAGAAGTAAATATAATTAGGATCTACTCTCAGAAGGTCGTTTGCAGAGAATAGTGAGAGAAAATGGAATTAACTAAGTATGAATAATTGTAGAAGGAATGATTACCGACCTTTACACGAAGAAAGCTGCGAGTCGAGTAGGCGGAAGAGCGTGCTTTTTTGATCGAGCTGGGAACGTGTGTTTGTTTGTTTGTGTGTGAAATATAAGAGATGTTGTTTGGAACAGTATACGTTAATTGAATTGACAAGTAAAATAAATGAATGAATTAATTATTAAGTTTAACATAAAATTATTTAATTTACAAAAGTTGAAGTAAATTAATTAAAAGATTAAATTGACAGGGTTAAAGTAAAATAATTGAATGATTAAATTAAGAAAGTTAAAGTAAAATAATTGAATGAATTTTATACATAATAAATGATGTTATATATATTTAAGTTTCCTAGGAGGTTTTTATTATAGGACTGCTCAGAGGCATTGCTATAACACTCTCCCCCAAAGAAGGTTACCCCCCCCTTTTTACTATTTTCAGATTATAAGTCCGAGTACCGATCCGGCCTCCTGACGACGCGACCGGAGCGTGTGACAGTGTCGTTGGTTTGGCTGCGGGTACGAGAACACGGATTTGCTGTGGCAGTGAAATTAGTGTTGAACGAGGCACTGGCACGAGAGAAGGTTGACGGAGCGAAGGTGATCCGCTTGCTGGTTCCTTCCGAGATGGCGTCAAGCGGGATGTGGGAGTATTGAGTCCCGTTGTCCACTGACGGAGTGACCTGTGGGGGACAGATTTGCTCCTAACTATTTACTTCTGCCGACGACGGTTTCTGCAACAAATGAGGTGGAGGCAGCAAAACGGAAGGTGGAGTTGGAGAGGCAGTAGTTAAAAAGATGGGGTTTAGGTTGTTTGGGGGGGGGGGATTACTGTACCATGAATGGGTATAGTAGGAGGAGAATGAGGTGATTGGGGTTCTAGACGAACATTTTCGGTATAAGCGGGTTTTACGCGGTCGATAGAGACAGTATCTTGCCTGGTGCCAAGCTTTTTGGACGAAGAATTTCGCTTCCTGGAGATAACGAGAAAGGGTCCGTCATAGACTGGTTATAACGAAGTGCTAGCTGAATCGCGACGGACGAAAACGTGGGAGCATGTTGTCATCTCCTTCGGCACGAAGGTTTTATAATTATCAGGCACTCTAGGGGCAGTTGGCTTAATTTCAGCCATCACTCGTACAAGGTTATGTACGTATGAAGAAGGATCTAGGTGAGAAGGTAGTAGTCGGTCAGAGGAAGAAAAGAATTGACAGGGTAAACGAAGTTGAGTACGGTAAACTAATTCCGCTGCAGAGCAAGCCAAATCCTCTTTCAAGGAAGAGGGAATGCCAAGGAGAATCAAAAGTAGCTTGTCCACCCAAATTATGTTTTGATCGGTGGAGCGTAAACTTGCTTTGATGGTCCGATGCAGACGTTCGACCTTAGAGTTACTCTGAGGGTGATAGATTGTAGTACGAAGGCGAAAGGAGCCACGGACTGACATGAGTGCATTGGTGAAATTCAAACTGGCTGCCACGATCAGTCATGATCGTTGAGGGAACACCAAAACGAGCAACCCATGCTGAGACGAAAGCTCGAGTGACAGTGGAAGCTCTGATGTCCGAGATAGGAACCGCATCTGGCCAACGAGTAAAACGATCGATCATGGTGAGAAGATAATTGCAACCACGGGAGTAAGGAAGAGGACCTACTAGATCGATGTAAACGGCGTCAAAACGTGACGAAGGAAGAGGAAAAGGGACCAGAAGAGCTTTTGTATGGCGGTGGACCTCAGCACGCTGGCATGGCAGGCATGAGCGAATCTATTTGGCCACGTCGGCATTCATACCTGGCCAAACGAAGCGTCGTGCAACGAGCTTGCGAGTGGCATTGACGCCAGGATGAGAGAGGCCATGAATTTGGGCGAAGATGTGCCGACGGTAAACGAGAGGAATGAGAGGACGAGGACAGTCAGGAATTGAATAGTCAACCAGGATGCGCCAGGAAGGACTGTCAGGCAAGTCGATCTCGCGAACGACGAGTTGAGAAGAGTGACGCAGTGTTTGCGTGTCTTCATCTTGTTCCTGGGCAAGCGCTATTGTTGCATGATCGATGGGCGCAGTGTAGGAGAGTTGCGTGCCCGAAATCGATGAAATGCCAGAGAGCGCGTCTGGTACAACGTTTGAAGAACAAGGAACGTAGCGAATTCTGTTCGTCATCTGCAAGATGAAGTCAAGATGACGAGTGTCAACTGCAGTGTGTACTGACGAAGTACTACGAGACGAACATGCACCGACCTTGGGCTTATGGTCATTGAAAATGGTAAATTCACGCCCTTCCAAATGATGGCGGAAGTGGCGGACAGCGAGATATATTCCTTGGAGTTCTCGAGAGAACGTTGAAAATCTCTTTTGAGGGTTTGTAAGAGCGCGAGAGAAGAAAACAAGAGGTTGCCATTGGTCACTAACTTTCTGCTGCAAGGTTGTACCTACGTGGGTTGAGGATACATCTGAGGCGACGCTGATGGGAACTCCTGGAGAAGGATGAGCCAATTCCACAGCGCGGGCAATAGCCACTTTGGTTCGAGAGAATGAATCGGATGCCTCAGCGGACCATTCAAAAGGAGAGTTCTTTTTGGCCTTGGTGAGCATAGAGTTGAGAGGTTGCATGACCTGGGCACATTTAGGGATGAATCTGTGGTAGAAATTGACCATGCCACAGAAACTCCCGAGTTGTTTGCGTGATGTAGGACGAGAAAAGTTTCGCATCGCGGTAACTTTATCTTCGAGTGGGCTAATCCCTGCACTCGAGACATGGTGCCCGAAGAATGAGAGTTGCGGTACTCCAAAGAGGCACTTGGAGGTGTTTGGTACGATACCGTACTTCTGAAGACGAGAAAAAACTTGGCGAAGGTGAGAAAGTTGTTCTTCCACGAGGAAAATGATATTATGAGGTCATCGATGTAGCAAAATAACAACGAAAGACCCCTAAGAACTTGATCAATAAAGCGCTGGAAAGTTTGCCCAGAGTTACGCAATCCATATGGAATCTTGACCATTTCAAATGCACCAAACGGAGTGGTGATCTTAGTTTTTGCGACATCATCTGGGTGAATAGAGATCTGGTTGAAAGCACGAACCAGATCCAAGCGAGAAAAAATCGTACAGCAATGGAGAGAAGAAGTAAAATCGCTAAGTACGGCAAGGAATAACGATCATGAATTATTACAGCGTTAAGAGCTCTGTAATCACAAACTGCTCTGAATTCCCCCGGCGTGGATTTGGGCACAATGTGAAGTGGAGAGGCCCACGGAGAAGAGAAAGGCCTACAAAGGCCTGAATCAATCATGAATTGGAACTCATCACGCATAGCAGAGAGTTTATCCGGTGCTAGACGGCGTGGCCGTGAGAATACCGGACCTCCTGTTGTCTCAATCCGATGCACCACACTATGTTTAATGGGCCTGTCCTTCGAAGGTGGAAGGGTGAGCTCAGGAAACTCCTGAAGAAGGCGCTGAAATGGTGGCTCGGTGGACGGGAGACGAATAGAGAGGAGGGGACTCTGAGAAGGTGAATACGAATCTGAGACAGCGAGGAGAGTTTTGCGGGCGACAAGCTTGCGTTGTCGAGAATCGACCAGGAGGTCGTGAGCCGAAAGAAAGTCGAGGCCCAATATTGGACAATCTACCTCGGCCATGATGAAAGTCCATCGAAAAACCTGACGGAGACCGAGTGAGACTTGAAGGTTACGCCTTCCATAGGTCCTAATATTGATCGAATTGGCTGCCTTCAGAACTAAATTTGAAGGAGCAGAAGCTTTGCCAGCCTTAGAAATTGGTATGACACTGCATTCAGCACCAGTGTCCACCAGGAATGAAAATTCAGAAGGCGGGTCAAAAATACGAAATGGACGAGCTACTTGAGGAAATGAGGTGTAGCCAGGTGATGTAGACCCTTTTGTCCCATGCCTTTCTAGTTTAAAGTTTGTGATTGAGAGACTGGAGTGAGAGGACTGCAAGAATTTGAAGTTTGGGAATTTGAAATTTGAGGATTTGGAGAAAGTGGTTGATTGGGTGAAGTGAGAAAACTGGAGGGTTGAAATTTGAAGATACTGGGTCCAAATATGTGCAAGGTTGCAAGCATTTTAGAGATGTGTACCATATTTGTTGTGGTACCAGCACCATTGAGTTGGATGAGAGGGAAAGGAAACGTTATGCTTCGCGAGCTTACTTTACGCAGTATGTGAAGAAGCATAACTGTGGCTACAAGGCTGTGTACAGTGTACAGCGTTGTGCCCGTACCTTTGATGATACCACATAGGCCCTGATGGTGTGGAAGATGATGAGAAAAGTTGGAAAATTTTTCTTTCTCTCACTTCTTGCTTCGGGGTGCCATCGTTGGTTTCTCTTTCGTGAACCAGTGCGGGACCTGCGCCTTCGATTGCCAAACCCGTGTCCGTGCTCGCTCTGTGGTTCACGCTTCAGCTTTAACCGCTGGATGTCAGCTTCCATCCTCCGTATTGAAGCCTCAAGGTCTCTCGATAGGGAAGATGGAACCCTTGAATGCTCGGCCCGTTCGTCAGAGGAGCTCGACGTGCCTCGAACCTGCAGAATTGAAGCATTGTTAAATGGACCGTGAGTTTGGCCGTTGCCCTAATTCACATAAGGACTTTTATACAATTTATCTGCGGCTGCAGCACCCTCATTAATGCTCGTGGGGTTCGAGCTTAGGATTAATGGCCTAATTCCCTCGTGGACTCCTCTCATGAAAATTTCGGTGAGGAGAGGGTTAAAAAGTTCGATGTGAGCACCTTTTACCCTGATAAGGACCTTCAAATGAGATAAAAAAAGAAGTAGGACTCTTATCTCCCATTTCCTGAGTATTCAGTAGCTCTTTTAGCTCATCAATTTTGGACCTACCATATGTATTGAGAAAAGCCTCAATCAGGCGGTCTAAAACATCAGCTTGTTCCCCGTTAATTAACACTTCCCTGAACTGAATAAAGGTACTTATGGGTAACCGCTGGATGATTGCGGATACTTTCTCCTCTTCGGTGATCAGCTGTGGTTTAAGGAGGAGGGATGAGACTTCCAATCATGCAATTGGGTTTCCAGGATCATACACGGGAAGAGAGAGGTACGCATGTGGTTGTCTATGCGCAGACGGTTGGTCATGATGAAGTTGGGCGCTAACTGATGTCCTTAGTTGGTGTATCTGGTCCGTCATAGACACTGTTTTATGTATATTTGTGCTAGTTGAATGAAGGTGTTTACGTGAGAAGTAGCTGTGGCTGTGTGCACGTGTGTGTGTGTAAATTGGTCACTAGCACAGGAATATGAAGAAATTAAAAATAATTGAGAATAAAGGAAATTGTCCACTCGTTGAATATAGTGGATAATATTAAATTAAAATTGACATGAATTATGATAATTGGAAGAATGGTGTTAAAGATTACACGCGATATAAAAAAAATGAACACGTGAATAAAAAAAATGCTCGTGCGAGGTTTTGGTACGAAATTGACGCGTGGAGTCACGAATGATTTTATCGTTTACACATATTTTTTCATTGACGGGAGATTACTAAACTTTGGGCACCAATTTTATAGTGTATGGTTATCTATGTGTTTTATTATATGTTAATTAATCAGCCTAGATAGCGTTTCGAAAACCATTATCATAAATTTGTTTGATCGAAGTTGTCTGCAGTTAGTTTTAGGCCTAAGGCGACAGCGAAATAAATTTTTGGAATAATGACTTGGGCTTTAAGAAAGACAATTACACAAATACAAATATATTCATAAAATCAACGAATGTACAATGAGATAAGTAGGTTAGGTATACAATTTCAGATATTTTAACATATGATTTACAGTAATAAGATGCGAAGAGAATTGAAGTATGTAAAATTAATATGGCGGAATAATATGGTGAAACAATAAGGTGAATAATATATAATGTAGTGCAGTATTGTAGTGAATAATATAGAGTAAATAATAATATAGTAAATAATAGAGTATTCATGATGGACTGAATTGGGGCTGCAATGAGAAGTAAATATAATTAGGATCTACTCTCGTATGGTCGTTTGCAGAGAATTGTGAGAGAAAATGGAATTAACTAAGTATGATTTGTTTGGAGGTAAATGAATAATTGTAGAAGGAATGATTACTGACCTTTATACGAAGAAAGCTGCAAGTCGAGTAGGCGGAAGAGCGTACTCTTTTAATCGAGCTGGGAACGTGTGTTTGTTTGTTTGTGTGCGAAATTTAAGAGATGTTGTTTGGAACAGTATACGTTAATTGAATTAACAAGTAAAATAAATGAATGAATTAATTATTAAGTTTAACATAAAATTATTTAATTTACAAAAGTTGAAGTACATTAATTGAAAGATTAAATGGACAGGGTTAAAGTAAAATAATTGAATGAATTTTATACATAATAAATGATGATATATATATATTTAAGTTTCCCAGGGGGTTTTTATTATAGGAATGCCCAGAGGCATTGCTATACTGCCCTTGTGAGGAAAGGCATCCGAGGGAGACTGTTGAGCTGGCTCCAGGAATACCTTCACCAGCGCCGTGCCCGTGTTTATTTCCTGGGTCACAAGTCTCACTACCTGACCTTCGAGAACGGGACGCCCCAGGAAGTCATCCTCAGCCCGTTCCTCTTCAACGTGCTGATGGAGCAGCTGGTGGCATTCACATATCGAGAAGGAACCATCCTTCTCACCTACGCCGACGACCTAGCCCTCGTCATAACCGGGCGCGGTGACAAGCTTGCGCGGGCTCAAGAGGCGCTCCACCTCATCACTGCCAAGTTCGAAGAGCTGGGGCTCAAGTTCTCGGCAGAGAAGTCCCGGGCCATGGCCATCAAAACTTATACGCCTACTGGCCAGTAGCTGCGCGTCCAGGGAGTCGGGCTGGCCTGGAACGACTCCTACTAGTACCTCGGAGTGTGGGTGGAGAGGCGGCTATCTTTCACGCACCATGTCATGCACCTAAGGGAACGGACGCAGGCCCGGCTCAACGTGATGAGAGCCATGACGCGGCCGAGTGCTGGTGCAACCTTCCCCGTCCTCCGCCTCTACTATGTGTAGGCAGTGCGCTCCCTGGTGAACTACAGTGCACCGGTCCTTGTAGCACTACCCCGGCGGCAGCACCAGCGCCTGGAGGTGGTGAAAAACACCGCAATGAGGACCATGTTGGGGGCACCGAAGTGGGGAAGTGCCTGTGTCATGCAGAGCGAGGCCCACCTGGTGCCCCTCACCGCCAGGGTGGACTGCATTGTGGTCAGAGTGCTCCAGCGCGACGCGCAGGGTGTAGCGCAGGTCATCGAGTGCCTGCGTAACAACAGGTGGCTCATAAACGTCACCTTAGCAGCCAACACCCTCAGCCAGGCTGGGAACTGGCTGTGGCGTGACCCCGACACCACCCACCCCGCCTACGCTCCACGAACACCAAGGAAGCCCCCCGCCGCTGATTTCAGCGCCACACAACTGCCCGCTAGCAAAGCGCACTGCCTCACCGAGGAGCTGCGCCAGCACGCCCTTAGAGCCATGTCTGAGGTCACGGAGCCGGGCAGCGCACTCACTTCACCGATGGCTCCGTCGACCCCGACAGCGGGAGGTCCGGCGCCGCCTTCGTCACGAGCGGTCTGACGCGGGCGTGGAGGACATCAGATCACTGCTCCACCCTCCAGACGGAGCTGGTAGCAATCTTGCACACCCTCCAGCACGCCCTGCTCCGCCGGGAGGCCACTGTGGTGATACACACGGATTCCCAGTCGGGGCTGCAGGCGCTGCAGCATGCCCACCCTCACGACCACCATCCACCTCACCACTACCATCCTGTGCACCATGCAAGACCTGTCAGCGCAGGGTAGGCGTGTTCGGCTCCACTGGATTACCAGCCATTTGGGCGTGCGCGGCAACGAGGCTGCTGACGAGGCTCCCAAGCGAGCCACTAACGCCCCCTCCATCACCTGGACTGTGCGCCCCAGCCTGCAGCAGTTCAAGACGCAGGCCAAGCGCATGACCGCCCATAACGCCCACCAGCAGCACCAAGAATAGGAGGCGACCAAAAAGCAAGCGGTGTGTTATGCTGCGGCTGCAGCCTATCGCCCACTGGACCCAACCTACCAGCAGCCCAGAGCGAACGGCGTGCTGCTGCAGCGTGTCAGGTCAGGATGGGCTACTCCACGTGGGAAGAGCTGCAAGCTGACTTTGTGGCAGGGAGGCGCGAACACTGCGGCGGCCCCTCCCGGCGGCCACTGGTGCACTACCTCCTCTCCTGCCCAGCCACCGCCCGCCTCAGGTCAGAGCTAGCGCCAGCCCCTCACCTTGCAAGAGGCGCCCAGCTGAGTGCGCGAGAGGCGAGAGCCGGCAATAGGCCGGACCCGTGTAACGCCTGATTTTCACATTCATCACCGGACTTGGCTGCCGCTTTGGAGAGGATAGAGGAACAACTGCAAAAACTAAAACTCCAATGTGGGACCGAGCAAATGAACGGTCACAAGAGTGTACGGAGCGACAGGCGCGGTTCGTCCTCTCGAAGAGAAAACCAACGAGGGCATTCCAGCCAAGAGGTGAGGCGCAGCATTCCCCTGCTCATTCTTTCGCCTATCTCCTACTCCTAAATTCTCTCACTCTTAAAGTAGGAGTCTATGCTGATACCATGAGAAGTATGGTAGCGAAGCTGTACACTGTACACAACCTTGCCAATAATACCTATCATCCTATTCTCACTCTCAATCAAATAATGCTCGCTTTTCACAAATTCGTCCTTCTAATCATAATGTTAGTTTCATCCAACCAACTATTTGGTGCTGGCACCATAACAAATATGGTCCACAAGCCGTAAAATGTATACAGCCCTGCACATATTTACAACCAGTATCTCCTCAATCTAATGTTATTCCACCAATTTCACCTCAGCAATCTATTCACTCTCCTCAAACTAATACTCCAACTCACTCTTCTCCTTCTAATTCAAATTCTTCGATTAATTAAAACTGAGAACACACGTGACCAATTTGTCTATCACCTCTGCCGTTCCTTCATCTCAGGTCGATCCACCATTTTGCATTTATGACCCACTCTCTGGTTCCTCATATTTAGTTGACACTGGTGCTCAATGTAGTGTTATTCCGGCATCACTGGACGATAAAGCTGGTTCCTCCTCTGATCTTGTCCTTAAAGCCGCTAATTCCTCGGATATAAGGACTTATGGAAGGCGTATCCTTCAGTTGGCTCTCAGTCACCGTAGAGTTTTTCGATGAACCTTAATTGTTGCCGAGGTCGACGTTCATATGCTGGGCCTAGATTTTCTCTCTGCCCACGACCTTTTGGTCGACTCTCGTAACCGCAAGCTTATCGATCGCACTACAATGCTCACAGCTTCGGGTTCATTTTTCCCGTCACAGAGTTCTCTTCTCTCTATCCAATTTCTTTCAGCCATTCCACAGTTTCAGCACCTGCTACATGAATTTCCTGCACTTAGCATACCATCCTTTAAAGACAGGCCTATTAAACACAATGTCGTTCACCGGATAGAGACGACTGGGGGCCTGTATTTTCCCGTTCTCGTCGATTAGCCCCAGATAAACTCGCCTTAATGAAGCAAGAGTTCACCTTCATGGTAGAAGATGGCATAGCTGGCCCCTCTACTTCTACTTAGGCCTCTCCGTTTCATATTGTACCCAAATCTATCCCCGGTGAGTACAGAGCTGTAGGTGATTACAGGTGGCTCAATGTTTGTACTATCTCTGATAGATATCCTCTGCCATATCTGTCCGATTTCAATTCTACTCTTTTCGGTTGTTCGATCTTTTCTCGACTAGATCTGGTACATGCTTTGAACCAGATCTCTATTCATCTAGGTGACGTCCCAAAGACGGCTATCACCACAGCATTTGGTTCCTTCGCCATGAACAGGATGCCTTATGGTCTTCGTAACAGTGGTCAGACCTTCCAACGTTTTATGGATCAGGTTCTGAGAGGTCTGCCTTTCGTCTTCGGCTACATAGACGACCTCCTGATAGCATCTTCGTCTTTAGAGGAGCATCTGTCTCACCTTCGTCAAGTTTTCGCTCGACCTGAAGAGTACGGTATCGTACTCAACACTTCCAAGTGTCTTTTTGGTGCCCCCAACCCTCCTTATTGGGTCACCATGTCTCGAGTACAGGGATTAACCCCCTCGAAGATGCGCAATTGTCTCGGCCCACATCACGCAAGCAGCTTAGGCGTTTCTGTAGCATGATTAATTTCTGCCACAGATTCATACCTAATTGTGCCAAGGTCATGCAACCTATCAACTCTCTGCTCATCAAGACCACAAAGAACTCTCCTCTTGAATGGTCTGCTGAAGCGTGCGTTTCGTTCTCTCGCACCAAAGTGGCTATTGCCCGAGCTGCGGAATTGGCTTATCCTTCTCCAGGAGCCCCCATCAGCGTTGCCTCAGACGCATCATCAACCCTGGTAGGTGAAACATTGCAGCAGAAAGTTGGTGCCCAAGGGAAGCCTCTTGCTTTCTTCTCTCGCTCTCTTTCAGACTCTCAAAAGATATAGTACGTTCTCTCGAGAGCTCCTCAGAATATACCTCGCAATCTATCACTTCCGACAATACTTGGAAGGACGTGACTTTACCATTTTTACGGACCATATTCGCTATGTTCCTGGTTCTTCAAACATCCGACCAGTCGCGCTCTCTGGCATTTCAGCGATTTCTGGCACGCAACTCTCCTGCATTGCGCCCATCGATCATGCGGCAATAGCGCTTGCCCATGAGCAAGATGAAGACACGCAGACGCTGCGTCACTCATCTCAACTCGTCGTCTGTGAGATCCTTTGCCGGACAGTCCTTCCAGGCGCATCCTAGTTGACTACTCATTACCTGACTGTCCTCATCCCCTCATTCCTTTCGCTTACTGTCGGCACAATTTCGATCAAATTCAAGATCTTCCCCATCCTGGTGTCAATGCCACACGTAAGCTCGTTGTACAACGCTTCGTTTGGTCAGGTATGGATGCCGACGTGGCCAAATGGATTCGCGCATGCCTGCCATGCCAGCGCGCCAAAGTCCATCACCACACAACAGCCCTTCTAGTCTCTTTTCCTCTTCCTTCGTCACGTTTTGACGCCGGTCACGTCGATCTAGTAGGTCCTCTTCCCTACTCTCGTGGTTGCAATTATCTTCTCACCATGATCACTCGTTTTACTCGTTGGCCAGAGGCAGTTCCTATCTCGGACATCAGATTCTCAACATGGGTTGCTCGTTCTGGTGTTCCCTCAACGATCATGACTGATCGTGGCAGCCAATTTGAATCCCACCAATGGGATGCACTCATGGCAATGCTTGGTTCCTTTCGCCTTCGTACCACAGGCTACCGCCCCCAAAGCAACTCGGCCGTCGAATGTTTGCATCGGACGCTCAAGGCAAGCTTACGCTCCACCGATCCTAATATCACTTGGGTGGACAAGCTACCTTTGATTTTGTTGGGCATTCGTTCGTCTTTGAAAGGTGATTTGGCCTGCTCTGTAGCGGAACTCGCTTACGGTACTCAACTTCGTCTGCCTGGTCAATTCTTTATCTTCTTCTGACCGACCTCTACCTCAATCCTGCTTCTTATGTACTTGATTTTGTACGGGTAATGGGTGAGGTTAAGCCTACCGCCCCTAGAGTGCTTGCTAATCAGAGACCCTTCGTTCCGAAAGAGATGTCAACTTGTTCCTATGTCTTTGTCCGTCGCGATTCTACTGGCTCCTCATTGCGACTAGTTTATGACGGACCCTTTCTCGTCATCTCTAGGAAGCCGATATTCTATTTACTGCAGTTTGACGCCGAGCAGGATACTGTTTCTATAAATCGCTTGAAACCTGCCTTTATTGATGCTGTTTATTCTAAGCAGTCCTCATTTTCTTCTTCTACTATCTCTAAAAATGGTCTAGTGATTCCCCTACCTCATCATCATCTATCTCAAAGCCAATCTCCTCTACCTCGCCCATATCTCCATCTCCTTCCCTATTGCTGCCGCCTCCTCTTTTGTTGCAGGAAACCTCGTCGCCAGAGCTGTCCCGTCAGGAGACTATCCCCCTCCTCACCTTTGGGCACCCCACAACCAGCAAGCCAGGCACAGAGCGTCATGTTATCGCCAGACGCCAGCTCGGAGAGGTCGCCCAAACAGATCACCACCAATCCGTCCACTTTTGCTAGTCACAGTGCCTCGCCCGCATTTTGTGCCATTCCCAGTAATCGTAGCCTGCCCACTGGCGTCATCACACGGTCTGGTCGCATTGTCAGAAGGGATCGAAGATATCTGGATTAGCGTAATATTTTTTGTAAGGGGTTGGGTAACTCTCTTGGGAGGGGAGTATTGTATCAGCAGACATCTTTGCAAGCTCTTAAAAAGTTCGTAAAGAGGCAGTTGTCAATTTCCCGCCAGAGAAAATTATGCATCTCACCCCAAAATTCATTTTTGTACGACCTTTGATACCAATACGGTTACCTCCAAATCAAAGTACGACCCCTCCCAAGCACCAACCAATCAAAACCTTTGTACAACCCGATTCGAAATTAACCAATCAGATTAGACTTTCCCGTTTCCCGAGTCCGGAGTGCATTTTAACGAACACTTTGATTGAATAAGCGCTCCAGACAAGTTTCCCTGATTTATAACTTCAAAAACGTCGTGGCAGTACTATACTATATTTTATATCTTATTCACTATAATATTCCCTATATTCAATATATATATATATATATATATATATATATATATATATATATATATATATATATATATATATATATATATATATATATATATATATATATATATACTTTATTTCAATAAAATACACATTATATTCTTATATTCATTAACCGTATTATCAAATTAGTCATATTCCATTATTTGTTTTTCAATAAATCTTGTTAAATTTATGCGCCAGTGATTTTGAAACCTTCCCGGTTGAAATAGTTATCCTCTATAGATAGAGGAGAGTAAGCAAAGAAAAAATAATAGCGTATGAGTGTTGCGAACGGCTTCCCGCGTGCTGGACCACTGTTAGCCAGCGGCGAAACCACTCGGCCATCCTGAGTCTCAAAAAAGACTCATTCAAACTAAGTTTTTAAGCCGCTCGCCTGCACTTCTCGTATGCTATACCTCCATCACGTTTTCTCTTTCAAGTCCTTTTTTTATCTTTAACTTCATATAGTAAGGTTTAATGGCTGCTATCTACGCAATTTTGTCATTAAACCAATCACAATAGCTATAGTTGTAAGGTGGTTTAGAACAAAACACGTTTCTGTATCGTTTTAGAATAATAAATATAAACTAACGTTAACACTTTAGCATTAGCTTCCACTACATTTTTATCGAATTAAGGGATGACGATTAACTGTGTCCCCTTTTAGGCGTGAGAGAGAGAGAGAGAGAGAGAGAGAGAGAGAGAGAGAGAGAGAGATAGATAGATAGAGAGAGAGAGAGAGAGAGAGAGAGAGAGAGAGAGAGAGAGAGAGAGAGAGAGAGAGAGAGTGTTACAAGGAGTTACAAGGATTCAAAGCACTTCAAGAGACCATTCGATCCAATACAGTGGAAGTGCTTATTAATTTATATTTTTCTAACTTTATATAGTACTAAACAACGGATAGGACAGGATAGTTAAGATGAAGACTCTCCCCACCCACCTCTCCCACCCATTTCTGGGCTAGGAAAAGTGAAAACATATACCTGGCTGTTTTAGAAAATAGCCACAACCAGGAAATTTTAAAAGGAAAGCAGGACAATATTACGAGCATATTAAAGTCTTATCTTGGTTATCTAGTTTACAGACTTGCATACATTTACAAATAAATACCTTTTTTAAATACATTACATGCTTTTTTTCAATTATTATATATCAGATCTATCTATTCATACTATTTGCATTCTCATTTTAAGCTTCATATTGAGAAAAAAAAAATGCTGATATAGCTTTGCGTCTCGGATATAATTCTAAACTAATGTCATAAGTTATTATATACATATATACAAACTAATAAACATAAACTAATGTCATAAGCATTACTATATACATATATACAAACACGCCTTAACATGATTCAACTAAATGTTACGTCAATTTTTTTTTATTATTATTGAATGGTTTCTAGTATTTTGTCTAACTTTCTTTTAAATGTTTCTACTGAATTACTGGAAACCACTTCCTCAGGCAACTGGTTCCAGTATTTTACAACCTTATACGAAAAGAAGTTTCCACATAGATCTGTTCGAAAATGTTTCGCTACAAGCTTCATGCTATTATTTCTCGTATAATTGGTGTTGATTTCGAACCAAGTAGTAAAGTCTACATTATCTATTTTTTTCATGATTTTGAATGTTTCTATTAGTTGACCACGAAGACGCCTTTTTTCTAATGTAAATAAATTTAGTTTTTCTAGCCTTTTCTCATAGTTGAAATTTCTTAAATCTGGTATCAATTTTGTAGCTCTTGCTTGTACTTTTTCCAATCTCTCAATATCCTTTTTTAAGTATGGCGACCAGACCTGAGCGCAGTATTCCAGCTGCGGTCTTACTAAGGCGTTATACATATTTAAAATTATAGCTTTATTTTTGAAACTAAATTGTCGTTTGATGTAGCCTAGAATTTTCATTGCTTTTTTTTCTACTTCTGAACACTGCAGGGAAAATTTGAGGTCGTTTGATATGTAAACTCCAAGATCCTTTTCATTTTCAGTTACGTTAATTTTTTTATCAAAAAGTATATATTCTGCTTTTGGATTTCTATGGCCTATATGCATTACCTTACACTTGTTGAGATTAAGGGGAAGTTGCCATTTCATCGACCAAAGGGCTATTTTATCAATATCATTTTGAAATTCTAAAATATCTTCTTCGGTTTCTATCCCTTTTCCTAACTTACAATCATCTGCAAATTTAGAGATCTTTGACAGCAAGTCATCATCAACGTCATTAACATAAATAATAAAAAGCAAAGGTCCGAGAACCGAACCTTGTGGAACTCCGCTACTCACCGGGGTCCATTCTGACTCGTGTCCATTTATGACCACTCTCTGTTTACGATCAGATAGCCAATTTTCTATCCATTTTGCTACCTCTCCTTCAATTCTTAAGGTTCTTACTTTATACAACAGTTTCTTATGTGGGACTTTATCAAATGCTTTTTGAAAGTCTAAATATAAAATATCCGCTGATCTGGTACTGTCATATTCTCTATTTACAAAGTGAAAGAAATCTAATAAATTTGTCAAGCATGACCTATGTCTTCTGAATCCATGCTGTGAGTCATTTAATAGTTTATTATTTTCTAAATGCTCTAGTATTTTTTCTGCAATAAAGGTTTCGAGTAGTTTTCCAATTATCGAGGTTAGACTTATTGGGCGATAATTAGAGGGCAGCTCCTTCAATCCATTTTTGAATATTGGCGTTATATTAGCTAATTTCCAATCTTGGGGAACAATCCCAGTTTCTAACGACAGATTATAAATGTGTTCTAGGTGGTCGGACACTTCGTCTTTGATTTCCTTCAGAACTCTTGGAAAAATTCTATCTGGTCCAGGGGCTTTGAATCTATTCATTTTCTCAATATTCTTTTTTATATTATTAGCGTTGCATCTAATAGATTGGAGTGGTTTAATTTCAGCATTTTTAATCGTCGGGGCGACGGGATTATCAATCATATCTTCTTTTATAAACACGGATGCAAAATATTCATTTAAAGCATTTGCTATATCTACATCATTAAATTGCAAACAATCGTCTATGTCTTTTATTGGGCCAATGCTACTTTTTATCGGTTTTCTACTATTTACTAAAGCAAAAAATTCCTTTGGATTGCTTTTACAAATTAGAGCTACTCTAATCTCCTCACTCCTTTTGGCTCTTCTGATTTCGGCTTTGACTTTTCTTTTCAATTGTACATATTGCTTTTTATTATATGTATTTGAGTTACATTTAAAGCTTTTGTAGGCTTTATCTTTCTCTTTAATGAGTCTCTTAATTTCTGCTGTTAACCATTTTGGTTCATTGATGTTTTTTATTGTACTAACCTTTGAGGGTATAAATTTTGCCTGCTTTTCCAGGAGATTGTTCTTAAAATCTTGCCATACTCTATCAATTTCATCGGATTGCGTACTATAATTTCTCAAGCTCTTCCTAAGCCCTGGGTAATCGGCTTTTTTGAAGTTAAGTTTAGTAATGCTGAGTTTATTTCTAACATTAGGAATATTGATCTCAAAATCGATTAGGTTATGGTCACTATTACCAAATTGATCTCTTATATTTACATTCGAGATTAATTCGTCATCTGAGGTTAATATTAAATCCAATATATTTTCACCTCTTGTTGGCTCTTTCACCCACTGAGTAAGGAAATTATCGTCTATGAAACTGAGTAGTCTTTGTCCTTCTGGATCAGCATTTTTTGTATTCCAGTTTACTTTTGCACAATTAAAATCTCCAATGAATAGCGATAACTTATCTTTACTGATGTTGGTCATTATTTCATAAAATTGGTTGTCTAAGGCCACTGGTTGGTGTGGCTTTCTGTAGACTAAATTTACATACAAATTCTTTTTTTGGTTAATTTTTATACATATTACTTCAAAGGGTGATTCTATGCTACAATCCATTGGATTTAAATCTTCGCGAACATACATAAGAATACCACCACCCTCTCTGCCAACTCTATCTTTATGAAAAATTTTGTATCCTTTTAGTTGATATTCTGTGATATAATCTCTCGTTTGGCAATGAATCCAAGATTCTGTTATACCGATAATATCATAGTTTTTGATTGATACTAATGATCGAAACTCTGCAAGCTTGTTTCTAATTGACCTGGCATTAAATAAGACTGCTTTTAAGGAATTTATCCGATTTCTCCTGTTGTAATGCTTCGGTCGTTTCCCTGGGCTACTTGAGGCTCTACTGGCGGTGATTTACCAAGATGATTCTTCAAGGTTATTTGAAGCAATTCTCCGTATGTTTTTTTTCCTTCTCTGTTTAAGTGAATGCCATCCTGAGTATACATTTGCATGTTGTGCATGAATAGAAGCCAAAAATCAACAAATTTGACATTTTCTTTCTTGCAAAATCTTTTAAGCGATTGTTAATTCCAATCGCTCGGCTTAAGTTTTCATATCTCTCGTATATTCTAGGTAATATGCCAACAACTATTCCATTATCAGTTTTCGATTTTATTGTTTTCACCATATTTGTATAGTCTTTTATGATGCTTTCTGACCCAGCGTAGTTCTTACCATTAAAGACATCATTGCTTCCAACATTAACTATAATTGGACATTTTTTATTGTCTATCTTGAATGTACTTATTTGTTCGGTAACATGATTGATTTTGACTCCCGGATAGCATCTGAATTTTCTTTTCTTACTATTAAATGTTCCGAAATGGTCAATTTGGTTTCTAATGATTGAATGGCCCACTAAATATGTTTCTTCTTCCTTGGAGAGTATTTCGAATCTGTTGAATGTCGGTAGTACTGGTTCTTCTCGTAACATAGGTTTTATTGGGCACTTATTTTTGACCTCGACAAAATTTTCCTTTTGGGATATATTTGCGTCTATTTTGTTTGATATCAAAGCGACTTCTTGTTCTATTTTTACAATTTTTTGGTCAACCCTGGCTATTCTATTTTCATCTTCACTTAGACATTTACATTTATTTAGTTCGAGCGCATTGATACGGTTTTCCATTTGGTTTATAACTGACATCCACTTGGCTTTCTCTAACTCATGCGTTTCTTTAATCTTGCAGAATTCGCAAATACTTCTCGAAGTAATTCTGTCAAATGTCTGTTCAGGAAAGTCGATAATCCATCGGGTATTCTTACATTTAAAGCAACAAAACTTTAGTTTCTGAGGGGTCGGCATTCTTAGAAAATTAGGTTTTTTCTTACAAATGTTAACTTTAGCAATATTATGTAGGCGTATGCCAAGTATAGATTGAAAATCTTAATCGGTTCTTTGGAACACTATAAATCAGTCCAATTTAAACAAATTATGCTTCGGAGGCAGAAGATATATGGGAAAGGCGAAAGTTAGGAATACTTACAGTTTCTGAAGTATGGTGGCAGAACGCGGTAAATTTGATTTAGAGTTCGATTCTAGATAGTGTTGATTAATGATTCCTGAGATTCTGGTCGTTTCAAATTAGTTTCGTCGTCTTGTCGTAAGCAAGATGGCGCCGCTGAGCATAGGTTAAATTACGATACACTATACGCTGATTGGCTAAATAAGAAGGAATACAGAATGCTGAATGATGATTGGCTGGCTAAAAATACGTCACGGTGACGTCACTCTTATTAAACGAGCTCTGATTGGTGGATTTAATTTGCCAGCAAGATGGCGCTGAATACCTTAGTGATTATAGAAGGTGGTAATTATTGTAAAATAACTATTAAAATATCATTGCAAGTGGTTACAAAGTTTTCGTAATACGACGTTATCTTTTAAAGAATCAGTTTCAATACAAAAGAGGGGAAAAATTGCTTAAATAAACACTCGTTTTCAAATTTGAAGGGAGAGAAACACTAAAAACACGTCCACACTCGAGGAAGGCCGGTCGGCAACTGAGGAAGGCCGGAGAGAGAGAGAGATAGAGAGAGAGAGAGAGAGAGAGAGAGAGAGAGTGTTACATAGAGTTACATAGATACACAGATCACACGGGCCTTACACCCCAGACTAAGGTGATCTGGCCTTAAATCTACTGCCACTTACACATAGAATAGTAGAAGTAAAGGATAGAAAAGTTTTAGGCTCTCCCCACCCTCCACTCCCTCCGGCAAAAGCCGTACATGAAATAATTTGGGAAAAGTACCTTGCAGGTGTAAGAAGACAGTACCTGAAGGAAATTTGCATTGAATAGTAATTAAATGAAATGAATATGAAAACCACTTACATAAACCTGAAAGAGTTATATTTTTGTAATATTATTTTATTTTGTAGCTTATGCTAAACAATTCCAATATTTGTTAAGTGTTTGTCTAATCTCATTTTAAATGAATCTATAGTTCTGCTGTCCACTACTGCGTTTGGCAAATTATTCCAATCATTAATAATCGAGTAAGTGAAGAAGTTTTTTATTACATCCATAGTGGCTCTTTTACCCTGAAGTTTTGAATCATGTCCACGGGTGGGACACTCCCCTGTCAGTGTGAACAAGTTATTGGCATTAACGTTGTTAAATCCTTTAAGTATTTTGAAGCACTCTATAAGCTGCCCCCTTAGTCTTCGTTTTCTGACGGAAAATAGATTGAGTTTTTTTAGCCTCTCGTGGTAAGGTTTGTTACGTACTGACGGGATAAGTTTTGTCGCTCTGTGTTGTACAGCTTCTAATTTATCTATGTCTTTTATTAAGTAAGGGGCCCAGAACTGTACAGCGTATTCGAGATGGGGCCTGACAATACTTTTATATAGTGGCATAATTATCTCCTCGCTTTTATAAGTAAAGTTTCTTTTTATAAATCCTAGTGCTGTGTTAGCTTTGTTTGCAGCAGCTGCGCATTGGTTTGATGTTTTTAAGTTTTCTGTAATTATTACTCCTAAATCTTTAACCTGCGGGGTTGTGTTTATTAAGCCGCCTTGCATTGTATAGGTGTATTTTTTGTTTTTTGTTCCGCACTGAAGGATTTGGCATTTGTCGATATTAAATGGCATTTGCCATTTCTCAGACCATTCGGTAATTTTATTTATATCAGCCTGCAGGCTAGCCCTGTCATCTTCGCATAGTACTGAGTTACCTATTTTCGTGTCATCTGCAAATTTAGATATGATATTATTTATTCCAACGTCTATGTCATTGATGTATATAGTAAATAAAATAGGCCCCAGGACTGATCCCTGGGGAACACCGCTGGTAACAGATACCCAGTCCGATTCCACGCCATTTATTATCACTCTCTGCTTCCTGTTTTTTAACCAGCTACTAATCCATCCGTATATATTACCGTTAATTCCTAGCGTACGCACTTTGTTCATGAGTTTCTGATGTGGAATTTTGTCAAATGCCTTTTTGAAATCTAGGTAAATTATATCTAATGATTTAGTATCGTTATATAGGTTGAAAAGGTTATGGTAAAAGTCAATTAGGTTTGTTAAGCACGATCTCTTAGACCTAAAACCATGCTGGCTATCACGTATAAGGTTATTGTTTTCGAGGAACTCTACTAGCTTGTCTCTAATGATCGTTTCGAGCAACTTTCCAACTATTGAGGTTAAGCTAATGGGTCTGTAATTACTGGCCTGGTTTTTACATCCCTTCTTAAAGATAGGTGTGACGTTAGCTTTCCTCCAATCATCAGGGACGACCCCATGCTCGAGAGATTTGTTAAAAATGAGAGCAAGTGACTCTGCTAACTCATTATGGACATGTTTTAAGATTCTAGGGTAAAATTTATCAGGACCAGGAGTCTTGTACGAGTTCATTTTCTTTAATTTATCAATTACTAGTTGCGGATTTACTTCCAGGCTCCTTAGTGATGGGTGTCTGACGTGTATAGACTCGTTGTTATCGTTATTAGTATATCTTAAGGTAAAGACTGAACTAAAAAACTCGTTTAAGATATTAGCCATACCCATATCATCTGAAATAATTTCACCCAGAGAGAGAGAGAGAGAGAGAGAGAGAGAGAGAAAGAGAGAGAGAGAGAGAGAGAGAGAGAGAGAGAGAGAGAGAGAGAGAGAGAGAGAGAGAGAGAGTAACAAGGAGTAACGAGGAAAGTAAGTACCCTAGGAGACCTTACGGTCCATTCAAAGAGGGTACCTTTAGGCTAGCAATCGAGCGGGCACATGGCTGCTCAATTGTTTTGCGTCCCTAAACGGCCACTTTTCAAGACTTTGTCTAGTCTTGACTTGAACTGGTCAACAGATTCACTGTTGACAACTTCCACTGGAAGTGCGTTCCACATACCGCAGATACTATAAGTGAAAAAATTTCCACACAGATTGCGGTTGTAACGCTTCAGTTCAAGTTTGAAGCCGTGATTGCGCGTTCTGTTCTCACTCAGTGTGAAAATATCCCGGTAGTCAACATTGTCGAACCCTCGAATTATTTTGAAAACTTCGATGAGCTGACCACGCTGTTTACGGGTTTCCAGCGAGAACAGATCTAATTCCCTTAGTCTATCCTCATAACTTTTATGTCGGATAGAGGGAATCAGCTTGGTTGCCCTGGCTTGTACGCGTTCCAATCTCGCGATGTCCTTTCGCAATGAAGGACTCCAAAATTGTACGGCATACTCCAGGTGCGGTCGGACAAGTGAGTTGTACAGGCACAGTACAATCTCCTGGTTCCGATAACCAAACTGGCGCTTAATATAGCCTAGCATCCTTTGGGCCTTTTTCTCCGCCTCAATGCACTGTTTTGAGAACTTGAGGTCACTAGTGATTGTTACACCCAAGTCCTTCTCAGTGTCACTCGATTCAAGAGCAGTGCCCTTAAGGATATACTGAGATTGGGGGTTTCTGTGGCCGATATGCATCACTTTGCATTTGCCCACGTTAAAAGGTATTTGCCACGTGTCCGACCACTCCCCAATCTTCCCAAGATCTTCCTGCAGGCGGGCAGTATTTCCATCCTTTGCAACGTTCATACCAAGCTTGGTATCGTCGGCAAATTTGGAAATCTTCGCAACCATGTCACCGTCCATGTCGTTGACGTAGATGATGAATAGTAGTGGTCCCAGGACAGAACCTTGAGGCACCCCGCTAGTAACGGGCACCCACTCGGAAGACTGTCCATTTACCACCACCCGTTGCCGTCTGCCACTTAGCCAGTTCTCGATCCAGCCGGCTACTTTTCCGTCTATGCCCAGCGCTCGCACTTTCCGGAGAAGGCGGCGGTGTGTACCTTATCAAAGGCTTTCTGAAAGTCTAAGTAGACCACATCCACCGCCTTGTCCCGATCGTGCTCACTGAAAACGAAGTGGAAGAATTCCACAAGGTTCGTCAGGCATGACCGTTGCCTTCGGAAGCCGTGCTGGGAACTCCTCAGTAGCAGCTTTGACTCTAAATACGACGTCACTTTGTCCACCATGATGCTTTCCATGAGTTTACCGACTATCGAAGTCAGACTGATAGGTCGGTAGTTCGACGGTTGGTTACGGTCTCCTTTCTTGAAGATAGGAGTCACCTCCGCCTCACGCCAGTCTCTAGGAACGCATCCGGTCCGGATTGACATGTTAAAGATAGCGCACAGATGTCGTGATACTTCATCGCACACTTCCTTCAACACTTTAGGTAGAAACCCGTCCGGTCCAGGGGACTTATTCGTCTTTAGGTCAGCGATCTTTTTCTTTATTTCTCCTTCGGTGAAGTCCATTGCCTCCAGCTTTTCCCCCGAGTAGGAATCCGTGGGCTGGGGAATGGGACCACACTCTTCAGTAAACACTGAAGAGAAGTAGTCGTTGAGGAGGTTGGCATTTTCTGCATCTGAATGCTTTAATGTCCCCTCCTCATTCCTCAAAGGGCCAATCGTTCGACGGATTGGTTTACGGCTGTTCACATATCCAAAAAACTCCTTGGGATTCTCTTTACAGAGTCTCGCCACTCGGAGTTCCTCAGACCGCTTAGCCGCCCTTATGCTGGACTTCACTCTCCTGGCTAGCCTCCGGTATTCGTCAAAGTCACCCGAGATCTTCGATTGCCGGTACACATTTCTCTTCTCCCTTAGCAGTTGCCCGATTTCTCGATTATACCACTTTGGTTGAACAGAAGACCGACGGGGGCATTTCAGAGGGATAAAACGCGATTGAAGACTCATGAATGTGGTTTTGAAACTGTTCCAAGAGTCTTCAACAGCATCGCACTCCTCTAGCCTCGCGTCAGTCAGTCCCGCGCGTAGACCTGCAAAGTCTGCTCTTCTCAAATCCAGTTTCCTTGATTTACTAGTTGCAGGCTCTGCCTTGGGGACTTTGACTACAAATCTAATTAATCGGTGGTCACTGCCACCGAGCTCTTCGCCAACAGAGAGGTCCTCAACGATGTCATCCTCAGAGGTGAAGACCAAGTCGAGGATATTGTCTCCTCTCGTTGGCTCTCTCACCCATTGAGTGAGGAACTCGTTGTTCGTGAACTCCAGGAGTAGTGCGTTCTCGCCACAGGGTTCTCTGGTTTCCCAGTCAACTTGTGTGTTGAAATCACCCATGACGATACACACTCTGTCTTTAACAAGTTCTCCTAGTAGCTGGTACAGATCTCTGTCCTTTTCAACGAGTTGGGCAGGAGGTCTATAAAGCACCAGGGTCCTGTATTTGGCAGGACCTATCTCTAGGTCAACACCTAGTAGTTCATGGTCGGATACGATGTTGCAATCCGTCGAGTTGAGAGTATCCTTGACATACAACATCACACCGCCACCCTCTCTGTCTGGCCTATCTTTCTGGAAGAGCTGGTAACCGGGAATCGTGAATTCACCTTCAAAATCTCGGCTTGAGGTTTTTATCCACGACTCCGTTATGGCCACCATCTCCGGTTCTTCTGTTGCTACGAGGCCACGAAGTTCTAGAAACTTGTTTCTGATAGACCTCGCATTAAACAGAAGAACTTTTAGGGAGTCCCCGACTGTAGGACTCCCTACGCTCTTCCGTTTCCCGCTTTCTTTCTCTGTGGCGGGATCACTCCACTCTTTGTGACTTCAGAAAAGGTCGTTCCTGGAGTAACACGGGTGTACTGGCGTACGTCCTCCTTTACTCGGGGTCTGACACTTCTTTGGGTCCGCTCCACAACATCCTGGATCATGTTTGCGAGTGCAGCTTTCCCTTTAAAGGAAAGATGCACTCCGTCCCTTTTGTACAGGTCATTTCTCCCGTAAAAGGTGCGGTAGGGGTCTACAAAAAAGACTCCTTCCGCCGTACATAGATCTCCTAGGCATTGGTTTATGGAGAGAGAGAGTGAGAGAGAGAGAGAGAGAGAGAGAGAGAGAGAGAGAGAGAGAGAGTAACAAGGAGTAACAAGGAAAGTAAGTACCCTAGGAGACAATACGGTCCATTCAAAGAGGGTACCTTTGGACTAGCAATTGAGCGGGCACATGGTTGCTCAATTGTTTTGCGTCCATAAACGGCCACTTTTCAAGACTTTGTCTAGTCTTGACTTGAACTGGTCAACAGATTCACTGTTGACAACTTCCACTGGAAGTGCGTTCCACATACCGCAGATACTGTAGGTGAAAAAGTTTCCACACAGATTGCGGTTGTAACGCTTCAGTTCAAGTTTGAAGCCGTGATTGCGCGTTCTGTTCTCACTCAGTGTGAAAATATCCCGGTAGTCAACATTGTCGAACCCTCGAAGTATTTTGAAGACTTCGATGAGCTGACCACGCAGTCTACGGGTTTCCAGTGAGAACAGATCTAACTCCCTTAGTCTATCCTCATAACTTTTATGTCGGATAGAGGGAATCAGCTTGGTTACCCTGGCTTGTACGCGTTCCAATCTCGCGATGTCCTTTCGCAATGAAGGACTCCAAAATTGTACGGCATACTCCAGGTGCGGTCGGACAAGTGAGTTGTACAGGCACAGTACAATCTCCTGGCTCCGATAACCAAACTGGCGCTTAATATAGCCTAGCATCCTTTGGGCCTTTTTCTCCGCCTCAATGCACTGTTTCGAGAACTTGAGGTCACTAGTGATTGTTACACCCAAGTCCTTCTCAGTATCGGTGGATTCAATAGCAGTGCCCTTAAGGATATACTGAGATTGGGGGTTTCTGTGGCCGATATGCATCACTTTGCATTTGCCCACGTTAAAAGGCATTTGCCACGTGTCCGACCACTCCCCAATCTTCCCAAGATCTTCCTGCAGGCGGGCAGTATTTCCATCCTTTGCAACGTTCATACCAAGCTTGGTATCGTCGGCAAATTTGGAAATCTTCGCAACCATGTCACCGTCCATGTCGTTGACGTAGATGATAAATAGTAGTGGTCCCAGGACAGAACCTTGAGGCACCCTGCTAGTAACGGGCACCCACTCAGAAGACTGTCCATTTACCACCACCCGTTGCCGTCTGCCACTTAGCCAGTTCTCGATCCAGCCGGCTACCTTTCCGTCTATGCCAAGCGCTCGCACTTTCCGGAGAAGGTGGCGGTGTGGTACCTTATCAAAGGCTTTCTGAAAGTCTAGGTAGACCACATCCACCGCCTTGTCCCGATCGTGCTCACTGAAAACGAAGTGGAAGAATTCCACAAGGTTCGTCAGGCATGACCGTTGCCTTCGGAAGCCGTGCTGGGAACTCCTCAGTAGCAGCTTTGACTCTAAATACGACGTCACTTTGTCCACCATGATGCTTTCCATGAGTTTACCGACTATCGAAGTCAGACTGATAGGTCGGTAGTTCGACGGTTGGTTACGGTCTCCTTTCTTGAAGATAGGAGTCACCTCCGCCTCACGCCAGTCTCTAGGAACGCATCCGGTCCGGATTGACATGTTAAAGATAGCGCACAGATGTCGTGATACTTCATCGCACACTTCCTTCAACACTTTAGGTAGAAACCCGTCCGGTCCAGGGGACTTATTCGTCTTTAGGTCAGCGATCTTTTTCTTTATTTCTCCTTCGGTGAAGTCCATTGCCTCCAGCTTTTCCCCCGAGTAGGAATCCGTGGGCTGGGGAATGGGACCACACTCTTCAGTAAACACTGAAGAGAAGTAGTCGTTGAGGAGGTTGGCATTTTCTGCATCTGAATGTTTTAATGTCCCCTCCTCATTCCTCAAAGGGCCAATCGTTCGACGGATTGGTTTACGGCTGTTCACATATCCAAAAAACTCCTTGGGATTCTCTTTACAGAGTCTCGCCACTCGGAGTTCCTCAGACCGCTTAGCCGGAGAGAGAGAGAGAGAGAGAGAGAGAGAGAGAGAGAGAGAGAGAGAGAGAGAGAGAGAGAGAGAGAGAGAGAGAGTTACAAGGAGTTACAAGGAAAGATAGTACCTCAGAAGACTAAGTTAGTCCATACCGAGGAGTTACTCATTTAATATTCATATTCAATCTACTCGTCATAGAAATAGTATAGTAAAGTTCAAGGCTCTCCCCTCCCACCTCTCCCGCCCGATCTTTCGGGCAATGAAAGATGAAAAGATACCCGCTGTGCTAGAAAAAAAGTACACAAACAGGAATTTCGACAGGAAAGCAGAAATGCATTTCTACATTATTATTTTTCTTTTAATATTCTTAATCTAATTATTTTCAGTGTAATCTTATGTTTTTAGTATGTAAGCGTATTTATGATTTTATCTAACCTCCTTTTAAACGCCTCGACACTAGGGCTCGAAACGACCTCTTCCGTTAACTGATTCCAAATATTTACTATTTTATACGAAAAGAAATTACCGCATACATTCAATTTGTATTTTGGAGGGATTAGCTTCATACTGTTATTCCTTGTTACATTTCTGTTGAACTCGAACCAGATTGAGTAATCCACATTATCAATTCTATTTAGTATTTTATATACTTGAATCAACTGGCCTCGTACACGTCTAGTTTCCAACTTGTAAAGGTTTAGCTTGTCTATTCGTGTTTCATAACTATAATTTCTTAACGAAGGTATCATTTTAGTAGCTGTGGCCTGAACTCTTTCTAATCTTTCAATGTCTTTTCTGAAGGAGGGTGACCAAGCCTGCGCACAGTATTCCAAATGGGGTCTCACTAGGGCGTTATACAGGTTGATTACAGTTGTATCGCTTTTATAAGTGATTTGTCTCTTTATATAATCTAGTATCTTCCGCGCTTTCTTTTCAACATTGACGCACTGTCGAGTGAACTTGAGATCGTTTGTGACATAGATACCGAGATCTTTTTCGATTTCTGATTCTGTTATTGTTTCGCTCTCGAGTTTGTAATCTGCCTTAGGATTTTTGTGACCAATGTGCATTACTTTACATTTCTCCAGGTTAAGGGGAAGTTTCCACTTCCTAGACCATTCACTTATGTGATCCATGTCACTCTGAAAATCTAGTCTATCTTGCTCGGTGACTATGCTTTTACCCAGTTTACAATCGTCGGCGAATTTTGAGATTTTAGAAATTATTCCAACGTCTATGTCATTCACATATATAATGAAGAGCAAGGGTCCCAAGACCGATCCCTGGGGAACTCCACTAGTTACAGCTTTCCAATTGGACTCTTCTCCATTAATCACTACTCTTTGCTTACGATCGCTAAGCCAATCTTCAATCCAATTTGCTAATTTTCCACGTATTCCTAAGGCTCTGACTTTACACATTAGTTCCTTGTGTGGGACTTTATCGAAGGCCTTTTTAAAATAGCAGTTCGTTTGTTTCTAGATGGCTCACTATTTTATCTGCAATAATACGCTCTAGCATCTTGCCTACCACCGATTTCAGGCTTATTGGTCGATAATTACTTGGTAAATCTTTTCGTCCTTTTTTATCATGAATTTTATTAATGTAATGTAAAAACTCTAATAAATTGGTAAGACAGGACCTATGCTTCCTAAATCCATGCTGCGTGTTGAATAGCAGTTCGTTTGTTTCTAGATGGCTCACTATTTTATCTGCAATAATACGCTCTAGCATCTTGCCTACCACCGATTTCAGGCTTATTGGTCGATAATTACTTGGTAAATCTTTTCGTCCTTTTTTGAATATTGGCGTGACATTAGCTAGTTTCCAGTCTTGAGGAACAGCCCCAGCTTCAAGGGATAAATTGAAGATGTACGTTAATTGATCCACTAGAACATCCTTTAATTCTTTTATTATTCTTGGCACTAGTTTGTCAGGCCCGGGGGATTTGAATCTCTTCATTTTATCTATTGCTATTTCTACATCAATCCCCGTAGAGAGAGAGAGAGAGAGAGAGAGAGAGAGAGAGAGAGAGAGAGAGAGAGAGAGAGAGAGAGTCACAAGGAGTCACAAGGAAAAGAAGTACCCTAGAAGACCTTACGGTCCATACGAGAGGGTACTTGTTACGAGTCAGGGACTCGTGAGCCTGTCAGCGAAACAGGACTTTATCCAGGCGCCTTTTGAACTGCTCCACAGAGTCGCTGTTCACGACTTCTGGCGGAAACGCGTTCCACTCGTTGCAGATACTGTAACTGAAGAAGTTCCCGCATCTGTCCCGGTGATAACGCGGCAGCTCAATTTTGTAGCCGTGGTTTCTCGTTACGCCCTCGCTTAGTTGGAACATGTCCCCGTTGCCTACGTGGTCAATACCTCGGAGGATTTTGAAGACCTCGATTAATTGACCGCGCCGTCTTCGGGTTTCCAGTGAGAAGAGGTTTAGTTCTTCTAGGTGGGCTTCGTAACTTTTGTGCCTGATCGAGGGGATCAGTTTGGTCGCCCTGGCTTGTACTCGCTCCAGTCGGGCGATGTCCTTCCGAAGGGATGGACTCCAAAACTGGACTGCGTACTCCAGGTGAGGTCGGACCAGGGAATTAAAGAGAGTGAGAACGATTTCCCTGTTCCGATACCCAAACTGTCGCTTGATATACCCCAAGATTCTCTGGGCTTTCTTCTCCGCCTCGATGCACTGCTTGGAAAACTTGAGGTCGCTGGTGATCACGACTCCCAAGTCTTTTTCCATGTCTGTGCTCTCGAGCGCCGAGTTTTTGAGGCTGTAGACGGCTTGGGGATTTCTGTGGCCGATGTGCATCACCTTGCACTTTTCGACATTGAACGGCATTTGCCATTTGTCTGACCACTCCCCGAGTTTCCTCAAGTCGGCTTGGAGTCTCTCGACGTTTTCCGCGTCTGCCACGTTCATACCTAGTTTGGTATCGTCGTCAAATTTGGAAATCCTCGCAGTTATGCCATCATCTATGTCGTTTACATAGATGATGAAGAGTAGGGGGCCCAGCACGGAGCCTTGGGGAACGCCGCTTGTTACCGGTAGCCAACCGGACGTTTGCCCGTTCACCACTACTCGCTGCCTTCGACTATGCAGCCAGTTTTCGATCCAGTCACCTACAGCTCCGGCGATGCCTAGCGCTCGAACCTTTTTCAGCAATCGGCGGTGGGGCACCTTGTCGAAGGCCTTCTTCAAGTCGAGGTAGATGACATCCACCGCCTTCTCCCGGTCGTGCTCGCTGAACACGAAGTGGAAGAATTCCAAAAGGTTCGTTAGGCATGACCTGTGCCGCCGGAACCCGTGTTGGGAATTCCTCAATAGGTGGTTGGACTCGACGTGCTGCGTTATTTCGTCAACCAGGATACTTTCCATCAATTTTCCTACTACCGACGTCAGGCTGATCGGCCGGTAGTTAGATGGCTCGCTCGCGTTACCCTTTTTGAATATGGGGGTAACTTCCGCGTCTCGCCAGTCCTTTGGCACGCATCCAGTCTCGAGCGATTTCCTGAAGATCGAGCAGAGATGTGGGGAGACCTCATCTCGCACTTCCTTCAGCACCCGTGGTAAGAAGCCATCGGGCCCTGGCGACTTGTAGCGGTTCAAAGCGTCAATCTTTGAACGCACTGTCGTCTCTTCGAAGTGAAATCTCTCCAATTGCTCTGAGCCTTCGTACTTGTCACGAGGCTCAAGAGTGGTGTTCTTCTCCTCAGTGAAAACTGACGAGAAGTACTTGTTGAGGATGGTCGCATTCGCTTCGTCACTGAGCTCTAGCTCACCATCCTCTTTCACCAAGGGACCGATCCGTCTACGTGTCGGCTTACGGCTGTTTACGTATCCGAAGAATTCCTTGGGGCTCTCTTTGCAGAGTCTCGCCACACGGACTTCTTCGGCGCGTTTCGCCACCCTTATCATGGACTTAACACTTCGGCATAGACTTCTGTAGTGCTCGAATTCTCCAGTGTTCTTCGCTTGGCGATAGGCGGTTTTTCTCTTCCGTAGGGTTCTCCCGATTTCGGGGGTGAACCACTTGGGTTGAGTAGCTCCGACTCGGCCGCGTTCTGATGGAATGAATCGTGACTGCAGGGCCATGAATGAGTTTTTGAAATTCTTCCATGGTTGCTCGACGTTGTCACTATCTTCCACCTCTATCGCTGCCACGCCAGCACGAAGTCCCGCGAAATTTGCCTTTCTGAAGTTCAGCTTGGCTGCAGCACGAGCTACTGCTTCGCGAGCTGGGACTCGAATGCAGAACCTGATGAGGCGGTGGTCGCTGCCACCTAGCTCCTCATCTACACTAACTTCCTCAATGATGTCATCCTCGGATGTGAGAACTAGGTCGAGGATGTTTGCACCTCGTGTTGGTTCTCTCACCCATTGAGTGAAGAATCCTTCATTTACGAAGTTAAGGAGCCGTATGTTGTCGATGCGGGTTTCTCTGGTTACCCAGTCAACGTGAGTGTTGAAGTCCCCCATGACGATACTCACCGTGCCTTCAGTTAACTGATTCAGTTGATTATAGAGGTCCCTGTCTTGATCCTCCGTCGAGGATGGGGGTCTATAAACTGTAACAGTCCTGTACTTGGTGGTACCCAGCTCCAAGTCCACGCATAGGACTTCTTGGTGGGCGGTGGTGGTGCTGCTCGTTGCCGTGAATACACTTCTCACGTACACCACCACTCCGCCCCCCTCCTTCGCCAGCCGGTCTTTGTGGAAGATCTGGTAGCCCGGGATTGCGAATTCGCCCTCAAAGTCACGAACAGAGGTTCGAATCCACGACTCCGTGATGGCCACCAGATCTGGTTCTTCCGTTGCTACGAGGGCCACTAATTCCAGAAACTTGTTCCGGATGGACCTCGCGTTGAACAGAAGAACCTTAAGGGAGTTCCCGGCTGGTGGTCTCCCTAAGTTCGACCGTTTCCCGCCGCCTTTGGCTTGGCGGCAGGAACGGTCCTCCTTTCCCGAACAGACCGGACGCAGCGGTTAACCGTCTCCTGGATGAGGTTAGCCAGCATGGCTTTTCCCTTCATCGACAGGTGGGCTCCGTCCCTTTCGTAGAGGTCGTTCCTACCAAAGAACGTCCGGAAAGGGTCCGCGAAGAAGACCCCTTCAGCTGTACAGAGGTCTCTCAACCTCTAGTTTACCAGCTCATTGCGACGGTATGTAATGGGGTTAGGGCTCCTCCGTGGAAGGATCCCGACAACGACCCTCCTCCTCGTCTTTAGTCCGCAGTCGTCGACTGCCCCCATGACGTTCTGGAGTATTGGTTCTGTCGCCCCTGCTCCCCCGTTGCGGAAGTAGAGGTCGTTGCCACTAGCCAGAATGGCAACTACTGAAGAGTCAGTAGTGGGACTCTTCTCCACCTCCTTTCTCAGTGCCTTATTACCCTTGCCGGGCAGGCACTTGACCTCCACTTTCTTTTGGAGCCGTGCTCGCAGGAACGGTTCTAGTCCTCGAGCCTGAGAGTCACCATAGACAGTGACCTCCGGTTTCTTGCACGCTTTCTCCTTCTTCCTCTCCACCTTCTTCCAGCCATCTGCCTTCGTGCTCTTTTCCTTCTCTTTTGTGTTAACAGCTTCGCTCTCTTCTTTTTTCTTCTTTTCAATCTTCTCTTCTTCCCTTTTCTGCTTCCTTCTATTCTTCTTCCTTTCTTGCTTCTTTCGCTTTCTCTCCTTTTTCTCATCTTCTGTGATGGGAGTTTTGGGGGGTTTCTTGACGGCGGCTGCGTAGCTGCCATCATTGTCCCCTCCACTACCCTCAGCGGTCTTCTCCTCAGCCGTAGCGCTCGAGTCGTCACTCGAGTGCATTCTTTAGGAGGGCGATCTGGCTCTTAAGGTCGGCGATCTGCCCGGTGTACCTCTCCTCCATCTGGGCAATCTCCTTCCTCCTCCTTTCCTCCGCCTGCTCGAGCTTCTCCTCCAGAACGCAGAAGAGGCATCTGCTCGTTGGAGCGATGTCCCTGAAGTTGCCTTCCGGGAAGTCAATACACCAGCGTGTGCTTTCGCATTTTGGGCATTCGCTTTTTAGTGTTTGAGCGCCAGGCATTATTATTATCACTTGTAGACCACTTGTTGAAAAAATTTTGGGGGGTGGTGATTTATCCTCGCGCGAGTCGCTCCCTCCTACCCTTCCTTCAGCTTTGGGACTTTTGGAGTGCAATCCGCTTTGGCGTTGCCGTCCAGCTAGTAGCGACTAGACTGTCGAGCCCTGGGCACCGTGGCTCCCAACCAGGCGAATGCACAGGGAGACAACAGTTTCATGCACCTTACTAACTCTTAATGACTGAAGTCGGAGCGGCCAGGATCTCTGGCGAGCGGTCAAGGGATATCGTGCTCGCTTTGAGAGACTCTACCCGGGGCTTTTAGTTGGCCTGGCAGCCAACCTGGTAACAAGGACCCGTCACCTCGGGTCGGTGCAACCACTGACACTAAGGAACGGTCACAGGGAGCTGGTCAGGTAATTGCACGTTAGGAGAAGGCTTAACGGGGCACTTAGCTCATCTCCATTAATCGCGCCCCGGCGCCTAGGATCCCTTCAATCCTAGTCTCTCGCGACCTGTGAGCGTTAGATAGTGTTATTTATAGAGGTTCCAAAGCCTCTCTTCCCACACGGCATAAGGTAGCTGGTGAGGTCCTTACTATCAAATAGTATCGAAGTTTTTTTTTTTTTTTTTTTTACATTTTATTTCAAGGTTGGGGATAGCGTAAGAAAAGGACGGAGTCATAGCGGCAAAGTGCCATTGAAAAATTTAGGAAGGAGTATAAAGGTGGCACTCTTGGTCTGAGTTCTCCCCGTCGGCCAGTCCAGCATGGGTAACCCTTTCAGGCGTCTGTTGCGCCCGCCGGTACAGCCCTAAGGATCAGAGAGCTGCTCAATCTCTCCCACCACGGAAAGGTGGTGCCAAGTCGAGAGAGAGAGAGAGAGAGAGAGAGAGAGAGAGAGAGAGAGAGAGAGAGAGAGAGAGAGAGTAACAAGGAAAGTAAGTACCCTAGGAGACCTTACGGTCCATTCAAAGAGGGTACCTTTAGGCTAGCAATCGAGCGAGCACATGGCTGCTCAATTGTTTTGCGTCCCTAAACGGCCACTTTTCAAGACTTTGTCTAGTCTTGACTTGAACTGGTCAACAGATTCACTGTTGACAACTTCCACTGGAAGTGCGTTCCACATACCGCAGATACTGTAAGTGAAAAAATTTCCACACAGATTACGGTTGTAACGCTTCAGTTCAAGTTTGAAGCCGTGATTGCGCGTTCTGTTCTCACTCAGTGTGAAAATATCCCGGTAGTCAACATTGTCGAACCCTCGAATTATTTTGAAAACTTCGATGAGCTGACCACGCTGTCTACGGGTTTCCAGCGAGAACAGATCTAATTCCCTTAGTCTATCCTCATAACTTTTATGTCGGATAGAGGGAATCAGCTTGGTTGCCCTGGCTTGTACGCGTTCCAATCTCGCGATGTCCTTTCGCAATGAAGGACTCCAAAATTGTACGGCATACTCCAGGTGCGGTCGGACAAGTGAGTTGTACAGGCACAGTACAATCTCCTGGTTCCGATAACCAAACTGGCGCTTAATATAGCCTAGCATCCTTTGGGCCTTTTTCTCCGCCTCAATGCACTGTTTCGAGAACTTGAGGTCACTAGTGATTGTTACACCCAAGTCCTTCTCAGTGTCACTCGATTCAAGAGCAGTGCCCTTAAGGATATACTGAGATTGGGGGTTTCTGTGGCCGATATGCATCACTTTGCATTTGCCCACGTTAAAAGGCATTTGCCACGTGTTCGACCACTCCCCAATCTTCCCAAGATCTTCCTGCAGGCGGGCAGTATTTCCATCCTTTGCAACGTTCATACCAAGCTTGGTATCATCGGCAAATTTGGAAATCTTCGCAACCATGTCACCGTCCATGTCGTTGACGTAGATGATGAATAGTAGTGGTCCCAGGACAGAACCTTGAGGCACTCCGCTAGTAACGGGCACCCACTCAGAAGACTGTCCATTTACCACCACCCGTTGCCGTCTGCCACTTAGCCAGTTCTCGATCCAGCCGGCTACCTTTCCGTCTATGCCAAGCGCTCGCACTTTCCGGAGAAGGCGGCGGTGTGGTACCTTATCAAAGGCTTTCTGAAAGTCTAGGTAGACCACATCCACCGCCTTGTCCCGATCGTGCTCACTGAAAACGAAGTGGAAGAATTCTACAAGGTTCGTCAGGCATGACCGTTGCCTTCGGAAGCCGTGCTGAGAACTCCTCAGTAGCAGGTTTGACTCTAAATACGACGTCGCTTTGTCCACCATGATGCTTTCCATGAGTTTACCGACTATCGAAGTCAGACTGATAGGTCGGTAGTTCGACGGTTGGTTACGGTCTCCTTTCTTGAAGATAGGAGTCACCTCCGCCTCACGCCAGTCTCTAGGAACGCATCCGGTCCGGATTGACATGTTAAAGATAGCGCACAGATGTCGTGATACTTCATCGCACACTTCCTTCAACACTTTAGGTAGAAACCCGTCCGGTCCAGGGGACTTATTCGTCTTTAGGTCAGCGATCTTTTTCTTTATTTCTCCTTCGGTGAAGTCCTTTGCCTCCAGCTTTTACCCCGAGTAGGAATCCGTGGGCTGGGGAATGGGACCACACTCTTCAGTAAACACTGAAGAGAAGTAGTCGTTGAGGAGGTTGGCATTTTCTGCATCTGAATGTTTTAATGTCCCCTCCTCATTCCTCAAAGGGCCAATCGTTCGACGGATTGGTTTACGGCTGTTCACATATCCAAAAAACTCCTTGGGATTCTCTTTACAGAGTCTCGCCACTCGGAGTTCCTCAGACCGCTTAGCCGGAGAGAGAGAGAGAGAGAGAGAGAGAGAGAGAGAGAGAGAGAGAGAGAGTGTTACATAGAGTTACATAGATACACAGATCACACGGGCCTTACACCCCAGACTAAGGTGATCTGGCCTTAAATCTACTGCCACTTACACATAGAATAGTAGAAGTAAAGGATAGAAAAGTTTTAGGCTCTCCCCACCCTCCACTCCCTCCGGCAAAAGCCGTACATGAAATAATTTGGGAAAAGTACCTTGCAGGTGTAAGAAGACAGTACCTGAAGGAAATTTGCATTGAATAGTAATTAAATGAAATGAATATGAAAACCACTTACATAAACCTGAAAGAGTTATATTTTTGTAATATTATTTTATTTTGTAGCTTATGCTAAACAATTCCAATATTTGTTAAGTGTTTGTCTAATCTCATTTTAAATGAATCTATAGTTCTGCTGTCCACTACTGCGTTTGGCAAATTATTCCAATCATTAATAATCGAGTAAGTGAAGAAGTTTTTTATTACATCCATAGTGGCTCTTTTACCCTGAAGTTTTGAATCATGTCCACGGGTGGGACACTCCCCTGTCAGTGTGAACAAGTTATTGGCATTAACGTTGTTAAATCCTTTAAGTACATATTTTGAAGCACTCTATAAGCTGCCCCCTTAGTCTTCGTTTTCTGACGGAAAATAGATTGAGTTTTTTTAGCCTCTCGTGGTAAGGTTTGTTACGTACTGACGGGATAAGTTTTGTCGCTCTGTGTTGTACAGCTTCTAATTTATCTATGTCTTTTATTAAGTAAGGGGCCCAGAACTGTACAGCGTATTCGAGATGGGGCCTGACAATACTTTTATATAGTGGCATAATTATCTCCTCGCTTTTATAAGTAAAGTTTCTTTTTATAAATCCTAGTGCTGTGTTAGCTTTGTTTGCAGCAGCTGCGCATTGGTTTGATGTTTTTAAGTTTTCTGTAATTATTACTCCTAAATCTTTAACCTGCGGGGTTGTGTTTATTAAGCCGCCTTGCATTGTATAGGTGTATTTTTTGTTTTTTGTTCCGCACTGAAGGATTTGGCATTTGTCGATATTAAATGGCATTTGCCATTTCTCAGACCATTCGGTAATTTTATTTATATCAGCCTGCAGGCTAGCCCTGTCATCTTCGCATAGTACTGAGTTACCTATTTTCGTGTCATCTGCAAATTTAGATATGATATTATTTATTCCAACGTCTATGTCATTGATGTATATAGTAAATAAAATAGGCCCCAGGACTGATCCCTGGGGAACACCGCTGGTAACAGATACCCAGTCCGATTCCACGCCATTTATTATCACTCTCTGCTTCCTGTTTTTTAACCAGCTACTAATCCATCCGTATATATTACCGTTAATTCCTAGCGTACGCACTTTGTTCATGAGTTTCTGATGTGGAATTTTGTCAAATGCCTTTTTGAAATCTAGGTAAATTATATCTAATGATTTAGTATCGTTATATAGGTTGAAAAGGTTATGGTAAAAGTCAATTAGGTTTGTTAAGCACGATCTCTTAGATCTAAAACCATGCTGGCTATCACGTATAAGGTTATTGTTTTCGAGGAACTCTACTAGCTTGTCTCTAATGATCGTTTCGAGCAACTTTCCAACTATTGAGGTTAAGCTAATGGGTCTGTAATTACTGGCCTGGTTTTTACATCCCTTCTTAAAGATAGGTGTGACGTTAGCTTTCCTCCAATCATCAGGGACGACCTCATGCTCGAGAGATTTGTTAAAAATGAGAGCAAGTGACTCTGCTAACTCATTATGGACATGTTTTGAGATTCTAGGGTAAAATTTATCAGGACCGGGAGTCTTGTACGAGTTCATTTTCTTTAATTTATCAATTACTAGTTGCGGATTTACTTCCAGGCTCCTTAGTGATGGGTGTCTGACCTGTATAGACTCGTTGTTATCGTTATTAGTATATCCTAAGGTAAAGACTGAACTAAAAAACTCGTTTAAGATATTAGCCATACCCATATCATCTGAAATAATTTCACCCAACTGGTTTTTCAAGGGGCCAATCCCGCTTCTCATTTGCCTATTTCTATTGATATAAGTATAGAAGTGTTTGGGATTAGTGGTGCTTGCTTTTGCTATCTCGATTTCGTATTGACGTTTCTTTGATCTTATGAGTGTTTTAACCTTTCTTCTGCTAGTGTTATATTGTTGGTTAACTTGATAGCTTCTATTGTGTTTTAATAATGTGTGGAGACGGTTCCTATCTCTAATTGCTCGTTTGATGTCATTATTAAACCACGGCGGATTGCCTCTATTCGCGTTACTATTCCTTGTCTTAAGAGGAACATGGTTTTCTTGGGCTATAAAAAATAGTTCTTTAAATTTATTCCAAAGTTGATTTACATCTTCTATTTCTATCAGCTGCTCGTGAATATTTCCCAGGGCTTCTCTGAGGCCCTCTAAGTTAGCTTTACTGTAGTCTGGTACTTTTGAATAGTTATTGGTAGTTGAATACCTGGCATTTAGATCAAAGCGGATTAGTTTATGGTCACATGTACCTATATGTTCCGCTACGGCCAGAGTTGATATTAAATTTTCCTGGGATGCAATAACTAGGTCTAGTATATTATTTCCTCTGGTTGGCTCCCTTACGCATTGGTGTAAATAATTAGTATCGATAAAATTTGTCATTAATTTTTCTTGTTGGCTAGTCCCTATATTCAAGTCCCAGCAGATATTAGGTAAATTAAAATCTCCCAGTAATAGCGTTTGTTCCTCCTGTAATGTTTCTTGCAAGATTCTATATATTTCCAGGTCCTCATTAACGGTAGTATTTGGGCGACGGTAAACAGTGCTTATGTTTATTTTAAAATCTCGTAAATGTAGTTTAACACAGATCAGCTCCACTTCATTATTTGTAAGTTCTACCTCCGTTACTTTTAATTCTGATCTTATATATAGTCCCACTCCTCCTCCAAGCCTTCCATTGGCCCTGTTTTTGTAAAATAATCTATAGCCTTCTAGCATGTATTCACATAATAAGTCTTTTATGCCAATTTGTAGATGGGTCTCAGTTAAGGCTATGATGTCAACCTCTTCCGTTGCTATTAGACATTTAAGTTCTGTAATATGTTTTCTAAGGCTACGTGCATTAAAAGTTATTATTTTGATTGTACTGATTTCTTTTGAAGGTGAGCGGGTGAGACTATTCATTAGTTTCCCTGTCTGTGGGTGGGGCTGGGGGTCAGGGCCGGGGGGGATCGGAGAGGGGAGGCAGCTGCTTGAGCGTAGCCACGGGGATTAAAGGGATTTGCAACAGGGCGAGGAGTGACATGGAAATTAAATGGGTTGTCGGTAGGGCGAGGAGTTACATGGAAATTAAATGGGTTTGGAGGTGTGGCTTGGGAGGGCATATTGGTCATCTGGGTTGGGTTAGCTAGGTTTGAGGGGGTCCCTACCCTGTGCCTTCGGTCAGGTGAGGCAGGGGAAACCCGTTCTGTGGCAGGTGTGGGAGGGTTATTTGTTTGACTCTGGCATCTCTTATGTATATTATATACAGCGTTGTTTAGCAATTTACTCATTAACTGTACTCCTGCTTGTGACAAATGGATACCATCTCTGTTTGTTAGCCAAGGCTTATTATGGAAGCTACTCCATGTGTCGTTATATAACACATGTTCTTTCTCACACATTTCTTTTAGAGATTCATTGATTCCTAGAGCTCTGATGTTACTGTAGTGATTGTTGGCTCTCATACGTGGCAGTATTCCATTAACTATGCATTTATTTGTCTTGGATCTCATTTCTTTTATTAGCTTGTTATACTTAGCTAGTATTTCCCTACTTGTGGCTTTACCACCGTCATATGCATCGTTACTACCCACGTTAACTAGTAAGCATGAACTCCTGGGGACTTTTGCTTTCTTAAGGTCTTCAGTAATTATGTCTAAAGTACCACCTGGTATTACCTTGACCATTCTGTTCTTCCTTTCCATGGCAAATGCTACACCCTGACCCCTTAAAAGTGAGTCAGACAAGACATAGGTGTTAACTTCATTGCTGCTGGATTTCCTAACCTGCTTATCTCCGTTATGCGACTTTACCCTTAAGGAGCTTGTCTCACCTATAGCAGCGAACCTGTTCGCCAGAGTGATTGTTGGGGGGTTATCCACTCTCCTTACCTTTTTTGAAATATTTCTAACTTCCTGAAAACCCTGGTTGGTATGAGCCTCATTTGTTACTTTATTGCTGAGTTTACTTACTTCTTCTTTAAGGTGGATCACTTCTTCCTTTAGATGGCAGTTTTCTACTTTAAGAGAGAGAGAGAGAGAGAGAGAGAGTCACAAGGAAAGGAAGTACCCTAGAAGACCTTACGGTCCATACGAGAGGGTACTTGTTACGAGTTAGGGACTCGTGAGCCTGTCAGCGAACCAGGACTTTGTCCAGGCGCCTTTTGAACTGCTCCACAGAGTCGCTGTTCACGACTTCTGGCGGAGAGAGAGAGAGAGAGAGAGAGAGAGAGAGAGAGAGAGAGAGAGAGAGAGAGAGAGAGAGTTTTACAAGGAAAGAAGGTACCCTAGGAGACCTTACGGTCCATTCAAAGAGGGTACCTTGGGACTAGCAATCGAGCGGGCACATGGCTGCTCAATTGTTTTGCGTCCCTAAACGGCCACTTTTCAAGACTTTGTCTAGTCTTGACTTGAACTGGTCAACAGATTCACTGTTGACAACTTCCACTGGAAGTGCGTTCCACTTACCGCAGATACTGTAGGTGAAAAAGTTTCCACACAGATTGCGGTTGTAACGCTTCAGTTCAAGTTTGAAGCCGTGATTGCACGTTCTGTTCTCACTCAGTGTGAAAATATCCCGGTAGTCAACATTGTCGAACCCTCGAAGTATTTTGAAAACTTCGATGAGCTGACCACGCAGTCTACGGGTTTCCAACGAGAACAGATCTAATTCCCTTAGTCTATCCTCATAACTTTTATGTCGGATAGAGGGAATCAGTTTGGTTGCCCTGGCTTGTACGCGTTCCAACCTTGCGATGTCCTTTCGAAACGAAGGACTCCAAAATTGTACGGCATACTCCAGGTGCGGCCGAACTAGGGAGTTGTACAGACAAAGTACTATCTCCCTGTTACGGTATCCAAACTGGCGCTTTATGTAGCCTAACATCCTTTGGGCTTTCTTCTCTGCCTCAATGCACTGTTTCGAGAACTTGAGGTCGCTAGTGACAGTAACACCCAAGTCCTTCTCAGTGTCACTCGATTCGAGAGCAGTGCCCTTAAGGATATAATGAGATTGGGGATTTCTGTGGCCGATATGCATTACTTTGCACTTGTTCACGTTGAACGGCATTTGCCACGTGTCCGACCACTCCCCAATCTTCCCCAGGTCTTCCTGCAGGCGGGCAGTATTTCCATCCTTTGCAACGTTCATACCAAGCTTGGTATCGTCGGCAAATTTGGAAATCTTCGCAACCATGTCACCGTCCATGTCGTTGACGTAGATGATGAATAGTAGTGGTCCCAGGACAGAACCTTGAGGCACTCCGCTAGTAACGGGCACCCACTCAGAAGCCTGTCCATTCACCACCACCCGTTGCCGTCTGCCACTTAGCCAGTTCTCGATCCAGCCGGCTACTTTTCCGTCTATGCCCAGCGCTCGCACTTTCCGGAGAAGGCGGCGGTGTGGTACCTTATCAAAGGCTTTCTGAAAGTATAAGTAAACCACATCCACCGCCTTGTCCCGATCGTGCTCACTGAACACGAAGTGGAAGAATTCCACAAGGTTCGTCAGGCATGACCGTTGCCTTCGGAAGCCGTGCTGGGAACTCCTCAGTAGCAGGTTTGACTCTAAATACGACGTTATTTTCTCCACCATCATGCTTTCCATGAGTTTACCGACTATCGAAGTCAGACTGATAGGTCGGTAGTTTGACGGATGGCTGGAGGATCCTTTCTTGAAGATCGGAGTCACCTCCGCCTCACGCCAGTCTCTAGGAACGCATCCGGTCCGGATTGACATGTTAAAGATAGCGCACAGATGTCGTGATACTTCATCGCACACTTCCTTCAACACCTTGGGTAGAAACCAGTCCGGTCCAGGGGACTTATTCGTCTTTAGGTCAGCGATCTTTTTCTTTATTTCTCCTTCGGTGAAGTCCATTGCCTCCAGCTTTTCCCCCGAGTAGGAATCCGTGGGCTAGGGGATGGGACCACACTCTTTAGTAAACACTGAGGAGAAGTAGTCATTGAGAAGGTTAGCATTTTCTGCATCTGACTGAGTTAATGCACCCTCCTCGTCCACTAGGGGCCCAATCCTACGATGGATTGGTTTACGGCTATTTACATAGCCGAAGAACTCCTTGGGATTCTCCTTGCAGAGTCTCGCCACTCGGAGTTCCTCAGTACGCTTAGCCGCCCTTATGCTGGACTTCACTCTCCTGGCTAGCCTCCGGTACTCGTCAAAGGCACCCGAGATCTTCGATCGCCGGTACGCATTTCTCTTCTCCCTAAGCAGTTGGCCGATTTCTCGATTAAACCACTTTGGTTGAACAGAAGACCGACGGAGGCATTTTAGAGGGATGCAACTTGATTGAAGACTCATGAATTTATTTTTGAAATTGTTCCACGAATCCTCAACCTCTTCGCATACCGCTAGCCTTACATCAGTCAGCCCAGCACGAAGGCGTGCAAAGTCTGCTCTTCTCAAGTCAAGTTTCCTTGATTGACTGGCAACAGACCTTACCTTCGGGATCTTGACGGTAAATCTAACTAGCTGGTGATCACTGCCACCGAGCTCTTCGCCTACAGAGACATCCTCAACGATATCATCCTCAGAGGTGAAGACCAAGTCGAGGATATTGTCTCCTCTCGTCGGTTCTCTGACCCATTGAGTGAGGAACTCGTTGTTGGCGAACTCCAGGAGTAGCGCGCTATCGCCACAGGCTGCTCTGGTTTCCCAGTCAACTTGTCTGTTGAAGTCGCCCATAACGATGCACACTCTGCCTTGAACAAGCTCACCCAGCAGCTGGTACAGTTCCCTGTCCTTCTCAACGGGTTGGGAAGGGGGTCTGTGAAGCACCAGGGTCCTGTATCTGACAGGACCTATCTCTAGGTCAACGCCTAGGAGCTCGTGATCGGATATAATGTTGGAGTTCGTAGATTTGATTGTATCCTTGACATACAACATTACACCGCCACCCTCTCTGTCTGGCCTATCTTTGTGGAAGAGTTGGTAGCCAGGAACCGTGAATTCGCCTTCAAAGTCTCGGTTTGACGTTTTTATCCACGATTCTGTTATGGCTACCATTTCGGGTTCTTCCGTCGCTACGAGGCCACGGAGCTCAGGAAACTTGTTCCTGATTGACCTCGCATTGAACAGAAGAACTTTCAGGGAGTCCCCGACTGTAGGACTCCCTATGCTCTTCCGTTTCCCGGCTTCTTTGTTGGCGAGGCACCCCTTTTTGCGACCTCTAAGAAGGTCGTTCCTGGAGTGACACGGGCGTACTGGCGTACGTCCGCCCTCACTCTGGGCCGGATACTCCTTTCGGTCCTCTCTACGACATTCTGGATCATGTTCGACAGAAAGGCCTTTCCTTTAAAGGAAAGATGTACCCCATCCCTTTGGTAGAGATCATTTCTACCATAAAAGGTGCGGTACGGGTCCACAAAAAAGACCCCCTCTGCCGTACACAAATCTGCCAGGCGCCGGTTTAGAGACACATTCATCGAGTGAGCGGTCCGTGTTGGACCTCTCCTCGGGAGCATCCCGACTACCACACGCTTGCGGGTTTTCAGCCCACAGTCGTCCACGGCACCCATGACCGTGTGGAGGATTTTATCTGTAGGGCCTACCCTACCTCCTCTCAGGTAGAGGTCGTTTCCACTGACCATCAGAGCAAGGACTGAGCTCTCAGAAATCTGTGATTTCTCAGCCTCTACTCTGATGTGGTGGTTACCACATCCTGGCAGGCAGCTTACCTTCACACTAGTGCGAAGGCGGGCCGCTAGCAGGGACTGCAAGCCCCGTGCTTGAGAATCACCAATAAGGGTGAGAGAGAGAGAGAGAGAGAGAGAGAGAGAGAGAGAGAGAGAGAGAGAGAGAGAGAGAGAGAGAGAGAGAGAGAGAGAGAGAGAACCGATTAGCTTGACTAAATTATTGAGTTACCTAAGAGAGGAAACAACTGGAAGTGACTGCAGTAGTTGTGTAGATAAAGGGGGTGTGGGAACAAGAGTGATGAAAAAATAAAGGACGAAAGTAGTGTGATATGAGATGCAAACGGTCCTACGTCGCCGGATTACCGTTGGCGAGACGAGAATCGACTGCGGCATCCTGAGTCTAAAAACAAAACACCCCTGCCTGACTAATTCAAGCAAATCTTTTAAACCGCTCGATTGCACTTCTCGGCAGGCTATGCTGTGCACGGAAAGGGTAACGCAAGCATGCGTCCAATCTATGGTAGCAAGCGGAAGAACTCCACTCTCGTCATAACAACTATTGGCAGATATGGGAAAAACACCAGTGACTAGCCGCACCCCTAAATTTCGAATGAGATTTAATTAACTTAAGGTCGATGGGGAAGCCGAGGAGTATAATTGGCTAGCATAATCTAAGCGAGATGAGATAAGAGCGAGGTACAACATACACGCGTAGGTTGTTGGGTTGTCAGTGGAAGCCGCGAGGTTGCAAAGAAGTGCCAAAACAGCCACAGATAGAGCATCTGAAACCACCTTCAGGAGAGGAGACCAAATCCTTAATAGCGAAACAAGTAACGCTTAATACGATGCACCTTTGAACACCATCCTCCTTGTATTAGACTACCGATTAAACCCTTAAAATCACGTGATGATAAAAAGCTACGAATATAATTGAATAAAAGACTACTTATTCCCCAGTCATAGAACTGTTGTAACATTTCATGCCGCCAAGTGGTATCATAAGCCTTCTTTATGTCAAAGAACACAGCCGGAACCTGTTGTCTTTTGACAAAGGCCTCACGCATAAAGTCCTCCAAACGAACAAGCATGCCCGCAGTGCTAACGGGTATTGCAAAAAATCCTGTTACACTCGTTACGAAGCTCTCACCAAAGGACACATTGATAGTTTTGATGCAGTTAGACATGTTTTTATTATTTTAACAAATAAATTTGTGTTTAAATTGTAATATAAATCAATGTTGCGGCACTCGTCGGCGAGGACGTGCTCCAGGCGAGACCCAAAAGTATCGCACACATTGCGGACGAACCTTTCTCGTGCAAGCCCACACACGGTTAAGAAGACTTCAGCTCGTCGACGTTGCTGTGGCAGAACTTTCCTTAGATTTTTTTTTATTAAAGAGCTCATCTAGCGACTGCCTACTTGGGCATTAGTCGCCGTATTAAAAACTGGCCTATAACTAGGCTACTTTAAGATAAAATTAGGTCACCCCCCCTACCCAAAAAAAAGAAAGTGAAGTTAACAGTAGGCAAGCTCCTGCTTCGGGGGGTGGTCCCCCAGCGCAGGAGCGTGCGACCTATAAGAGGAAAAAACAAAGGCAACAAAAACCAACAAAAAACAAAAAACCCTGCTTAAATAATAGGGAGAAGGCCGGCCCTCCCCCAAAAGTCAACAAGTCCACCAGTCAATGTGCACGAATCTGTCCCGAGTACAAAGGACAGGCGGTAGCGACCCCGCCCATCCTGGTACCAGAACAGGTAACGTGCACGAAGATCACACAGACTAGGACATTCGACAAGAATATGCCGAACAGTGTAAGGGACGACGCAATCGTCGCAATAGGGCGCAGGCGAGCGCTCCATCAAATAGCGATGCGTCACACGAGTGTGGCTGATTCGGAGACGACAGAAAGCAAACTGAAGCCGCCGAGGCATTGGGGGCTAGGTCTATGGGAACAGTCACGGTGCAATGGCACGCAACTTTAAGTTCACCTCGACCGTCTCCCATCTTCTTTGCCAAGCAGTCCGAAGAGCTGCCCGTATTCCTGCCATGTAGTCGGTGTGAGGAAGAGCAAAACGCTGGTCCGGCCGCAGAGTCCTCGCGGACTCTTTGGCGCCCTCATCGGTGTGCTCATTCCCCGCAATTCCTACATGTCCAGGAACCCAGCAGGAGATAATCTCGACATTCGGTCAGCTCGCCAAAACCGTGGCGTCACGGATATCGCGAACCAGGGGATGCGGAGATTCCAATGCCCCGAGAGCACAATGCCCTGTAAGTCACAATCCGGTCTCCGAACCGGGCACGTCGCGTAATCTCCCGTACCGAGTGGTGTATTGCCACCAGCTCGGCCGTGAAGACAGACGCAGCCCCTGGAAGAGCCCCGCTGACTTCAAACAGAAGGGATACGGCGTGGAAGACAACCCCCTCTTTGGACTTGGAGCCATCCGTATACACTGGCATGGTTCTAGCGTGACACGAGGTGTGCTCCAAAAAGGTCGAACGCAATACTCCCGGCGCCGTACAAGCTTTGGGAGCAGAGGCGTGGCAACAAATAGCTAAATGTGGTACCCTCCAAGGTGGCGTCCTGGGCAGAACCAGGGGCGCCACCGGCCCGAGAGCTATACCTAGCTCTCGAAGTAGTTTCCTAGCCCTAAACGCAAAGGGCTTAGGGTATGACTGGCGTCGCTTGGCGTCATAAGCACCGTGGAGATCAGCTGAAGATGCAGTGAGAGCTATTGGAGACTGAGGGAGGCGCCGGGCTCGCGCGTACAGGCGAGTGATGCAGTGCACGCGGCGTAGAACGACTGGCATCTCCCCAACATCGACCAACAGGCTCTCAATGAGCAAAGTGCGGAAGGCACCGATCGCAAGGCGAAGGCCGGGGTGTGGTGGATCGAATCCACCTTCCGCAATAAACGCTCGGCTGCAGATACATAAAACTCGCATCTGTAGTCGAGCTTCGAACGAATAAAGGATCGATAAAAAAGTAGGGCAGTAGCCATCTCAGCGCCCCAAGCGCTGAGCGTCACGGAACGGAGAATATCCATGGTGCGGGTACAAGAGACCCTAAGGTTGCGAATATGAGCCTCCCAGGTGAGGCATCGGTCAAATACAAGACCAAGGAAACGGTGCGATTCCACCACATACAGGTGCACCCCATTAAGAAACAAATCTGGGTCGAGGTGAAGCCGTGGATGGCGGCAGAAGTGCACCACTTTAGTCTTGGCCAAAGGAAACCGAAACCTGTGCACTTCGGCATAGCGAGAGACGCGGTTCAATGCCTGTTGAAGTCGACGCCCCAGAGTTGGCATCTGGGCCGCGAAAAAAAAGATCGAAAGATCGTCCACGTAGTGCGTAGCAAGAACATCTTCCGGAGCACCGAGGTGATGCCGTTGATGCTCAAGGCAAAGAGTGTGACACTGATGACACTTCCCTGCGGGAGACCCTCTTCCTGCTCCTTTGGGCCGGAGAGGGCTCCCCCCACCCGTACGCGGAATCGACGATCTCGCAAAAATTCAGATATAAACATTAGGAGGCGTTCCCTAGCCCCTATCGTGTGGAGAGTCTCCATGATATCGTATCGCGACGAGGTATCATAGCCCTTCTCCAGATCGAGAAAACACCGTGGCGTAGTGCTGTCTACGAAGGAAAGCCTCGCAGACGGCATTTTCCAGTCGGAGCATAGTATCCGACGTGAAGTGCAACTTGCGGAAGCCGCACTGTGCAGAAGACAGATGGCCTCCGCTGTCCAGGCTAATCTAACATTTACTAATTTCTCCATCAACTTGCACACGTAAGAGGTTAGAGAGATTGGGCAGAAACCGGTCGGAGTAGAGTGATCTCTCCCCGGCTTGCCAAAGGCAAGCACAGTAGCAATTCACCAGGAATCTGGAAGAAGACCTTCCACCCAGATTCTGTTGAACAAATCTAAGAGAAAGTCCATGCCTCGCTCACCCAGGTGTCGGAGCATGACGTACGAGATATCGACCGGACCAAGGGCGGTGTCCGCGCACCAAGCGAGAGCAGAGCGCAACTCACTCACAGTAAACCTGTCGTTGAAGGGTTCTCCACCTCTGGAGGTAAAGTCCAGCCAGCGGCCTTCGGTAAACTCACGACGTGCATTGAATGCTGGCGGAGCAGCATCCCCGCTAGAGAATGCGAAAAAAGAGGACGCTAGGGATTCCGCCACGGACGCGGGGTTCGAGATTGCGCTCTCATTCTCCTGGAGAACGGGTTTGGGGTCCTGCGAGAACTTGCCCCGAATCCTTTTGACTCGCTTCCAGACCTCTGCTAAAGGGGTCTTCCCGTTAAGTGAACACACGTATGCTCGCCAAGAAGAGCGGCGGGCGTGCTTCAAAATATAACGGAACCTAGCCCTAGCCCGACGAAATTCAGCGACAGTGAAATCGTTCGGGTGGCGCTTTTAGCGCATGTAGGCATAACGCTTTTGTTTGAGGGCGTCTCACACTAGGCCAACCACCATGTGAGTGGTCGGCGTGCAAAACGGCCAGACCTTCTAGGAATAGTAGTCAGATCCACGGCGATGAGGTTGCCGGAGAAGAACTCAACAGCCTTATCTACCGACCTAAACTCCTCGACTGAGATAGAGAATTCAGTCATTTCCAAAAATGCAGGCCACCGCGCCGGCGCCAAGCACCACCGAGGTGGGCTCTCAGACGGCAGTTGTCCTGAAAATGATATTTGAATGGGAAAGTGATTACTACCATGGAGGTCATCGACCCCCCCCCCCCAATCAAAATCAGGCTGTGCATCCGAAGAGCACAAAGATAGATCAAGGCAAGAAAATGAAGCGGTTCTCCGACAGTGATGCGTAAACTCATCCAAGTTTAGGACACCTATCTCAAGCTCTTCGATCAGATCGGCAAGGACTTGTCCCCTGGGATTTATTGAGTAATCTCCCCAGGGAGGATGCCTGCCGTTCAGATCTCCAAGCAAGAGAAAGGGCCTCGGCAACCGTGCCACGACGCTGCGGAAGACCCCCGCGTCGATGTCAGCTGACGGTGGAATGTACGCAGAAATGATATTATACCTCCTATCCAGGTGCAGCTGCACAGCTACTGCCTTCAAGGTGGTATCTAAAGAGAAAGGAAGAACAAAGACATCATGCCGGTTATAAACCGCGCATCCCCCAGCACGGCCATCCCGTGGTGGTGGAGTCATAAGACCCTTATACCCTGGGAGGAAGGGCAGTGGGCACGCGCCTAGCATGGTCTCCAGCAAAAAGATAGCTAATGGGGAACAACGAGACGAGCCTCCACATTTCCTCCCAGTTTGACCGGAGTCCACGGCAATTACATTGAAGGAATATGCCCTCCAGGCCTAGCTCCGAGACGCGGGGGCCTTTCTCGAACAGAAGACCCTCACAGGAATGGCCGAACGTTTCCCGGAGGCAGAACCCCGGGCGCTGTTGGCCGGACAAAGCACTGAAGGCGCTGTCGCCTTCGAGGACTTATTGGGGGAGGTTGGGCTCTCCATGCGAGTCTTTTCCTCCCTTCGCCTCGAAACCTTAGACGGGCATTGCGGCTTCGGAGGCGGGGGGCCCTCTTTTCGAGGAACCACCATCACAAGCCACTCGCACCACCTCTAGGCGTGGGCGAAGGAGCCGAAGCTCCTTTGTTGCGGTCCTCCTTTTGGGGGACAGCTTTAGGAACACCGGAAGATGGCCCAGCGACCATCTTCAGGGGTGTTGCTTCCTGTGAGTCTAACGACTCGGTGGAGGCGCGTGGCCGTTTCGCCTTACGGGAAACGGTCACGCTGGTGGAAGAGGGGGGAGCCCTGGTTTTAGCCGGGGCTGGGTATGAACCCTTTCTGCCGCCAGCTTTACCAGGGGAGCGCCCAGGTTGAGTAGAGCCCGCAGAAGGGCTCCGAATGGGCACGGAAACAACCGTGCTCGTTGGCCTGGATGGGCCAGGAGCAGAGGGTGCCTTTCTAACTATTGAGGCATATGACGTCCCAGGCAGAGCCGGGCGCGCCAGGACCAAGTCCTTAGCCTCGCGGAATGAGATTCGATCCTGGGCCTGAACGGCCAGGATTTCTTTCTCTAGGAGATATGCACCACATTGCTTCGAAGAAGCGGGGTGCGGCTCTCCGCAATTGACACACTTGGCCACACATGATTTAGACTTATCGTGTGCGGCCTTGGAGCAATTTACACATACTTCGGGTGACCCCGACTTTTCACGTCTACAAGATCGATTCGTATGGCCAAAGCGGTGACAGTAATAGCACCGCCGCGGCAATGCCCCGAATGCCTTCACGCGGTAGCTGTACCAACCAGCACGCACTGACTCAGGGAGCTTATCACAGTCGAACGTGACGAGGAGTGTGGGGGTGGGTCTCTAGGCCTCTCCCTGTTTTCTCATCACAAGTTCGACATTGACCGCCCCATAGTCGGCCAGCTCTAAGGTGATGTCCTCAATGGAGTAGTTAACGAGTTCCCTCGCATAAACTACTCCTTTCACAAAGTTCATGGTAGAGTGCGGCATCACACTCACCTGGGTGCCATCAAGTGTCCGAAGAGCACTTATCTTGGCCGCCTCGGCAGGATTTGTCAGAAGGCTCCCGTCCGATAAACGGGTCACCTTCGGCTCTCTACCAATTGCACTAGCTAATCCTCTCCTCTGATGGATCATGTGGCCCTTGGCCAACATGGTGCCATCAGTGGATCAAATAATGAGGAAGCGTTTGAAGGGGGACCTCCATTTTTTTCGGTGGAGCTGCCCGAAGGCGGCTCCGTTGGTAACGCAGGGGGAATTAAGGGAAATTTTTATGTTTCTCATCATTGTGCATGGTAACCTTATTTGTTTCACGGGATGCAATCGCTCATCACCTCTCGCAGTTGCCCGCGCTGCAAGAGGTGCTTACAGGCGCCGCCATTTGGGACCACCCATCCCGCCTGGTGGCCTGGCAGTCCATTGGCATGGCGGCTCCACCTTAGACGCGGCGTAAAAAGATAGATTGTGAAGAGGAGAGGAAAAGGGATGTGAGGAAGGTATGGGTGGGGATGAAGCAGGTTGTTAAAAAAAACCCATCCCGAACCGGAGCTCAGGGGTTAGGGAATGTTGTCCCCTCCCCCCTCAGCCCCGATCCGGGATGGGTGGCTAAGAAGAAGGTCAGCCTCTACCCTGGGAAATTAGAAGCTGATCAGAGAAAGTTGTAGGAGAGGTTGTATGAATAGCGACGAAGTAGGGGAGAAATACAGGCTATCTGAAGGAAGGAAGAGAGGCTAAGCTGGATCCCGTCAGCACAGCTGCTAGGATGGCAAATCGCCGCGCCCCTTACGGAGAACTTGCCTTACACATGCGGCCACACGCTGTAGTCGAGTGGAGCGAGGTCAGGCAACTGCGGCGAGCAAAAGTCCGATCTTGGCCGTGTGGATCGCGGCACTATACTGCGGATAGTAGTAGTCGTGTGCCTTCTCATGATTTTTCTCATCTAGGGCAGGACTGTCGTGGCCAAGATGACCCTGTAATCACCCGCGGTGAGCCTATAACCGGCGGGGCGAAACACACCGGTGGTATCTTCTCGCCCTTCGAAGCCATGCCACTGAGCATCATAACGGAAGCCGGGTGCTTGGTCGTGGACAGGTAGCGGACCTTGGAGACGCTTTGATCGGAATTTACCACGCGGTCGATCTGCTTGTTGATGACCGGATTGCCAGGACTTTTCAAGTTGTTGAGGAGGCGACGAGACACTCCCGACATTGTTCTCGCATACGATCGATGAGCCGAGTCTTTTCCACGCACCTTAAGCTCTTGCCGCTCTGGACACTGTGAACAACGAGTTTTCTTTTTCTTCGCGACGCAGACATTTTGAGCTTCGGAGCACTTTCGAAGGCTTTTCTCACAGACAAACAGTTGAGAACTTTAGGTCTGCCTAAACGAGGTTTATTTTTGAAGGCTTCCCCCTTTTTGAGCCTCTCCGCGACTCTGTGGACGGTCATCTGGCTGACATTGAGCTGCTTGCCCATGTCAGACTTGTGTCCCACGCGCAGGAGAGCAGAGGTAAGTGGCGGATCCAGGATAAAAATTGAGGGTGGGGCTAACTTGAAATCTCATACAGGAGTAAGCACTAATTCATTCATATCCGAATTGTTTTCCACACATCCGAAAATTATAAATTGTGGTTTATTGTAGTTTTTGGACATCAACTAAGGTATAATACTGAATTTAATAAATATTTAGACATGTATCATATAAGGTACATTCGACCACAATGGTTAAAAAACTGTTTATATATATTCTATATTATTACACAACTTTTTCTGAATAACCGATACAAGTAATGAGAAACAAACTGGTCTGATATTTGGTAAGGGGGGTGACGATCTCGAAACACCTCCACACAATGGAAAATATTATTTTAATGCCAAGTGTGTAAACACGTAAACCTCTCGAAAGATTACCCCCTCTCCCGAATGTATCGGAACTGTTGCAAAACCCGGTATGGCGCTTACGGAACACATTGAAAAGGAGAAAGCAGACCACTTAATTCCATAAGCCAATAAGTCTTAAGCCGGACATTTACCATTTCTCTATTAACTTACTAAGATAACTCGTTAATGCTATTGGACGGAAATTATTAGGATTCAAAGAATGTTTACCTGCTTTTGCAAATGGCCGCACCACTGCAACTAATCGGTTATCCAGATTAAATTAAAAACATCTAATGAAGATACTTGAGTACGGGGTTGGATGTGACGGATAAAATTAAGTGAACTTCGTAAAAACCGGTAGATGTTGATGCGCACCGTGAACGAGTAGCAAGCAATTCACCGACTGTAAATAATTAATTGTAAGGAGGACGGGAATTTGTGGGAAAAACAGGAGGGCGAGATTCCCAGCAAACTTTAAAGGTTAAAAATTCTTCTGGATAGCGAGAGACATTGCTAACTTCATAAAAGCAGTCAGCCAATGTATTAGCTACAGACAATTGATCGGATATTAGAGCCCCCTGCATACTTAAAGACTGGAGCAATATGACCTCCATATCAACCTTAAATCTTATTAATCCTCTCCCAGACCTTCGAGGGAGGGATCGAAGAGATGGGCGAGACGGAAGTTCGTTATGAAGTTTGACCGGCCTGTGGTATAGTCCTCTGGTAAATAGCTATATATCTATTCCTTTCAATCCGATTACGTGCCGTGGGAATTTCCACGGTATCGGGCTCAGGCAGATTTGTAGTCCTGAACTGCGGCCTCACAATCGTAGTTACACCATGACACAGATGATCTCCAGATGCCAGGAAATGGTACGGTCAGCAGCATCACAGACAAGGAATATTAAGAAATCCACAGTTGAGTTAGTCACTAAAAACTCCCAACGAGGCGTCGGTGTACGGCGGTTCTCGAAAACCATTCCAATCAGACTTCCGTACATTAAGTCCCATTGCAGGGATGAAAGAGCCTAGGGCTAGGAAGATAATGGGGAAATGGTAACTCTCATGTAAGTCGTCCTTGACAGACCACTGGTACTCACGAGAAAATCAGAGGAACACAAGGACAAATAGACACAGCATTAGGCATCCAAGGCCCCCCTCCCCCCCCCCCCGGGTGGAAAGATCGCATTCAGGAGCGAAAGTCGGATGGCGTAACACTACTAGTCGCTAAGGGCCCTCTCACTCTAGGCTGACGACAAAGGACGCGGTCGGTGTGCAAAACGTCCCCACAAAAAAGAGCAAAATTCTCCTCTCTTGGGTGCACCGATAAAAGAAAAGAGGAATACAATTTTAATTTATTGCTTTTTTTAATAATTTCCATCTAAGGAAAACTTTTCGGCTTATTTCATCACTTTTGCAAAGGAGTCTGGCGGAGCAAGTAATCCATACACCATTACAATCGAATAATTGAATACAGGAGTTAGACGGCAAATACATATGTACTAAACGGGGCAATAATGGATCTCTTGGCTACAGAGCGGACAGACCTGAGATTCGGTGGGTGGCATCTTCAAGCAATCCGTTTAAGGATATCAATTCAACCGAACAAGGATGTCCAATGCTCACCCTCAACCATGTTTATAGTAGATTCATTTTTATGGCCAAATGGGCATTCATTTTGGAATTCATTAGTGTATTCAATAATCAACAAACCCCTATATGGACAACACAGTCGATAAAGGATATCTATAAATTATGTCAACTGTAATTATACTAGAGCATCAATGCTTGAATATTTATAAAACTAACAAAGAGATTTTAAAAAATGGCATTCCAATAAAACGCAAGGATCCGCATCAAATTTAACTGGGCATATGACAAATTTTAGATGCATCCCACAAGCAAGGTTATTAAGCTCTCGAACAAATGGAGAAACGCTATGATAATAAAAGACATGAGCAAATGACATAATAAGGTGACCAGAGCTCTTAATCTGTAAAGGAAAATTAAGAAATATTCTGCCTACACAAAATCAAGGACCATCTTTTGCCTGAATGGAACCGACAAGGGCAAGAATTTCATCTTTCAATATTATCCAAGAGAACGATGTTGCATCCAAGCAACCCACGACCTGCCCAAGATCGGGGAGTGAGGCGAATAGCACGCTCCTTGTTGTTCCTCCGAACAATCACCTGCCAAATGAACCAGAACTTAGTTAAAAAGTATTTATCCATGTGGTCCACAAGTGGAGAGAATATAAAAAAAAACCGACATAATTTGCAGCAGCCTTTTCACTAAGTTGGACCAATAAAGAATATCTCGTAAACCGCCTACAAAATACTTGGATTTATTTTGCCTACGAAAGATAAAAGTCCTTTCCTTTCAAAAACAAAAGGAGAGAATAATTCATTCTTCATCAAACAAGATCTCCCCCACAATATGGGATCAACAGACATCAGCTACCTACCCCTGCATGCGCAATCAAGCACAGTCAACCATAATTTTTCTATACGAAATTGGCCCTTTATCTCTGGGCTTGAAGGCTCCTCACAAACCCATTGTATGCAGACCAATCATCCACAATATCATCCACTTGCCCGTATTTTCAATCACTCATAATACATAATTAACCCACATTTAACGCAGTCTTCCAACCATTCGCACACCCAGACACTTTTGTAAATTATATTCATAAGTCTTCACATCTATTCTTCTTACATGTATATAGACACTACCTCATAAGACTCAGTTGCAACCTCGTTCAAACCATAACCATCTCTTACCCAGTCATTCCTCACTCTACCTACCTTTCGCATACCAAGCATCCTCTCAAGTTGTCCATTTGCAGTGTTATCACTCGAGATCTTTCCTTCTCTTTCCATACCATTGTCTCACTCCCATATATCAACGTTGGCATCAGCATACTCTCATGCAGCCGGCTCATTCTACACCCAAACTCTGCGTGGACGAGGTTCCACTCTATCGCTCGCTACAAAGGGTGTGGAGAAAAATGCTGGCTGGCTTTGCGCTCGATGGGCGAAAGATGAAAAATAAAACCCAAAACTTGTGGTCCGAATATTCCTCTCTAACACTATCATTCACAATACGTCCTAAATAATTATATACCAAACTTTATTCAAGGCTAACACTACGAACTCTAACATCACAATCCACACCTAAACATCACCTCTTTTCTGCATTAGATTTTAGCCCCTTCCTCTCGCATAACTTGCAAGGCGCTTTAACCAAGATTTCCATGCCCCTCTCATTCTTAGTGCCTAACACCAGCTCATCAGCATTACCAACATATATATAACTTATCTTGGTACTCATTCCATATAATGAGCTTATCTTAGTTCTCCATTCATATAGAGGGTGGGGTGGGTAATTTGCCCTATCACTTCAATATAGAAGAAATAAGAGAGTTCGTTTATAGATATATTTACCAAAGTTACATGCTAAAGAGTTGAAGGATTGCGGTACCATTCATTTCATTCAATGAAATCGACATCGAACTCAACCACGGCCTCGGAACCTTCTGCAGTTCTTCTCGACGATCTCCTGTTTAGTTGGGTGAAAACTGTAGTGATCATGGAACTAAGCTCCACCTTGGTGGTGCACGGGGACTTGTTGGTCTGTCTCTAAAAAACGCCCCGCACATAATAGTTCAGGGGGTTGCAGTCTGGCGAGTTGGGGGGGGGGGGGCAGATGCTGAGCGACGTGGTCAAAGAAGTTGTCTTATATCCAAGACTGGGCCCTCCTGCTTGTGTGGTATGGTTCAGAGTCCTGCTGAGGCACGTAACCTTCCAGCGGCCACCTCCTGGATCCAGGGCAACACCAACTCCTCCAAGCACTCGATGTAGCCTTCCGCATTGAGTCTGATTGAGGCACTCCGGGAAGATAAATGCGGGAATAACGTGGCCTTCTCTACTAACCACGCCAAACACCATGATGTGGATCGGGAACTTGGTCTTCATGACTATCGGTACATTTTTGTTGGACACAGAAAGCCAGTGATTGTTTTGCGAGTTCACTACGTTGTCCTAGCAGAAATTCAGCATGGCAGGCAGGCGGGGTGCTTCAGTTTGTTCACAAGCTTCACATCACGTTCCTTCCACTTGTCTTTCACCTTCTGCGATAGAAAGAGGCACTTTCTAATCCTAGAGGAGTAACGGATGTCCTCGTGTACTAACTGTCTGATGAGAGACTGACATTCCCATGTCCTTGGTTATGGACCTCATTGTTGGGATCGTTGCTAATGATGGAGTGGATCTACGGGAGACAAATTCTGGGGTTCTTTTCGTATCAGAACGCTTGAGTGGGGTTTCCGAGCCGCCGTACCATCGTAATCACAGCATGAATCACCCAACTCTTTCCTGATCCTCTGCACCGCCTTCAAAATGACACCCAAACACTCGGGACATCTTCGCAATGGATCTCCCGGCGTGAAAATCAAGCAGCACTGGTTGCCTTTTCCAAAGTTTTGGAGGATTGAATTCAGCCATGGTATTGGCTCCTTCATAGACGATGTACAACTGAGTCTGCTAAGATAGGAAGAAGAGAGAACCGAGGCCAGACAACACGCATGGGCGCAATTCAGAGTTGAGAGGGGAGACAAATTACCCAACGCACCCTGTATAGAACTTATCTTAGTACCCCAATGACATAGGTCAAACCACTCACCCCTGCTTTACACCAACTACAAATACTTTTTCACCTCATAATGCCACAATGCTTCTCTAATTTCATATGCTTTCACCATATCCATGAACACAGCATACAATTTACATCTCTTAGAGGTCTCAGTGCAAATACTCCACACCCCTCACTCCCTCGCATTAAAGCCACTTCCTCATCCCCTATTATCCTTCTTACAAGTTCAATCAGATTATTTTAATACACTTCACCTACAGCACTCGAATGACTTATCCCCCTGTAGTTCTTGCATTCACCATTCTCTCCTTTACTCTTATACTTATCACAGATTTCTTTCAATCTTCAGGCACTCTTCCACTTACAACACAGCTACCATAGCTATCCCATAAGTCAGCTCCATTCTTCAGCATCATCGATTTTATCCCCCATTCCGGTGACCTTCCTGAATTATCGTATCCATACCCTGATAAGTTCTCCCATTTTACACTCTCAAAACAACTATATTCACTACATCTTCCATACCCACGCCAGACTTCTTCCCCCCACACACACACATAAATCACACATAGGAATCCTCACCACCAATATGCAACATGACCCAGAAGACATAAAACACCCTCTTCTTGATTGCCTCAACCTCACACAACTGCGCACTACACACTATTTTCTCACTCAGGGACGTATGGTCGTGGTGGCATTCCTGGGGGGTCACCCGCCTCATTAGAATATACCAAAAAGTACAACTCAAAGTAATCTTGTCATTTAGTATTGACTTCATTGTTCACAAGTGCCCAGCCATTCTTATCCTTGATGTTCACACAACTCTACTCTTGCTTTCTCACCGTTCTCACATCTATCCAGAATAGCTTGCTTCTGCCCAGATGCTTCATTTGCTGCAATCTATCTCTGGTTTATCCCTCATTTCATTTTTCCTTTCGCCCATTGCATCCATTCAACCGCATTTTCCTAAGATTTCATCGGAAAGTGCGTCTCCCTTTTGCACTCCACTCACCTCACCCTCGAACATTCTCTGCACAAGTCTAGTACATACATTCTTCTTATTTGTCCATAACACAATAGAACACCGAGTCGTTGCTCACTCTATCTACCTTTCGCACACCAGCATCACCCTGAAGTTGTCCATTTGCACTGCTCTTACTTGAGGTCTTTCCTGCTCCTTCCACACCATAGTCTCACTCCCATACACCAACGTTGGGCCCAGTATACCCCCGTGAAGCATCCTTACACATTGCATTCACAAACATTCCATTCCAATCGCCCCACAAACTTTCCTACCATATACAATCTTGTGGTAGCAAATTTGCCTCATCTGTACCACCATCATTTTTAATGTATCCTAGATACTTAAAACTTTGAACTCAGATATCAATCTGCCTCAATCCCATTTTCATCCATAACTACGATTACCTGCCTCTTTCCCGCATTCACTTTTGGCCCACTCGTGGCTATGTCCTCGTTTACAGACGCCAAAAAAAGCTGCCCCTCCTCTCCCACACTTTAAACCGTTAAAAGCTTTGATTAGTATTTTCGAATCACTCTCACCCATTTCCCTTATTCTTATACATACTTCTCTCAGTAAATATATTAAACAGCCATTGCAACATCACAAAACTTGTCGTACACACCCAAAATTGTCAAACCATACACTCCGACTATCTTTCACCCCTAATTCATGGCTCACTTTCAACATAAATACTCTTCACCCCATCCAATAGTTTGCCACTCGTTCCATTCATTCTTAGCACCTGGCATAATGTTCGTCCCTTCTACAAGATCATAAGTTTTCTCCAGATCCATGCTTCCATTTTCCATCACTTATCCCTTTTTTGTCAGCTGGTTATCTCATTGCAAATAATTGGTCGACTCACATCCTATTCTCTCTCTAAAAAAAAACTTTATTCACCCCCTATCAAACCCTCAGTTCTTCTTATACGCCTAATCAGTTTTTTTTTTTAATGCAGTTTACCTACAACGCTCGAGTAACTTGTCACCCTGTAGTTCTTTCATTCACCTTTCTACCCTTTATCCATATACGATGGCAACATTACCAGCTCTTCTCCTTTCAAAGGTCTTACAACAAAGCCACCAGACACATTCCATAACTACCCAATACCCCTCTATTACTCAAGACTTCAATTTTGTCCACATTTCCTTTATCACTATGTTCATACTTCTTCGCTTCTATCCTTGAGTATTCTCCACTTTCTCCTTTAATCCAACATCTGTTCACTTTCGATTCTCCCTTCCTTTCCACCTTTCTCAAATCTCATCCATACACAAAACAATATAACCTTACACACTATAATTATGTGGTGAGATGGTCCCAAAGCCACACAAAAGAACTCAATTTGCTATTTAGGCAAACGTAGCGAAAGAGGAATGAGGCGAGCGTAACATCATTTTTACTTTCACATTAATTAAATTGGGGTCAGCGCATATAAAGGCCACTAACAGGGGTTGGTGTGCCATTCCAAGATCAACGGCCTCCTATCCGGGCGAGGCCGGTACCTTGCTGCCAGTTTCGCGTCATCGGAGAGAATAAAATGGGAAGATTTCTCTTGCCGATTGAATAGGCCGTTTTTTTTTAAAGAGCCCATCTGGCGACTGCCTACTCGGGCAAAAGTCGCCGTAATCACCTTATAGCCTAATGCTAGCTAGGCTCGAGAAAAAAAAATATCAAAACCAAATAACAAAAACACAGGCCAAAAAACAAAAGTAAATAATTAAGAAGAAAGAAGCACACTCCCGACGGGTACAGGAACATGCAACTTAGAACAAAGAGAATCAAATGAAAAAGTCTCTTGCCGATTGAATAGACTGTTTTTTTTTAAAGAGCCCATCTGCCAACTGCCTACTCGGGCAAAGGTCACCGTAATCACATTATAGCCTAATTCTAGGCTCGATAAATAAATAAATAAATACCAAGACCAAATAACAAAAACACAGGCCAAAAGTAAATAATTAAGAAGAAGAAGAAAGCACGCTCCCGCCCGGTGCAAGAACATGCAACCTAAAACAAAGAGAGTCAAATGAAAAAAGTCAGATAGTTCACAAGTCTGTGTACAAGAGGGAAGCGTTAGCGACCCCGCTCACCTCGATACGGGGACAGGTAACATGCGCGAAGATCAACCAAAATAGGACAGTCAACAAGATTTTGCCGAAAGCGCCACCTGCCCGAGAGCTATACCAAGTTCTCGAAGGACTTTTCTAGCCCTAAACCACAAGGGATTATGTTATGACTGTCTCTCGGCAGCACACGCACCGTCGAGATCGGCTGCGGATGCAGTAAGAGCAGTTGGTGACTGGAATCTTCCCAGCAATGACAAGTAGGCTCTCAATGTGGGACGTGCGGAAGGCAGCGGTCAGAGGTCGGAAACAGGTGGGGTGGATCGAGTTCACGTTCAGCAATACACGCTCGGCTGCGGATGCATAAAACTCGCATCCGTAGTCAAGTTTAGAACGAACAAAGGTCGAAAGAAAAGCAATGCAGAAGGCCTCTCAGGACCCCAGGTGCTGAATGTCATGGCAACGAAAAATTCCCATGGCGCGGGTACAAGAGACCCTAAGGCTGCGAATATGAGACTCCCAGCAGAGGCGTCGGTCGAAAACAAGACTCAGGAAACGGTTGGAATCCACCATTTCTAGGCGAACTCCGTTTAGGAACAAGTCAGGGTCGGGGTAGAGTCGTGGATGGCGGCAAAGTGCACCATCTTAGTCTTGGACATGGAAAACTGAAACCTGTGCGCTTCAGCATAGCCAGAGATGCGGTTCAATACCTGTTGGAGTCGACGGTTCAAAGTTGGCATCTGGGCCGCAACAAAAGAGATGGAAAGTTGGTCCAAGTAGAGCGTAGCGAGAACATCTTCCGGCAACACCGAGGTGATACCTTTGATGTTCCTAGCAAAGAGTATGATACTGAGGACACTTCGCTGCGGGACACCTTGTTCCTACTCCAATTGGCCGGAGAAGGATCCTCCCACTCCTACGCAGAAACGACAGTCTCGCAAAAACTCGGAAATAAAGATTAGGAGGCGTCCCCTCGCCCTTATCATGTGGGGAGTCTCCATGATACCGTATCGCTATACGCTATCATATGACTTTTCCAGATCGAAAACCTTGGCGTAGTGCTGTCTACGAAGGAAGTCTTCGCAGACGTCATTTTCCAGTCGGAGGAGAGCATCCGAAGTGGAGTGGAACTTGCGGTAGCCTCATTGTGCTCACTGTGCAGAAGACAGATTGCCTTCGCTGTCTACGAAAAAGGTTCGTTAAACATTTACCAATTTCTCCATCAACTTGCACACACAGAAGGTTAAAAGGATAGGGCGGATACCGGCTGGGGTAGAGTGATCTCTCCCTAGTTTGCGAAAAGTGAGTAAAGTAGTTATTCGACAGGAGTCATGGAGGATACCCTATCTCCAGATCGAGTTGAACAAATTTAACAGAAAGGCAATGCATCGCTCACCTAGGTGTCGAAGCATGGCATGTGAGACATCGTCAGAACAAGGGGCGGTATCCGCGCACGATGCGTGAGCGGAACGCAACTCACTTAATGCAAACATATCGTTCGCTGCCTTCGGCAACTTCACATGAATTTAATGCTGGCGGAGCAGCATCCAGGCTAGAGAATGCAGAGAAAGCGGTCGCGAAAGACCCCGCCACGAACGCTGAGTTCGCGATTGCTATCCGGCGATAACTTGACCTGAATCCTTTTGACTTGCTTCCACACCTCTGCTAGAGAGGTCTTCCCGTTAAGTGAATAAACGTATGCCGACCTCGAAGAACAGCAGGCCTGCTTCGAAACATACCAGAGCCTAGGCCTAGCTTAACGAAATTCACTGACAGTGAAATCGTTCGGGCGGCGCATATAGCGCATGTTGGCATGTCTTCTGTTTGAGGGCGGTCTCACACTTGGCTGACCATCACGGAAGCGGTCGGCGTGAAAAACGGACAGACGTTCTAGGAATAGTAGTTAGGCCCAAGGCGATGAGGTTGCCGGAGAACTCAGCCATTTCCTGAAATGGGGACCACTTCGTGCGCGCAAAGCACCACCAGGGTGGGCCCTGAGACGGCAGCATTCCAGAAAATGATATTTGAATGGGAAAGTGATCACTACCATGGAGGTCATCAACCCCACAAAATCAGGCTGTGCATCCGGGAAGCATAGGGAGAGATCAAGACAGGAAAGTGAAGCAGTTTTCGTGCAATGATGCGTAAATTTATCAACATTTAGGACACGTATCTTCACCTCGTCAATCAGCTCGGCAAGGACTTGACCCCTGAGATTAATTGAGTAGTCTCCCTAAAGGGGCTGTCTACAGTTCAAATTCCAAAGTAATGGAAAGGGCCTGGGCAAACATGGCACGATGCAGCGGAAGTTCCTCGCGTAGAGATCGGCTGACGGTAGAATGGGCACAGAAATAACACCATACCTCCTATCCAGGTGCAGCCAGGGTTGGCAAAAACCCAAGTTTTGAAAAAGCCCCAAAACCCCTTTTTTTTTTAAACACGGGTTTTATTCTGTGTTTTTTCAAAAAACAAATGCTACAAACATTAGAATAACATAGAAAAAGAATAGCTCTCTATTTTTATATAATATTAATAATTAATTAGTTTAATAATTATATTATAGTAAGAAAAGATCACAGTAACAGATCACTGATCGAGAATTGAGGGTACCCATGATAGCCATAACCTGTAGAAGGAGAGATGAATTATGAGTCAGTAACAGAGAAATAATCTTAAATTGATACATATTTATTGAAATTATAAACATAAATATGAATTTTGAATAAAATAATGATAAGTAGCTTTCATTTCTTGAAAAAAAAGTGTAATTTTGAAAAGAAAAACAAACAAAACCCTGAGTTTTTTCAAATTTCATTTGAAAAAGCCCCCCAAAACTGGTAATAAACCCCAATTTTTTTTTATTTGCCAACCCTAGGTGCAGTTACACTACTACTTCCTGAAAGGAATTCAAAGAAAAGAGAACAGCCTCAGAGCCGCTGGTCCCTCCTTTGGAAGATACACCATCTCTGAACCACCCAGCTCAGCCTTGCATAGGCACGGAGGAGCCGAAACTCCTTCGCTGCTGTCCTCTTTTCGGTGGGCAGCTTTAGGAATTTGGGTTTACGACCATCTTCAGGGGTGTTGCCTCCTGGGTGGAGGTGCGGGTCGTTTCGGGAAACGGTCATGCTGTTGGAGGCGGCTGGTTTTAGCTGAGACTGGGTGTGAACCACTTTGTGCCGATAGCTCTATCAGAGGATCACCCAGTGTGAGTAGAAGCAGGAGAAGGGTTCCGAATTAGCGCGAAAACGACCGTGCTCGTATTCCTGGATGGGACAGAAGCAGAGAGTGCCTAAGAGGATGAAAGTGCGCCGGGCAGCAAGAACCTCTGTGGATAGAAGAGCAAGTTTGGACGGGGGTAGGAGAGTATGTAATAAATAAAGGTAGATATAGGGAGGTCCATTAACGAGTGGGGGGTGGTTATCACCTATTATTATCATACTCTGGTGCTAGGTGATCCCACGATAGCATGTAGTCCATCAAGGCACCATGGCTACCAGACCGAACTTTGTCCAGGTGGGAACACTTCTCTTGGTATAAAGTGCAGGTAGAAAAAGGCTGATAAGATAGCTGTAATGATAATAATATTAAGTAATAATAATAACATTAATACTACTACTAATAAATAATTATAATACATAATGATAATAATACACAATAATAATAATAATACCCAGTTATAGTAATACCCAATAATTTGCTGATATCTAGGGTTTTTTGTTGGGTTTTGGGGATTGTGATGATTTTACCATTCTTCCAGATGTTGGGTAATGTATTGTGTGAGTAGCTGTTGTTTGCTATGTTGGTGAGGGGTTTTATGTCTTGTGGTCCAAGGTTTTTGAGGTGTATGTTGCTGATGTTTGGGCCATGAGAGGATGAGTGTTTGAGGTTATGGATGATGTGGTTCATTTGGAAGTTTGTGATGAGTGCATAGTCTGGGCAGTGGGAAGAATTGCCTGCGTCGAATGACTCGACGATTGTCAATGTGGGGTTTAAGGTGACTGACGTGCGCGAAGTAATTGATGAAGGTGTTTGCTTGAGGGTATGCTGTCTGTTGTGGTGATGAATGTATATGGTTGGATATTGTTACTGTTGGAGAGTGTGATGCTGTTTAGTGTTTTGTAATGTTTGTTTTGTTGTCAAGAGTGTTAATATACCTACTTGTGGCAGTTTAGTATTTTTTTTTTTATTTGTGTTTAGTTCTTGTATTCGAGGTGCAATGTCCTATGTGTGGGGTTTGGGAAGGTTATGCTTCAGTGTATCACGTTGTCTGATAAGGTCTTGAATTTCTGAAGTTGGGTTTTTTTGTTGCCTTTAGGGGTGTGTTTTTTGTCTGCGTTCTGTATAGTGGTATTGAAAGTGGGTACAATGGTGTTTATATCTGTGATGGGAGTACTGTTTTGTACTTCTAAATGTTGTTCTGTTTCATTTTTGAAGGCTTCCCAGTTGGTACTTTTGTAATTTATGTATATGTGTGTGTGGGGGGGGGGATCCGCTGTGGCCAGCTGGAGTGGAGTTGAGGGTAGGTTATATAGCAAATGGGTGTAGAAGACAGCATGAGTTGTCTAGCCAGTTCTGTAAATAGGGGTAGGAGTGGAGAAGGCGTGTGATGGCCATAGCAGTTTACTGAAAAACTCTGTGCCTATTATGTTCAAGTGGTTCTCGATTGGGAGAATTGGGTTTCAGCCAGTGACGTGTTGGGGTAGTTTTTGTGCAGCCACATGGGATGCATGGAGGGCACAATTTTGCATGTTTGTATTTTTCTTAGGTGTCTATTAGCTATTGTTGGTGCCGTGGTTGAGGATACATAGTTCAGTCTCGCGGGAATGAAGTCTGTATAAGATTGACAGTTTCTTTGTGTTTCCAAAAGTTGGGGTTTGTTATAGTAGTATTTGCGGGGTGGGGGGTGGACATGGTATTCAAGGTGATTTGTGTGTTGAAAGAAAGTCTCGTAGGGGTCCAGAATGACACCTAGAAAGGTGGAGATACGGTTGAGTGGGTGAAATTGGCAGTGAAGTAAGATGTTTGGGTGATAGTTTGATTTTAGGTTGGGGTGAAGAGGGTGACTGAGGATTTTTGGGGGATGTTGACATTCTGTTTAGTTTGAAACAGTTTTGGTGGAAGTTGTGTTGTAGGTACATGTTTAGGTTTCTGGAGGCTGTGCATAAGGAGGTGGATTTGAATATGATCGATAAGTCATCTGCATAGATGTTTAGTCGGACTGTTAGTGTAGTGGTGAGGAGTATGTTATGCATGTATAAATCGAAGATGGTGGGGAAAAGGATGGCTCATTGGGGAGCTTTTCCCAGCTTGTGGAAAGGGATGCAGCATCAGGTGGTTGATGGTATCTCCTACTCTTTATCCACCCTATCACAGCGACGCAGACTAACACCAAAAAAGTGAACCGGGTGGATATGATACACAGAAACGAAAAAACTGGACATACGTGAAACCATATTGATGCTTCATAAGATAAAAAAAAGAGCAAGATACCAACTTGTAGCGACTTGTTTTTAGATCGTTGAACGAGTTCACCAATCGTGGACAGATCCTTGAAGTTATCAGCAACCACAGACCCGAACTTGCATATGCAATCATCCACTTGAAGTCCCTTGGCAAATTAAAGATAGGTCAATTTCCAATAAGACTGAAATGGATTGCAATGACAAATTTTAATCGTAAATGGCAATACATCATTTAAAATCACCAAGAAAAAATTTACTAATAGGCTATGTTAAAAACACAAACAAGAGGCAAACCAAAATCTAAAACAAGCAGAAGACATGCTTCGGCGCGTCGAACCTATTCCAAAAATGGAGAAAGCCATACTCTTTCAAAAAGTCGTACAATCTAGAGTGGGGAGTGTAAGAACCTGTCCCGAATTCAAGAGACAAAGGGTAGCGACCCTTCTCGTCCCTATAACGGGACAGGTGACGTGCGCATAGATCCCACAGAGTGGAACATTCTACAAGAATGTGTCGAACAGTAATCGTCAAGGTAAGGTGCAGGGGAGCGCTCCATTAAATGACAGTGCGTCTTACATTAGTCTACGATTTGGAGACGACAGAAAGCGATCTGAAGCTGCCGAGGCATTAGAGGTTAGATCACAGGAACAGCTTGTCGTCTACCCCTTCTTTGCAAGGCGGCTGAAGGACAGACCTGATTTCTACCATGGAGTAATTATCGAGGAAGAGCGAAAAACTTGGAAAGACGCCCATTCTTTAGCGCCACCATCCCACGCACTGCCTACATGTCCAGGAACCGAGCAGAAAATAATCTCGACATCCGCCTAACTCGCGACAACTGTGTGGAGATTCCCAAACGGCCGAAAGCAAAAATGACGCTTTTAGAGTCGCTATAGATTACGATCCGAACTCCGAACAGGGCAAGACGCGTTAATCCGTACCGACAGCTCGATTGCAATCATCTCTGCCGTGAAGATAGACACAGCTAAATTCAAATAAGGGAGATATGTCATGGAAGCCGAACCCTTCTTCTGATTTGAAGCCAGCCATGTATGTACACTAACACAGCTCGAGCGTGACACGAAGTGTGCTCAAAAAGGTCACACGGTCCACAAAGCTGTGTACACAAATCCGCCCCGAGTAAAAGGGACAAGCGGTAAAGACCCGGATAACGTGCGCGAAGATTCCCCCATACTTGGACATTCGACAATAATGCCAAACCTTCTGGTTGACAACGCAGTTGTCGCAAGAAACTGCGGGCGAGCGCTTCATCAAATGGCGGTGCATCCCACGAGTGTGACCAATTCGAAGACGAGTGAAAGCGACCTGAAGCCGTCGCGGCATTGGGAACAGTCGCGAGGCAATGGTACAAAACTTTAAGTTCCCCTCGGCCGTCTCACATCTTCTTTCCCAAGCAGTCCGGAGGGCCGCCTTGATTCGTGAAATGTACTCGGGGTGAGGAAGAGCCAAACGCTGCTCTGGTACCTCGTGTTACGCTCGAGCTGTGTTAGTGTACATGGCTGGCTTCAAATCAGAAGAAGGGTTCGGCTCCCATGACATATCTCCCTTATTTGAATTTAGCTTGAATCTACAAGGCTGTGTCTATCTTTGGCTTGCTATGCGAGTCTTTTCCTCCTTACACCTCGAAACCTTAGGGCAGGCGGGGGTACCTCTTTTGGAGGATCAACCGTCTTCGAGATACCCAGCCTACCACTGCGTGTTGGCCTATGAGTCGAAGCTCCTTTAGTGCTGTCCCCCTTTCAGGGGAGGGGGCAGCTTTAGGAACCTCGGAAGATGGCCTCACGTCCAACCTCAGGGGTGTTCACTCGGTGGAGGCCCATGGCAGTTTCGCTTTACGGGAAACGGTCACCCTGAGGGAAGGGTGGGGGACCCTGGTATTAACCGGGGCGAACCCTTTGTGCCGCCAGCTGTACCAGGGGAGCGCCCAAGGTGGGTAAACACCGCAGAAGGGCTCCGAATGGGCGCGGAAATGAGCGTACTTGTAGGCCTGGAGGGGCGTGGAGCAGAAGTTCTTTCTTAACATTGGGTCATAAGACGTCCCAGGCACCGGCGTGCGCGCAGGGCAAAGTCCTTAGCCTCGCGAAATGAGAGATGATCCTGGGCCTGAATGGCCAGGATTTCCTTCTTAAGGAGATAGGCACTACAGAGCTTCGAAGAAGCGGGATGCGGCTCTCTGCAATTGACACACTTGGCCACACACGATTTTAATTTATCGTGTGCAGCCTTGGAACAACTTACACAGACTTCGGGTAACACCGACTTTGCACGTCCACAGGAGAGATTCATGTGGCCAAAGCGGTGGCAGTAGTAGCACCCTCACGGCAGAAGCACGAATGCCCTCACGCAGTAGCGATACCAACCAGCACGCACCGACTCAAGGAGCTTGTCACAATCAACGTGACGAAGGGTGTAGGTGTGGGTCTAGAGTAGTCCACGAGTTCCCTCGCATAAAATATTCCTTTCACAAAGTTCATGGTAGAGTGCAGCGTCACACTCACCGGAGTGCCTCAAGTGTCCCAAGAGCACTAATCTTGCCCGCCTCGGAGAGATAAGACGCATTCGGCAGAAGGCTCCCGTCCGAGAAAGGGGTCACCTTCGGCTCTCTACCAATCACACTAGCTAAGGCTCTCCTCTGATGGAAGTGTAAGCAAGCCACCTGCTCTTCTGGATGTTGTGCAACTGGTCCTAGCAGAAGTTTTTTTTTTCATCTGAGAAGAAGCAGATCGTCCTCGGATTAACAGGATTCTTCAGCTTGTTCAGGAGCCCTTTTGCTTTCGCTAAACGGTTCTCCTTGGCCTTGGTTGTCAGAATTTGTCTCTTGAGCATCTTGTATAAGTGGTAGGAAAGGTCCTCATTCAGGACCAAGTTTCAACACTCATCTCTCTCGCCAAAGCTCGTCTTCCATCACCTTGTCCAGCAGCTGTTGGATGAATTCCGGCGTGCGGGCGCTTGCTGTGTTCTTGTGTGTAGGACACGGTTTCGTAGTCTCCGTTGCAGCTACCCATGTCACGTCTTACAGCCTTTACACAGTGTTCACAGAACATTAAAAAGCAGTCATGATGTTGGCCTTTTGATACCCTTTTGATGCAGGTAACTTTTCAAATATTATGATGGCTTCCAGTCCTCCATGTCAGCTAACTTTTTCTCATCTAAAACTTTACTCTGTCTGCTCCCCAAAGACATTGACTGTTCACCAATATGTCAAACATTTCCTGAAAAAAAAGGAACATTAGTTTTCTTCAACATTGCATTAGCACACCTGGGGAATGCTCCTCATCCAAACCAAGCAAGTGACTGCATCAAATAGATCAACCTAACAGCCACTTGCTTGGTGCGGATGAGGAACGTCTCCCTAAGCGCGCCCGATACAGTGTCGAGGCAAACCATTGTTACTTTAACTGCATTATGGAAGGTGCTAAGAATGTATGGAGTGAGTGATATAGTGTTGGATGGTGTTAAGAGTATTTATGTAGAGAGTAAAGTGTGAAAGGTAGCCAGAGTGAGTGGTTTGACATATGTGGGAGTTGTTTAATATATTTATGGATGGAGTACTGAAAGTAGTACGGAAGGGATTGAGGAAATTGGGTGTGAGATTTATGAGGATTAGGTTCTATGTATCAATGTTAGTATATGCGGATCAGCCATGGTTAAATTTTTATAAATTTTCTGAAAACTTCGGCAATTATAATAATTTTAAAAAGGAACTATAAACTAAATTTCCCACCTTTCAAAATATCATGTTAAAATATAGTTATAGATATAGAATAGAATAAGATATATAAAAATAAATTTTCTGAACTTCACCATTTTGTTTTTTGATATTATAAAAGAATTATTAAAAATAACTTTGATAAAAAACATAAGTCATAACCAAACTAAGATGAAATTATTATTCAAATACTCAAAAAAATCCCCTTCCTAAATTATAGAGTTAGTGAAGACCTGGTGTTTGTGGCCAAGTGTGAGTGAGAAGGACTAGGAAATGTTGATTGTAGTTTTGACAGGTGTGTGAGAGAGAGGTAAGCAGAAAAGAGTAAGGTAATGGGGCTGAGAATGGGGTGGGGTATAATATATTATGCATTGTAAATGATAGTGGTGCAGATGAAGCAAGTTTGCTACCGTTAGTGAATGGTATGGGTTGAGTGTGGAATGTGTCAGGAAAATGCACAAGTGTTTGAGAGAGAAAGGGATGACTTGGCATGAGGTGGATGATAAGTGAACATAGGTTATTTTTTTGAGGCAGCGTGCTAAAAAACCCATGAATGAACCCAGACTGGATGAGATGCTACAGTACTTAGAATTACATCCTTATTAAAGGCAAATTTGACATGGAAAAAAATGATGTGAAGCCTTGTGCTTAATATGGCATAAAGGAGGTGGGTAGCTTTTAGTGACGTTGTTTTTGAAGTCTTGAAGAAGCCATTCAGAAACGAAAGTAACAACAAGGAAAGAAGGTACCCTAGGAGACCTTACGGTCCATTCAAAGAGGGTACCTTTGGACTAGCAATTGAGCTGGCACAAGGCTGCTCAATTGTTTTGCGTCCCTAAACGGCCATTTTTCAAGACTTTGTCTAGTCTTGACTTGAACTGGTCAACAGATTCACTGTTGACAACTTCCACTGGAAGTGCGTTCCACATACCGCAGATACTGTAAGTGAAAAAATTTCCACACAGATTGCGGTTGTAACGCTTCAGTTCAAGTTTGAAGCCGTGATTGCGCGTTCTGTTCTCACTCAGTGTGAACATATCCCGGTAGTCAACATTGTCGAACCCTCGAAGTATTTTGAAAACTTCGATGAGCTGACCACGCAGTCTACGGGTTTCCAGCGAGAACAGATCTAATTCCCTTAGTCTATCCTCATAACTTTTATGTCGGATAGAGGGAATCAGCTTGGTTGCCCTGGCTTGTACGCGTTCCAATCTCGCGATGTCCTTTCGCAATGAAGGACTCCAAAATTGTACGGCATACTCCAGGTGCGGTCGGACAAGTGAGTTGTACAGGCACAGTACAATCTCCTGGTTCCGATAACCAAACTGGCGCTTAATATAGCCTAGCATCCTTTGGGCCTTTTTCTCCGCCTCAATGCACTGTTTCGAGAACTTGAGGTCACTAGTGATAGTAACACCCAAGTCCTTCTCAGTGTCACTCGATTCAAGAGCAGTGCCCTTAAGGATATACTGAGATTGGGGGTTTCTGTGGCCGATATGCATCACTTTGCATTTGCCCACGTTAAAAGGCATTTGCCACGTGTCCGACCACTCCCCAATCTTCCCAAGATCTTCCTGCAGGCGGGCAGTATTTCCATCCTTTGCAACGTTCATACCAAGCTTGGTATCGTCGGCAAATTTGGAAATCTTCGCAACCATGTCACCGTCCATGTCGTTGACGTAGATGATGAATAGTAGTGGTCCCATGACAGAACCTTGAGGCACCCCGCTAGTAACGGGCACCCACTCAGAAGACTCTCCATTCACCACCACCCGTTGCCGTCTGCCACTTAGCCAGTTCTCGATCCAGCCGACTACCTTTCCGTCTATGCCTAGCGCTCGCACTTTCCGGAGAAGGCGGCGGTGTGGTACCTTATCAAAGGCTTTCTGAAAGTCTAGGTAGACCACATCCACCGCCTTGTCCCGATCGTGCTCACTGAAAACGAAGTGGAAGAATTCTACAAGGTTCGTCAGGCATGACCGTTGCCTTCGGAAGCCGTGCTGGGAACTCTTCAGTAGCAGGTTTGACTCTAAATACGACGTCACTTTGTCCACCATGATGCTTTCCATGAGTTTACCGACTATCGAAGTCAGACTGATAGGTCGGTAGTTCGACGGTTGGTTACGGTCTCCTTTCTTGAAGATAGGAGTCACCTCCGCCTCACGCCAGTCTCTAGGAACGCATTTGGTCCGGATTGACATGTTAAAGATAGCGCACAGATGTCGTGATACTTCATCGCACACTTCCTTCAACACTTTAGGTAGAAACCCGTCCGGTCCAGGGGACTTATTCGTCTTTAGGTCAGCGATCTTTTTCTTTATTTCTCCTTCGGTGAAGTCCATTGCCTCCAGCTTTTCCCCCCGAGTAGGAATCCGTCGGCTGGGGAATGGGACCACACTCTTCAGTAAACACTGAAGAGAAGTAGTCGTTGAGGAGGTTAGCATTTTCTGCATCTGAATGCTTTAATGTCCCCTCCTCATTCCTCAAAGGGCCAATCGTTCGACGGATTGGTTTACGGCTGTTCACATATCCAAAAAACTCCTTGGGATTCTCTTTACAGAGTCTCGCCACTCGGAGTTCCTCAGACCGCTTAGCCGCCCTTATACTGGACTTCACTCTCCTGGCTAGCCTCCGGTATTCGTCAAAGTCACCCGAGATCTTCGATTGCCGGTACACATTTCTCTTCTCCCTAAGCAGTTGGCCGATTTCTCGATTAAACCACTTTGGTTGAACAGAGGACCGACGGGGGCATTTCAGAGGGATAAAACGCGATTGAAGACTCATGAATGTGGTTTTGAAACTGTTCCAAGAGTCTTCAACAGCATCGCACTCTTCTAGCCTCGCGTCAGTCAGTCCCGCGCGTAAACCTGCAAAGTCTGCTCTTCTCAAATCCAGTTTCCTTGATTTACTAGTTGCAGGCTCTGCCTTGGGGACTTTGACTACAAATCTAATTAGTCGGTGGTCACTGCCACCGAGCTCTTCGCCAACAGAGAGGTCCTCAACGATGTCATCCTCAGAGGTGAAAACCAAATCGAGGATATTGTCTCCTCTCGTTGGCTCTCTCACCCACTGAGTGAGGAACTCGTTGTTCGTGAACTCCAGGAGTAGTGCGTTCTCGCCACAGGGTTCTCTGGTTTCCCAGTCAACTTGTGTGTTGAAATCACCCATGACGATACACACTCTGTCTTCGACAAGTTCTCCTAGCAGCTGGTAAAAATCAATTTCTTAACACTACACAAAATCTGTGACACCTCTGCCACTACTTACATGCAAGACTCATGCTATCCATCCTGAAACAAAGGCAATATTCCAAGGTTATCTACAACCACACAACAGAGCAGGCAACCTAAATACTACTCCACCAGACATCAACCAATAAGAGATGCCCCTTCAATGTTACATGCAGGTCACTCTGGCAAGGCTTCATTGCATCCACAATCTAAAACTTAAACACACCAACACAGATACCTGCATCTGCTGCCACCAGGAACCAGACACATCCCAACACTGGCAAATTTAAGATAAAATCTGCAGAATACACACTGTACTGGATCTCTAGGAGAACCAATCTGGTCTGTGAAGTTCATCAAGGCATCCAGCCTGGGGGCAGGACCCTAAAATTAGGGCAACTGCATGCAAATAATGTGACATAAATTTGCTCAACTTGGGTGTTTCCACTCAGCTATAGTGAAACACATATAATGAAAAGCATCAAAAACTTCACTAAAGAAGATATAAAAAACGAACTTCAAACAAACTTCAGGAGTAAATTAACCTACATCTGTTTCTGCAGGTGATCCAACATCAACTCGATTAATAAGTGCAAATGCAATTAAATCTTCAGTTGGAGTAGGGGCACGAATGCCATTTGGATCCACTAGATGTGCACTGCTTGCATGGACGTTATGAAGACCCGCTTCAATCTTTTTCATGAGAGCTTTATGATCATTTTGAAGACCTGTAAAAGTAGATAAAATTAGTTTGGAGAATATTAATTAGATTCCCTTGGTGGTAGAAGCTAAGAAAACAAGGGAATAGAATTACAGAAAAAAATAACACTTAAGGAGCAGTCTCTGTCAGATCAACCAGTGCCTAACACCCTCATCTCTCAGATTTTGCTGAAATTTGATTTATAGTAAGTTTGGGGACCCTAAAACCATTTCTGCAATTTTAAGGTCAATCTGACAAATGGTTCAGGAGATATGACCTTGGGCATTTTGAGGTCACATGCAAGGTCACTAACATTTGGTGACCCATAACTAGGGTAATAATGGTCATAATTATATAAAAGTAAATATATTTAGAATCAGAAAAAGACAATGAATCCAAACATGAGAGTTTTAAAACTCTATGTTGAAAAATAAAAAAAATCATACATTTGCAAAAATTTGAGGTCAAGATTTGACCTTGAGGATCAAAATTGAAAAAGATTTATAGATGTGAAAAGTGAAGGCCTATACTTTGGCTATCTGAATCAGCAAAAAAAAAATTTGTTTATGCTAGCAGTTTTCATGTAACTAACACATAAGTGAGCACCATATTTATAAGTTGTCCAATTCTACATACTTTTCACACTTAAGCTCCTAATTTGACCATAGAAATTAAAATTACTTTTTTTAATAAAAAACAAAGGTACAGCTCTTGGCTATTAGAAGCAGCCATAAAAAGGTTGTTTATCTTAGTATTTTTCATGTAATTAACTTATAGGTGAACACCATATTTACAAATTGTTTGTCAATTCATTGAAATTTTATAGCTTTGATATCAATTTGATCTTGAATTCTAAGAGTTCAATAAAAATTGTAATTCACTGCCAATAATATATAGTTAAGTAGTGAAAAGGGAAAGACAAAGCTCACATGTAGCTTAAACAATCCTGTTGTAACATGTTGTTACTTGTACAGAATCAACAGAGAGAGTTGTAGTTCCTAATTTACAAGTTAGTACAGTTTCAGGCAGCAGTGTGTGTGGTGGGTTGTCATTGTTTTTCAAGAAGCTTCAAAGAATATCAAGAATTAAAATATTGTGTATAACTATATTCTAAAAAGTGTCATCTAATTGTATATCTTAAAATTACAGATTTATAGAAATTACCTAGTGATATCTACATCTCAGCTATAAGGCCTATTCACCCAAAAAACAATGGTTCGGCACTTGAAATACTGCCAAGATCCTACTAAAAAACACAAGAAGCGCATAACAACCAATCTTAGAAAAGTGACTGATGTGCTTATTGATAAATGTGCTAGAAGATTGAAAAAAGACCCATTGTTGTGTGTGAACAGTTGGGCACTAATAATGAAAGCCCCCCACAATACTTAGAACTACTGCAAAAAATGAGACTGAGCAAGATTCAATTGAATCATCTTGAATCAGTGATTTGAGCAACATATCTTCAGATTGAGTTCTGGACAGTGATTGCTTGGTTCAAGAAAATCCTTCAACTTCAATTGAACCAGTTCTAGCACCTTTGGACCAAACATCAGTCAAAAATGTAAGTACTAAGATAATATATTTTATATTTCACCAGGAAAGTGTGTTTGATCTATATGGCCCATTGAATAGAATTTAAGGTACTGTATAAAACAAAATTAATAATTGGTAAGCTTTTACTTTGAAGGATTTATTCTTTAATGATGCTCTTTAGGCTACACAAAATGAAAATTTTGCTCTGTATAATAATTTAAATATATTCTTTTTTGGTTCTTTTCAGAAGGGTTGTCAGTGTAGCCAGAAAAAGCGCAAAGCTTGTGGCAAGCTATCAGATGCCCAGAAACACTTAAAGAAGAGGCTAGTTTCTTTCAAACTACAACATATATGCTGAAAAAAAAACATTCACTAAAATCAGAATTTGGAATCCTTCCAAAGATTCCAATAATGAGCAAAGGAAAAGTGATATTTGAAGAACACAAAGATATAGTTAGAAGATTCTATGGGTCAGATGAGGTTAGTCATATGTGTCCTGGCAAAAAGGATTGTGTGAAAGTCATCAGTGCTAAAGGTGCAAAAATGACTGGTCCTTGGGAATTTAAGCTATTTGAATTATATAAAAATGATAAAAAGAATCCCAAAATAGGATTTTCCACATTTGCTAAATTACAGCTGTCATATTGTGTGCTTGCTGGTAGTGGTGGGACTCATTCTGTCTGTGTTTGCACATATCAAAACCCCAAATTATAGCTGGCTGCATTGGGAGAAAAAGGTCTCTCATACAAAGATCTTATGAATTACAGTGTCTGCAGTACAGAGAGAGAGGCTTGCATGATGCAACTTTGCAAAGATTGCCCAAGAGAAGATGGCGTTCTGAACTTTCTCAAGTTGCTTGACAGTGTAAAATCAGCTCCAAATGAAATATCTTACAAGCAATGGGTGACTGTTGAACATTGTACAATGGTAGTCAAAGTGGAGCCACTACTTCATGAATACTCATCATTAAGCATGAAAATATCTTGCATGGTTCATCATCATTTTGTTGCACAGCAGCAATCACAGTACTTAAAACAGTTGAAAGAAACACTACCACCTCAGAGCGAAGCAGTTATATTAGGTGATTTCTCTGAAAATTATTCTTTCATTGTCCAAGATGCTGCCCAAGAATTACACTGGGACAATTCACAATGTACAGTTCACCCTTTTGTCATCTATTATAGATCATCTGCAGATCAGGAACTTAACCATTTTAGTGTCTGTTTTTTATCTCCATCACTAAAACACAGCACTATAATGGTTTACTCATTTATAATAAAGCTTATGAACAATGTTAAATTCAGATGCCCACAACTGAAGGTGTACTATTTTTCAGATGGATGTGCTGGCCACTATAAGAACAGATACAACTTCACAAATCTCTGTTACCATGGAGAGGATTTTGGTTTGTCTTGTGAATGGCATTTCTTTGCTACATCCCATGGCAAAAATGCATGTGATGGGATTGGGGGAACGGTGAAGAGAGCTACTGCTCATGCCAGTTTGCAGAGAACTACAGAGAGGCAAATTCTTACACCAGAAGACATGTTTCCATTTTGTGAAAACTTGAGCAAGAAAATAAAATCTTTCTTTGTAACTACATCTGATTTGAAAGATGAAAAACAATGGTTAGAACATTGATTCAAGGACAGTAGGGCTATTCTGGGAACTCAGAAATATCATAGGAGAGTATTTTAGCTGCATTTATGACGGGCAAGTTTGGTATGGAATTGTGGAGGAATATTGTGAGGAATTTAATGATTACAGTGAACTTTTTAAATCCATCTGGGTCATCAGGAGCAAGTGCATATCATTATCCATCAAATAAGGATTCATGTGGTGCCAGGACATCATATATTAACTGTCATGAGTTGTCCAACACTAAGAGGGGGCAGCAGAATTAAATATATTTTTCCTCAGAAAGAAATTGATGAAAGTATTGAATATGCCAAAATTGTATTAGGTTAACAGGTCTTCCCTATCATTATTGTAATTATTTTGTCAGTGAGGATTATCAGTGAAATATATTTTTTTTAATTCTTGGAGATTTAGGTCAAGTCAAACTGATAGCTAAAATAAATTCCTAAATTGACCTGTAATTTATAAATATGGTGTAAAAATTAGTTAGTTAAATGAAAAGTAATAGCATAAACAAGCATAAACAACATGTTTATGATTGTTCTAATAGCCAAGACCTTTGACTATTTTTTCTATGCAAAAAAAATTATAGTTTCAATTTCTAGAGGCCACTTTAAGAGCTTAAGTGTGAAAAATATATAGAATTGACGGACAATTTAAAAATATAGTGCTCACTTATGTGTTAATTACTTGAAAAATACCAGCATAAATAACCTTTTTTCTACTGATTCTAATAGCCAAAACATATGCCTTCATTTTTATCATAAAATTTTTCAATTTTGATACCCCGGAGGTCAAATCTTGACCTCAAATTTTAGCAAATGTATGATTTTTAAAAAAAATTTCCACCTTGAGTTCTAAAACTTTCACATTTAGATTCCTTGTCTTTCTCTGATTCTAAATATATATATACTTTTATATAATTATGACCATTATTATCCTAGTTATGAGTTACCAAATGTTAGTGACCTCAAAAATGCCTGAGGTCATATTATCTCCTGAACCGTTGGTCGGATTGACCTTAAAATTTCAGAAATGGGTTTAGGGCCCAAATACTTCCTATAAACCAAATTTCAACATCCTGACCCAGTCTTTGGCAGCAGATTTTGTGGGTCAATTTGGCTGGCCTACCTCCACTTGTAAATTGGAGAACCACCATTGCTGACCATTTGAGTCAATTTGGATAAACCAGCTTCCCAGACAATTGTGTAAGGGTGATGCCCTGGGACACTCAAGTGGGAGACAGAGCCAGTTCGGTTGGAAAGACATTTTATTCTCCCCATTTCCCACTCCCTTCCGCAGATTTAATATCTCTAATATATTTTTGTTCCAAGGAACAGTGGATTGGAGCAACTGGCTGACATGGCCAATAAGATCTCTAATATATTGTTTTGTCATCTGTATTGTATTTTTATTGTAAGATAGCATGGTTGCTATATATATTTTTGTGTATATTTTCACTATATATTATATTTTTTTCCATGTACATATTGATGTTTTCATTGTATATATATATATATATATATATACAGTGCTACCTTGATATAAGAGTGAACCAACTTACGAGATACGAGGTGTTACTCGGTTGATTTTCGCTTTGGGGTATGAGTTACAAGTGAGTGACTGAGATTCACATACACAGACACTAGGTAGTGCAGCAAGTGCACCACCTTATTTGCCGAGCCTCATTCAGTTCACGTGGTTACAGTGCCATGCAATTAGCTCTGTCATGTCACTGTTACCTTTTCCATCGTGTTTTATGCTTTTTGGGTAGTTATTTCATTGTTCTGTAGAGTATCAACCATGGGTCCTAAGAAAGTGAGTGTTAAGACCATTTGTGAGAAGAAAAAAATGGTGATGTCTTTGGAATTAAAGCACAAAATCATTCATAAACATGAGTGAGGTGTGCATGTTGTCGACTTGGTGAGGCAGTACGAGCATAGTAAATCTACCATATGCACAATTTTGAAACAGAAGTAGTCGATTAAGGCTATAACACCAACCAAAGTCATTAAGATAGTTTCAAAACTCCAAATCCTCTGTCCATGATAAGATGGATAGGTTGCTGTTAATGTGGTTGATGGAGAAGCAGCTCGCAGGAGATACTGTGACTGAGAGCATCATCTGTGAGAAGGCATAAGCCATTTACGGAGATTTGGGGCAGCAGACAGCAGGAACATCAACGGACAAGGTGTCAAAAGAATCATTCCTAGCCAGTTGGGGATCATTTGATAATTTTAAAAATAGGAATGGCATTCACTCTGTTGTCAGGCATGGTGAGGTGGCAAGCTCGGATGTGAAGGTAGCTAAGGATTTTATTAAAACTTTCACCAAACTGATAGAATCTGAAGGATACATCCCCAAGAAAGTCTTTTTGATGAGACAAGGCTGTTCTGGAAAAATATGCCAAGGAAGACGTATATAGTGGTAGAGAAGAGCATGTCAGGCCACAAGCCCTTGCACTGTGTGTGAATGTGAGTGGCAACTGGCATCTCCGTCTGATCTTCAAAGTAATGTACGCTTAATAAAACCAGATTATTTTCTTATGCATTATTTTTTTATTTAGAAAGTACATTTTTCCTATTTAAAAACTTGCTAAAAAAAATTGTGCGGTTTCTGGGGGGCTGGAACTGATTAATGGCATTTCTATTAATTTAATTTTAATGGGGAAAACTGTTCTGATATACGAGCAAATTGAGTTACCAACTCGGTCATAGAAAGAATTAAACTCGTAAGTCAAGGTATCACTATATATATATATATATATGCAGTTAAAAGGCTATTTTTGGCTATTTTCACCATGCCTTATAAATTAAGAAAAATTTTAAGTGTTACCTTCTTATGTATGTGAGAAGAGATCCTTAAAAGGGCTTTGAGGAAAACTGTGTTTGCCAAAAATAGCCTTTTAACCGCATAATTAATTGTGTTACTGCAATCATTTTTCTTAATTTATAAGGTGTGGCAAAAATGGGGAATAATAAAAGACCAATTGAAAGATAGTTTTTTGGCTATCTGAGAGAACACTTATTTTAAGTATTACCTTCTAGTGTATGTGAGAAGAGCTCCTTCCGAGGGCTTTGGGGAAGACTGTATTTGCCAAAAATAGCCTTTTAACTGCATAATTAATTGTGTTAATGCAATAATTTTTCTTAATTTATAAGGCGTGGCAAAAATTGGGAATAATATATTTTCCATTCTCTTCGACAAGCAGGGGTAACACTTGAAAAGGCCAATCAAAAGATAGTTTTCTGGCTATCTGAGAGAACACTTATTTTAAGTGTTACCTTCTTGTGTATGTGAGAAGAGCTTCTTCTGAGGGCTTTGAGGAAGACTGTATTTTGCCAAAAATAACCTTTTAGCTGCATAATTAATTAAATGATTACAATAATTTTCCATATATATACAATGGTGTAATAAATATCCAATACATTTTCAAAAGTTTATTTACCATAGTTACACAACAGCAAAGTAATAAAAAATTGAACATCTTACGTATTTTGTATGTTGAATACAAATCGGTATCATATTGAAAAGATAGTAAAACATTACTATGATTACGGGAAAAATATCAAACAAACGTTTCAAAAAGTATCTCCTCATGCAGCTCTCAGCAGGGTGGGCAAATATAAAATCCCAGGTTTTGGGGGGCCTTTTCTGAATCTTTAGTTTTAATTCTCACCACAGGTTCTCGATAGGATTTAGGTCTGGCGACTGACTTGGCCATCCCATAACCTTTATTTTTTTCTGCTGAAACCACACTGCAGTGCCCTTGGCTGTATGTTTAGGATTGTTGTCCTGCTGGAATGTCCATCCTCTTGGCAACTGTAAGAGATTATCCTCTAGAATCCTGTGATACATCTGAGCATTCATTTTCCCTTCAATAATATGGAGTCTTCCAGGACCTGCAGCCCCATACCATTATGCTGCCTCCTCCAAACTTCAGTGTTGGGATTGTATTTTTAGGATCATGTGCTGAGTTTTTCTGCCTACAAACATGACTAACACTATTCCGCCCAAATAACTCAATCTTCGTCTTGTCAGACCATAGTATAACATCTCCAAAACTTGCAGGTTTCTCTAAATGTTCCTTGGCAAAATTCAGATGATTTCTGACCTGAATTAAATGGAGTCCCTTGTTCCTAAGAACTGCTCTAATTGTATTTTTGCATACATTTGTCCCAGCTGCTTCCAAATCTTTCTGAAATTCAGATCGAGTCACTCAGGGATTCTTCTTTACTTTACAGACTATATGTTTAGCCACATGGATTGAAATTTTAGATGGATGCCCCAAATGTGGTAGACTTACAGTGGACTGAAATGACGTGAACTGGGGAATCGTGTCACCAATGATTGAGATTGGTATTTTTAGCATAGATGAAATTTTTCTATAGCCCAAACCAATTTATGTAACTGAACAATTAATTCTCTGGTTCTTTTTGGCAATTCTTTAGTCTACGCCATATTAGAATTAGGGTGTTGAACGATGACCTCCTTCTCATGCAGCTCTCAGCAGGGTGGGCAAATATAAAATCCCAGGTTTTGGGGGGCCTTTTCAAGTGAAATATGAAAAAACCTGGGTTTTTTTTTTAAATTACTTTTTTTTTCAAAAATGAATGCTACTTATCATTATTTTATTCAAAATTCATATTTATGTTTATAATTTAAACAAATATGTATCAAATTAAGGTTTTTATCTGATACTGAGTCATAATAATTCATCTCTCCTTCTACAGGTTATGGCTATCATGGGACATGGATACCCCAAATTCTCGATCAGTGATCTGTTACTGTGATTTCTTCTTATTATAATATAATTATTAAACTAAGTAATTATTAATATTATATAAAAATAGAGATAGCTATTCTTTTTCTATGTTATTCTAATGCTTGTAGCATTTATTATTTAAAAAAACCCAGAATAAAACCTGGGTTTTATTGGGCTTTTTCAAAATTGTTGTTTTTTTGCAAACCCTGGCTCTCAGACACTGACTGAGGTCTGCTGTTTCACATGGATGAAGTAGATTATTTTTCTAGAAAGTTTTACATTACAGCATTCCTGTCACGTAAACCACTCTAGAATGTTCAAGAACTATTTATTATCGCTTTAAAGCTAATTTTGTGGGTGTGTTGGGTACTTTTTGAGGCAATAATCTAACACTTTTGTGGATATAATATCAATGCTTTACTATTTGTGTATTCTAATACCGAATTTGTATTCAATGCACAAAATACATAAGATATTCAATTTTCGATTACTTTGCTGTTGTGAAACTATGGTAAATATACTTTTGACCATGTATCAAATATTTATTGCATCTACTGCATATATATATATAAATATAGAAATTGGGACATCCTTTGAAAACCAGTATTCAGAACATATATAATTTGGAACGTTTTGAATATTAGCTATGTTCATCTTCAGCCTATAATGGAGTAAAACAATATATATATATATATATATATATATATATATATATATATATATATATATATATATGCAGATTTTGTTAAAGATCATAGTATATTTTGCCTTTATTAATTTTCTTTGGAAACTTTCCATTTTTCTTTTTCTCTTTTTTAGTTCATCTTGTAGATGGTAAACAACTCCTATGTTCATCTCTTTTTTAAATGAAATGTGTTTGGTAAAAACCAAACTTGATTTTAATTTCTGAACTTTTGATCTATGGGATCATCTTTGGAGTCTTTCCTCCTTTATCGGTGAAGAATGGTGGAGTCAGAATGAACCCTCTCCCCCCAATTTTAGGGGATATTTATTCCTCTTCGCTTGAACATTATGTCAATTGAGCGGGCCATTCTGGCGTGAGCGGAATTTTAAAAGAAATTTAATGTTGATAGCTGGCCTTTCTTCATTAATTAAGATGGCTTCTAGGTGTTCAGTCTAGCTTTATTTCCCTCTTTTCTTTTGATTGTGGTGTTATTAACCAATATATCCCTGGTTAAGCTGGTTATGTAGTCTCCATATGATTTGTGTGTGTGGGGGGGATGGGGGGGGGCTATATGTTGCAGGTGCATTTTCAAAGGCCTCAAAAGTGTGGTGGTAGTCATACCAACATATTTTGAGTTGTTATGAAGCTTGCAGTCTTCATTCAGGCAGGTAAACTCGTAAACTATGTTCATAGATTTCAGGATTAAGGAGTTTTGGCAGATATTGTTTTTCATAATGAGATTGTTAAGTTTTGTCACTTTATAATATATAATCATCTGAATCTTGTCAGTTTGCTGCTTAACTTGATGTTACAATTAACAATCTCTGTGATGTTTTTTTCACCTATTTTGTAGGGTGATGACATCTGATTTCTATAATACAGTTTGATGTTATTTACTGCTTCCTGGTTGCTTTCCATTTCATCTGTGTCTTTGAATTGCCTTCTTAAAAATGATTTAAGTTGTTTTTCAATCAGGCTGTTCGGGAAAACCGTTGTTCACAAGGGTTTGTTTTATGTGGGAGATCTCTTGATGTAACAGTTCTCATGTAGAGCAGCATCACCTTTGACCAGTGAAACTGAGATCTCTGCATCAGTGAGAACCTGGAAACCGCGAGCTTCTTCCTGTTCGTCTACCCAATCTTGAAATCTTCGATTGTTGGTCCTGTCGCTCTACCTCAATGCATTTGCCGGTGCAAGTTCTGTGCTTCAAATTCAGGATTATTTTCCAAATCATGCAACAGCATTTTCCAACTGTTAGCCAGTGTAGCGACCATTAGATCAGCCCAAGAATAAGCAAAGTTAAACACAGTGGAGCGGAGTGAGTACATTTTGATGTTAGCCAGTGTACATGACCCCCTTGTGTCATCATTTACAGCATCAATCGCATCCTCAAATACAATAAGAACTTCATCCAAATACCTCCTAATGTAGCGTCTTTTGACGGCACTTATTACAACCTGGTCCATTGGTTGTATGACAGAGGTGGTATTAGGGGGCAGGTAGACTACACAAATGTGTCTGTTGTCACTTACAAGCTGTTCAGCACTGGGGTGAGCAGGTGCATTGTCCAGGAGTAGGATAGCTTTCACCTGCTCTGGCGGGATTTTTAAAACTTCAAGCTGAAATTTTTTCACCACTGGGATGAAGTGATAGAAAAACCATTCCATGAAGATAGCAGCAGTTGTGAACCATGCCTTCTTTGAATTAAAGTAAATGACTGGTAAATCCTTCATAATGTCCTTAAGGGCTCATGGCTGCCTTGCTGGAGTATTTGTCCGTTGAAATTTTGTGGTCCATTAAATCAAAGGCTGAGTGTATCTATAAATTCTTTGTATACAAGTAAGAGTCCAAAGCAGATCTTCTAAATGATGGAACTCACCCAATATTTCATAATTGCTATTATCATTTATTTAACACTAAAATGGGAAAACCAATGAGGACACTGCTAGAAAGTTTGCAAAGTTATGATGATATAGTGAAAATGTGTATGCATAATCTAAGTAGTCTAAAGAGGAGACCAATTAGAGCACTGGGGACAGGAGGGCATGCAAAATCCTACTGATATTAGCTACAGCATGGTTAAGCCTGCTTCACCTGTTATCCAGTTTTGGGGCAACAAATATTTAAGATAACTTGAATTCACATTTAATCAATGAAATAAACTAAAAACTTACAGATGATATCATGTCTTGCATGGCGTACTTGATAAACATCAATATGAGAGAGAGGGAAGCCTTCAGAATCAATTAAAGGTGAGTGCATTCCAACATTATCCTAATAAAAAGAAAGAATGTAATCTTCCTCTCATTTTACAGAGCACCATAAAATAATCCTTTCGCATTTTGGTTTGGCTGGTTGCTATATAAACTTAGAAATTATTAATGAGCATAGGGTATAAACTGATTTTAAAAGAATATAGTATATAAAAAGAGAGGCTGTTTAAGAATGACAGAGCTTTAATTAAAAGTTTTTAAATGCTTTTGTTTTGTATATCTATTAGGGTATGTCACATCAATAGGGGTGGAATTTGAAAATGAAATGATGTTAACAAGGAACTCTTTTATTTTTTTCCTTTCCCTTCCAACAGAAACAAAATGAGAATTTTCTCTTTGATTGGATGAGATCTTCATGTCGCCCAGTCACCAGACTTTTATTCATGGACAGGAGAAATTGTGTCATATTACACAAATCAGTAATCAGTGCTTCAACTTAATCAGGCTTCCTTTCTTGGCCATAGGGTACATTTTCTGATGCTCTTTGACAATGTGCACGAGGCATTGCAGCTGGTCCTTCAACTTTGTGCGAGGGTTCTTAGTGAAATCCTGCACCAGAGCAACCCCTCATTCCACGGCGGCATTGGTGACGAGAAGGCCACCTACTTGCCTTGCCCTGGCCTGGTATATGAGGTTTGTCCCCCACGCAGGGCAGGATCGACATTCAGGAACCCTTTGTCGATTTCCAGCATATCCAGGAATTTTTGCTTTTTCCATGATGAAGGAGGCAATGGTCAAAAAGCGCAAGACCAACTATCAAATCTGGCAGGTACCACATGTGATGTCCCAACGCTTTCAGCCCTGACACTATGATCGCCTTGTTAAATCTCTTTCACAAGGACTTTGTAAAGGTCAAGGTAGTTTCAGGGGACTTTTGCTGAACATGCAGCTGAGAACCACGCTCGAATGTAGTAGCATATGATGAAGATGCAGAACTCGCCCAGCTTTGGAGGAACTGCTTCCTTGACTGCAAGTGAAGTGGATGGCCGCTATTTGTTGTATTCTGCGAACTGAGGCGCAAAGATCCACATTTTCAGAGCGTAAATAGCTCTTGCCATCCATTGAGCCCAATGGACTGCTCCTGGCTTGTGGAGAGATCTTCTTACGTCCATGAGGGATTCCACCAAGGAACACTTCTAGTTCTAGCAGTTACCAGTAGGTGTCATGTGGGTGGTACTGTTGGAGGTAGCTTGGCAAAGTTTGAGGACGTTATCCACCTAGTCCTCCTTGAGCTATTCATTTGCTGTCCTGTACTGGTCTTGATCAACAAACTGCCAGAATTCTCAGAAATAGACAAAGGCAGAGATATCTGGACTCTGAGATGCTTCTGGATGAGGGTCGAGAAAACAGCTTCCAACAGAATTTCCAGCACATGATAGCGACAGGCCAGATGTAGCATATCTCGACCAAGGATTTGGTGCTATCAAACGCACACTCCACCCTTGGATCCTGTATTCAGCACCGCTGTGTCGAAGCACAGCACTAGAATTCAATCGGAAATAGCCCACTTGGATATAATGGAATGGATAGTATTTGTTGTAGGCTCCGCTTTGCTATCAGTGATGGGAACTGCGAAGATCTTCTCCATGCCTTCTCCAGAAATGAGGATCAGCACTTGGTCCACAACGCCTTCATTTGTGAGGGAGAGCATAAGTTTTCCATCTCAGTGGAGTGTGAGTGGTATATCAGGAGCAAAGTTTTCTTTCAGCTCTGCAGGCTTTTGCTGGGAATAATGTCTTCGCTGGCAATTGATTGCGTTCACACTCAATGACAATTCTCTAGCAATATCTCCCAGCTTTACCGCGAATGGATGCAGCATGTGTGCAGCTTGATGGTCACTTGTGTTGGTCTGGTCCAGAACATCAGAAACTTGCGAGATAATTTTCTTCTGCAATGGTGCACGACGAGATCATTTTGGTGGAGGAGTTACTATCACGCCTTGCTCTTCAGACAAAGTGGGCAAGGTTGAAGATTCAAGTTCAACAGTGGCCTGCCTTTTCTTTGCAGCTTGACTTCTTTCATCATCCCCCTGCTGTTGTGTCTGTTTCTCTTATTCACTGAGGCTAGATCTACACCGCACATCTTCCCCTGAGCTTCAAGGAACCTGTGTTCCTCTTGATCTTGATCAAGTACATGGTGCCGTGATGTGCTACATCAAACAAATTTTTCAGAGAAGCAACAAAATTGGCTTGGTTTTCCTCAACTTGCCCTGTTGTACAGGATTTTGATTTCTTCAATCCATTGTACTCTTCATGCAGATGCCATACTTTCTTGAGGATTATTGCATGGATCAATGGTCAGAATATTCACCTTTGAGTACTGATGTAGAACTTTGAGTACTGTCTGCCGAACTGAGAATATCAAATCATGCGGGTTTAGCTTTGTGTGGTACTGCAAAACACACAGGATTTCCTCACAGTTCAGGAGAACACACTATAGAAGCTGTTGAGTTTCTAGGGCTTCTAGAAGCCATAACTTGTCAGCGGACCTCGCAGAAGACATCTGTAAAAAAGAAAAACACAAGTCAATAAGACGGAGATCTCTCCATAACCTAAAAAAATACTGAAACCACTTCTTTCACTGAAAAACTGTATGAGGCGGAACCATGCCTTTGTTGCATGGGGTGGTGCAATAGGGACAAGCTTCAAAGCATCTGCGCAACATGAAGATGTCATGCTATAAGACTTAGATTTTGTTTGTAGTGTTTCCTCATCAATATGCAAGAACTGCCTGCCAGGTTCCGTGTTATAGTCTGAACACTTTCGATTTTTTTACTCACCCTAGTATCTATATAATGAATATACCTTGGTGACAGTTTTATGGTATTGCATCTTAAAGAAAATAATATTAATTTAAATAAATGGATATAATCAGGAATGTAATATTTTATTACATTTTTGTCCATCCTGTAGGTCAGTAGCTTTAAACTACACTTACCAGACAGGGTTATCTCAGATCCAAAACTCCATGTATCTAAATTGAAATGTTATTTTTGAATAATAAGTATGAAGTGGCAACTAATTTTGTAAATCTTTGCCTTTAATTCTTATTTTTTTGCGATATTGAAACATGAGTTAAATAAAATCTGTGACTGCAGACATAAAATTTTATCCCAACTAATTCATAGTAAGACAAATTTTAGTTTGGAAAGTATTATGGCCAGAGTGAATGGGGCACTGTGAGGCAAGGTTGAGGGATGTTATGACTATTTATTATCTTTATGGATCTAAGAGAATTGACAAGTAGGGGTGAAGGGTGGGAATATGAAGCTATTCTTGTTGAGGTTCCTCATGCTGTCCAAGAACCAGTGATATGGGCTGTACCAGTTTCCCACAGAGCCAGCCCTCAGGAAATGTATATTGTGTTGTTGGTGTGTGTGATTGTGTGCAGTGCAATCTGCTATTATGTTTACAGTGTTGCATTTTGGATGGGCATTTATGATAGTCACATCCAACCTCTTTCTGGTAGTTTAGAAAGGCTGTGATGTACACAATGCAGACTAGACGTGTGGTCTCTGTTCTGCTGAGGCAGAGATGATTCAGAAGAGTGAATATTAGGGGCTAACGTATGCAGCAGAGTATTATGTATATGACTAAATAGAGCAGTGAGTGAAATGGGTATGGATGTTTCTGGAAGCTAATTTGGGGTGGGTAATATGGTAAAGTTAACAACTTATGTAGTGTAGTGGGTGCTCTGGGTTTGTGGAGGTTGTGGCTAGTATTTGTGTGCATCTCATGTCAGTCTTTGACCCTGAGAACTTTGGTTTCAGAGTGTAGGTGGTGTGTGGATGTAGTAGCTGTGCAGTCTGTAAATGTTTTTAATGTTTGGTTTTGTCTTGTCTGCAGTGTTGAGGAATCTTTCAGAGAGGTTAGGGAATGAAGCAGAGCTTGCATAATTAACTAATGAGTATGACTTGTTTCTTTGTTTTGTCCAAATATTGTGTGTACAAGTGATTTGAAGTCATTAAATCTTGGTGTACATTTGATTTTTATGTTTGCGACATGATCTCTGAATGTCAATGTCAATGTATGTATTTTTATAATGATTGTGGATTAGGATTGTATATTTTTGGGGGGTATTTTCTTCTGGGTTCCAATCTACCACATTTCCTTATACATAAAACTTGCTAGTTGTAAATAAAATTGTAATAGATCCTACCTTCCTTCTCCCTTTAAACAACCAAGCAGCCATCATGTGACATAGTAGGCAGTGTGACTACAGGATATCTAGAGTCTGCCACCACAAGGCAAGTGGAATGCAACTCACTCAATGTAGACCTGTTACTGAAGGGTTCTCCACCTCTGGAGGCAAAGTTTAGTTGGTGGCCTTCAGAGACATCGCAGCATCATCTTGGCTAGAGAATGTAGAGAAAGCAATGGCAAAATAATCCACCACAGACACATGGCCTGAGATTGTGATCCTGTTCTCTCAGAGAATGGGAGAGGGGTCCTGTGAGAAAATGCCCAAAATCATTCTGAATTGCTTCCACACCTCTGCAAGAGGGGTGGTTTTTCTGTCAAGTGATTATACTATGTCTGCCAGGAAGAATGGCATGCATGCTTCAAAACCTACTGGAACCTAGCTCTAGCTCGATGAAAATCAACCACAGTGAAATCCTTTGGGCAGTGCTTATAGTGCATGGAGGGTCACCTTGCCATGGTGCAGGATCATGCTCCAACACCCGAGAAAGTCAAATAAAATGGAAGACATTCTTCTCCAAATAGCTATAAAGTCCAAAAGTTTGTGCACACGAACCCATCCCGAGTACAAGGGACAAGAAGTAGTGACCTCGCTTGTCTTGGTATACCAGAACAGGTAATGTGTGCAAAGATCACCCAGACTGGGACAATAAAAAATGTGCTAAACTGTCTGTGGGACAAAGCAGTTGTCACACTAAGGTGCAGTGGAGTGCTCCCTCAAATGGCAGTGTGCCCAATTTGAAGGCAAAGTGACCTGAAGCTGTAACAGCATTGGGGGATCAGTCCATGTGAACAATCACAGTGCAATGACCTGTAACTTTAAGTTCCCTTCAGCCATCTCCCATCTTCTTTGCCAGGGAATGTGCTGGGTGTCCCTGATTACTGCTATATACCGGGTATTGCAAAAATCCTATTACACTCATTACAATGCACTTAACAAAGGAAATCAATGATAGTTTTGATGCAGTTAGACAAGTTTGTATTGTTTTAAGATATAAATATGAGTTTAAATCGTAATATTAATCAAGGTGACCACCCTCGGTGGCGAGCACATGCTCCAAGCGAGACCTGAAGACTGCACACACCCTGTGGACAATGTCCATCCTCATGCTGGCCCACATACAATTGAGAGGACTTCAGTTCATCAATGTTGCTGGCCTTGCCTTCAACATGTAGCCACATGCTGTATTCAAGTGGAGTGAGGTCAGGCGCCTGCAGGAACCAAAAGTCCTTTAACCTCAACCACTCTTGCATGACTTGGACGTGGCACTGTACTGCTGAAAGACATAGTCTACCTTCTTCATGATTTTTCTCACCCAGGGCATGAGTTTAGTTGACAAGAGGTCCCTGTAATCAGATACGATGAACCTGTAATGGCCAAGAGCCACACCATAGATATCTTCTTGCCATTCAAAGCTATAGCGCCAAGCATCATCACAGAGGCCGGGTGCTTGGTTGTAGACACATAGTGGACCTCAGAGACATTCTGCTTGTTGATGACCGGATTGACTCTGAAGGTTTCCATCATCAGAAAAAATGAGAATTCGATTGTCATGACTCTTCAAGTCATTGAGAAGGCAACAAAAATGCTCCTGACCTTGTTCTCGCAAACTGTTGGTAAGCATAGGCCTTTCCACACACCTCAAGCTCTTTCCGCCTTCCTCCTTGATGACTTTGGACACTGTGGCCACCAAGATGTTCATCACAAGCGCAGTCATTTTGATCTTCAGAGAAGTTTCGAAGGCCTTTCACACAGCCAAACAGTTGGCAACTTGAGGTCTTCCTTGTTCTGTTCTTCAGCCTCTCCATGACTCTGGCTGACATGGAGCCACTTAGCGATGCCAGACTTCTTGTGGCCTGTGTGCTGGAGAGCAGAAAACCTTGATTCTTTTCACTTCCATCTTGACACACCTGCACACAAAATAAAAGATTTTAAAGACACATGCTGGTTAGGTAGAACTTTATGTGTGTTTGATGGAAGTTTTTCTATCGTACATGTAAACCTCTAGAAGGATAAAAAAAATGAGTGTAAAAGAACTTTTGAAAAAGTCGGTACTTGGTATAAGGAAGAGCGAAATAGTCTGGTCACTCAATCCTCACAGACTCTTAGGCACCCTCTTCAACATGCTCAGGCTGTGGATGCAGTGATACACATTGGCGACTGATGGAGGCGCAGGGCCTGCATGTACAAGCGCATAATGCACTGTGTGTAGTGGAGAATGAGTGGCACCTCCCAGGCATCTAGAAGTAGGCTCTCAATGGGGGAAGTGAAGAAGGTACAGATCGCCAGGCAGAGAATGGTATAGTGGATTGAGTCCACCCTCACCTGTGGCTGTATAATACTTGCATCAATCAAACTCCAGAAAACCTACACCATATTTTTAGTGTTATAAAAGTGCTAATAGTCTTTCTAAGCATTCCAGTTATCATATAAGGTTTCGGTTTGGTGTGGAAGGTACATATTTTTAAGATACTACACCTTGATGGGGTTAAAATTGGCATTTGAAAAATAAGTCAGCCTTGCTTTCTCTTAACACATTGATGGCCACAGCCAAAACTGGTAGCGCCCCCCCCCCCCATCAAATTTGGGGTTGATTATTGATCTGCATACTTTCAGAAATCTAATGGTTAAGAGATTGGGGTAAAATTCCCCAAAATTGTTGAGATAGTGTGTTTTATTTTTTTCAAGTTCTTATTCTCTGGGCCATGTCAGGCATATGTGTCTGACATTAAGCAAATGTCAGTTTATAGAGCTCATGTCCCACATATGAGTGACAGAGAAAGTGCATTATATTTTATTTATTTATTTTTGTTTTTTTTTGCAGGCTATTATTAAAATAAAAATCTTCTAATAAAAAAATCTTAATCAAATAAATTTAATTAACCCTTAACCGGCGGACATCATCAATTGACGTTCCCTTAGAGAACAGCGGGTAACATCAATTGATGATTCAAAGAGTTTCCTGCCATACGAGCATTGTCAATTGATGTCCTGTTGTTTTATTACTAATTGGCAACTCCTTGAGTGAAAGAGTTGACAGGATCACATTTGAGCTTAATTTATGTGTCATTTTTCAGTCCAGTATAAAGATGGAGTCCGAAGCTTTAACATCGTCAAATTTTCCAAAGCGTAGAAAGTTATCTTTGAAAGAAATAGTTTATATTTTTTTCATAATCCTTTTTACGATTTTTTCTAACATTTAGAATAATAAAATATAGTTTACATTGCATATTTACTTAAATAAAATATTTTAAATGATAAATGACCTTCTGAGAAAAATTAAAATTACTCATTTTTCCCTGTATGGCACAAGCTCTGATGCAACCCAGACCCGCCAGTTAAGGGTTAAATAAATAATTAACCCTTCTTATAAATAAATAACTCTTAATATAATTATCTTCTTGGCTATTACAACTTAGTTATTTGAATAAAAAAGCCCATCAGACATTGAAAATGATTCTGATAGAGATCCAAATTATTTGCCAGAGAGTGATTCAGATTCAGATGAAGATTTTGGTGGGTTTGAATCTGAACATAAAACAGGAGTTGAACCTAATGTACTATCTGAAGTCTTGGAAGACCTATGAATTGCAGAAAAAAATGAGAATGATGATGAATATGAAGAAAAAAATAAAGCTGAAGAAAATCCAGTATGGTCACAGTTAGCACAGAGAACTAAGTGCTTTGATTTTACTGGGAAAAGTGGAGTTCTTCTAGATTTAGATAGGTCTATTACCCCATATGAAGTTTTCCAACTTATTCTTGATGATGAACTTTTAGATTACATTGTACAGGAAATAAATATATGCTGAGCAGTTTACTGCAAATCAAGGCATTACTCCTAACTCAGGACTAAGGAAGTGGACCCCAACTACAAAAGAAGAAATAAAAATGTTTATGGGTATTGTTTTGTGGATGGGTCTACTTAGAGCTGGTGAAATGAGAAACAATGCGCAACATTGCCTATTGTATAAAAACATTGCTATGGAGAAAATGAGTAGAAACAGGTTTGAGATGTTATTTAAGTGCCTTCATTTTTCTGATAACACATAAGTTGCAGCCCGAGTTTGTTTGGGAAAAATTCAATCCCTTGTGGATATGCCAAATCAAAGATTCCAGTCATTATTTTCACCTGAAAAGGATGTAATAATTGATGAAACCTGGATTCAGTGACTTGTACACAAGTCTTTGAAACAAATGTTGCAAACTATGTGCAAGGCCCAAGTGTAATATACCAAACTTTATCTCTGGGTCCACTGTGTTCAATAAACATAGAAATTCCCCATTAGAGTGAGTCAAGTGTGTCTGACATATGGTTTTCAAAAATATTGATGTCATACAAGTGTTTGACACAGTCCCAGATGAAAATGTAATGTCAAACATATATATCTGACATGGCCAGCAGTGTTAATGTAAAAAAAGAAGAGCTGAGTCTCACAGAACGAAGAATGTCTATGGTAAGGGTACAAGAGACCCAAGCCTGTGAATATGAGCTTCCCAGGTGAGGCATCAGTCAAAAACAATACTGAGGAAATGGTGTGAATCCACCATTTCCAGGTGAACCTTGTTTAGGAAGAAGTTTGGGTTGGGGTGGAGAAGTGGATGGAGGCAGAAGGGCACTTACTTGGCCAAGGAAATTTGAAACCTGTGCCTTTCGGCATAGCGAGAGATATGGTTCAATGCCTGTTGGAGTTGACACCCTAGAGTTGGCATATGGGCTGCACCAAAAGCAAATGAAAGGTCATCCACATAGTGTGTAGCAAGAATATCTTTCAGCAGCACCAAGATGATACCATTGATGCTCAGGGCAAGGATTGTGAGACTAAGGACACTTCTCTATAGGATGCCAGCATTTTTGAGTGGGAGCAGAGCATCTGATGTGGATGAAACTTACTATGCAGAAAACAGGTGGCCTCCTCTGTCCATGAAGAAAGACTAATCTAACATTTACTCATTTTTCCACCAACTTCCACATGCAGAAATTAAGGGGAAAGCCAGTCAGGATAGAGTGATCACTCAATGGCTTGTGAAAAGCAAGACAGTAGCCAATTGTTAAGAGTCTGGGAGGGTACCCTCTATCTAGATCCTGTTGAACAAATCTAGTAGAAATGCCATGCCTTGCTCACCTAGGATCAAAGTATAGCATAGAGGACATCATCTGGACCAGGGGCGGTGTCCAACATAAAGCGAAGGGAGAATGCAAGTTACTCAATGCAAACCTGTCAATGAAAGGTTTTCGGCCTCTAGAGGTTAAGTCTAGTCAGTGGCCATCAGAGACATCATGATGTGCATTGAATGCTGACTTCACCACATATGCAGGGTCCAAGATTGCAGTCCTGTTCTTCTAAAGAATGGGAGGGAGGGGGGCCTCCCTGCGAGAACTTGCCCTGAATTCTTTTGACTTTTCCACACACCTGTGTCTTCCTATTAAGTGAAGAAATGTATACATGCCAGGAAGAGCAGCAGGTAAGCTTCGAAACATATGGGAACCTAGCTCTAGCTTAACTAATTCACTGACAGTGAAATAGTTTGGGCAGCACTAAAGCACAAGTAGATAACACTTCTGTCTGAGACACATCTAACACCCGGCTGACTACCACGGAAGTGGTTGGAGTGCAAAATGACCAGACATTCTAGGAATACTAGTTAAGCCCATGAGGTGATGTTGCTGGAGAACTCAATGACCTCATCCACCGACCTAAACTCCTCAGCTGGGACAGAGAAATCAGTAATTTCTTGAAATGTAGACAACCACAGCCAAGCCAAACACCACTGGGGTGGTCTCTCAGGCAGAAGCTGTCCAGAAAATGATATTTGAATGGGAAGTTGATCACCACCATGGAAATCATCAACTACCTGCCACCCAAAATCAGGCTGTGCATCCGAAGAGCACAAGGATAATTCAAGGCAGAAAAATGAAGCGGTTATCAGATAGTGATGAAAAATCTCATCCATATTTAGGACACTTATGTCCAACTCATCAATCAGGTCTAGACGGACTAAACCCCCTGGGATTTTTTAAATATTTTATTTTAGGAGCCCATCTGGCAAAACTCACCGTACTCAACACAGCCTCTACTAGGCTATATTAAAAAACAAATAACAACAATAAAAAAAGGACAAAGGCTAAAAAAAAAGAAGCAAAAAGGCAAGATCAAGGAAGTGTGCTCCAGCTTCGGAGGTAGGCCCGCCTCCCCCCAGCGCAGGAACATGTGACCTACCACAAACAGTCAAATAAAGTGGAGGAGGCCAGCCCCCTCCCAAAAGTTGTATAGTCCACAAGTCTCTGTGCATGAATCTGTCCTGAGTACAAGGGACAAGCAGTAGCGGCCTCGCTTGTTCCAGTACCGGGACAGGTAACATGCACAAAGATCAACCAGACTGGGACATTCAATAAGAATGCGCAGAACAGTATGGTGGACAATGCAGTCATCACAATAAGGCACAGGTGAGGGCTTCATCAAATGGCAGTGTCCAATTCAGAGACGACAGAAAGCAACATGAAGCTATCACACCAGTTGGGGGTAGGTCAATGGGAACAGTCGCGCCATAATGACCAATTTAGGAACAGGTCCATTTCAGGATGAAACCATAGATGGTGGCAGAAGTGCACCACCTTAAGTCTTGGCCAAGGAAAACTGAAACCTTTGCATTTCAGCATAGCGAATGATGTCGTTCAATGCCTATTGGATTCAATGCTTCAGATTTGGCATCTGAGATACACTAAAAGATATTGAAATGTTACACATGTAGAGTGTAGTGAAAACATCTTCCAGCATCACTGAGATGATACCATTGATGATCAGGGCAAAAAGTGACAGTGAGGACACTTCCCTACTCAATTGGGCCAGAGATGGATCCCCCACCCATACGCCAAATCAGTGATCTTGCAGAAACTCAGGAATAAAGATTGGGTGTTCCCTCACCCCCATTGTGTGGAGAGTCTTCATGATACTGTGACATTGAGCAATATCATAGGCTTTCTCCAGATCAGAAAACAGCATGATGCAGCCCTCTCTATGAAGGAAGGCTTTGCACACAGCATTTTTCAGTCAGAGAAAGTGGAAGCAAGCCAGCCAGGATAGAGTGATCTCTCCCTAGTTTGCCAACAGTGTGCACAGTAACCATTTACCAGCAGTTAGGGAGGATACTCTCCAGATCCTGTTGAACAAATTTAACATACATGACATCACCCAGACCAGGGTAAGTATCCACCTACAAAGTGAGATGAAATAAAACTCACCTAATATAAACATGTCATTAATGGGTTTTCCACATCTGGTGGCTTTCAGCAACATCACAACGTGCACTGAATGCTAGCTTAGAAGCATCTTGGCTAGAGAATGTGGAAAGAAAGCTATTGTAAGAGACTGCCACAGATGTGGGGTCCGAGATTGTTATCCTGTTCTCAGAGAATAAGGGGGTGGGGAGATGGCGAGAAATTACTTTGAATCCTTTTGATTCTCTTCCATACCTTCTTCCCATTAAATGAAAACACACTATACCTGCCAGTATGCTTTGAAATATACTGGAACACATCCCTAGCTCAATGAATTTCGCTAACACTGCAATCGTTTGTGCATCACTTATAATGCATATAATCATAATGATTCTGTTTGAGGTCTGTCTCACACTCAGCTGACCACCATGGAAGTAGTTGCATGCAAAATGGCCAGATGTTCTAGGAATAGTAGATAGGTCCACAGAGATGGGGTTGCCTGGAGAAGAACTCAGCAGCCTTATCTACTGAGGGCAGGGTGGTATTTGAGGAGGCTTGCCTACAATTTATGGAATGCTCCATGTATCACAAAGACAAAGTTTTCCTCCAGCTGTGATGGTTTTGGGGCGTCTCCAGTCAGGGTGCTGTCATACTAAGCAGGGTCTTAGGCACAATTCAAATGGCTATGTGGAGCTGCTGGAAGGCCATACCTCTGGAAAGAGTCAGAAGTGGTTGTTGGAGAATTTCTATGACTTCACTGGCACTTTCTAGACTCCTAATTCCTTGGATTTTAATTCCATGGATTACTGTGTGATGCGTGTTTGAGAGAGAGACCAACCACTGTGCCTGTAACATCACAAATGAGCTGGTGGCCAAGATGGAGGCATTCAAAGATCTTCCCAGGGACACAGTGAGGAAGCAGATGTGACAAGATTGAGAGCTCTATTGAAGCAGCAGTGGTAGCTACTTTGAGTAAACTCATCTCTTATCCATAAACTAGTTGATGTTATGAAAACAGTCAAATTTAGCCTGAACACCCTGTATACAGTGGTACAACTTGGATTTAAAAAACTGTCACTTTACTACCAGTTAACTAAAAAGGTTTTTCTGAATATCCAAACTAGCTTAGATAGATGAATCATATCCCCTTTAAGCAAATGATGTATAACAGAAAACATTTATGACTCCTTCAACCTATCCTCATATCCTAGCCAAGCAAGTCCTAGGATAAGCTTAGCAGCCCAACACTGAACATTCCAATCTTACTCAACTCTTGAACCAGGTAGAGAGCTTCAAATCAGCTCTATGCATTTGTCTTTATAACACCTAACAATGTTTATGTACCTTAGCGCTCCTCAAGTTAATACCCTTAAATTATTTTCTTCTACCAACTTCTTTTAGCCAATTACCATTCAGCTCATAACAAAATGACATTCCCTCTACCGTTATACATGACCTGCCTACATTAAATTTTATCTGCTACCTATCTTCACCAAACTACAATTTTTTTCTAAATCTTTATCAGTAAGCTACCATCAAGACTTATCACCATTTAAAATGACTGTTTTCTATTTTTTAACCACCACCAATCCAGCATGAAAGACTAGCAGAAAACCCATATTTCTTTAGTTTATTAATAGAGTTGTTAAGGTCTTAGTAAAATCTAGATAAACCATATCAGCATCCTGTACCTTATCCAAGTTAGCTAGTCACATATTCAAGGAAAGCTAACAAATTTAATAAAAATGATTTACCTGGACAAAAGCCATTTTGAGATTTTTTCATTATATTATTTCTTTCAAAGAAACCAAATAGACTAGCCTGAATCAATTTTTCCAAAATCTTACATACAATAAATGCTTTAAAGCATAAATGTTCTCAGGGGTAACTAAGGGCTCTAGAATAATACTTCCCTTCATTAAATAATGGGAAGAAATTGCAAATAATTTAGCTACTTAACACAATACTAAAAATAAAATAAATAGAGACTTACATTTTGAATCAATATTTTCCCCAAAGAATCAATTTTAGATTCAATTATCTCTCTCTCTTGAATTAAATGTAACAAATTAGTTTTGTCCATTGGAATGATTGAAATATAGAATAGTCAGAAAATTCTCCTTTTGAATGGGTTATGCTAATTATATATATATACATAGGGAAGTATAGTATTGCATATAGTTTTTAAACCTTAAATATGAAAATAAAGTTAGTAATATGATAATCTAAAGCTATAAAACTACATTTACCAGTAATAAATATTGTGCAACTACTATCAAGAACCCACTAGGCTAGACTCTTTCTAGCCTATGGATATGTCATTGGTTTTTCTATTGTTGGGGTATCAGTTTCAATCACAAACAACAGAGCATGTGGTGGTCTGGACAACCAATTGGTGAATGCACTGCCCTTACCTTTGTGGAGGTAGGTAGATCCTATAAGTTCATTACAGGGCTGATCACGACACTGCTGTCTTTACTTCTCATCTTAACAGCACAAAATACACACACACTTCTCTGTTCCAAGGAATCCTGCTAATGGGTAATTATATTGTTACCCTACAGGGAAGTATCCTTAATGCACTCTTTTTGCAATATTCTACATAGATGACTTTTTATCTCTTTTGGTCACTCCTTGGAGTGCTGACACAAAGTCTCTGAACTGTATCGCTTGTTATGCCAAAGACCGTGGGTCATTTTCTTTAGTTAAAACTAAGGTGGTGCCCTTCTGACATCTTCCACAGTTTAAAACTGGCCCGTGGAGTTCCTAAATGAAACCTGCATAGATCTGGTAGGGTTGCATCATTTTCTTGGTCTTGTTTTCAACTGATGCCTCACATGGGATGAGCATATTTGCGGCATTAGTCTTGTACCCACCCCATGGATATCCTTTGATCTGTGGCATTCAACAGTTGTGGATGCTTGGTTTGGAAACTGATTTGTAATTCATAGACTGACAGAGCAGACTAAGTGCCCATGAGGAATTGGTATCTCCTCATCCACTAGCAGAGAGTATTTGTAATGCCATGGATGCTGCGAGTCAGGAGGATGTTAGCAGTATCTTCTGGTGGGTTGCTGAAAATGAGGTCATTCGTGTCTGCACAGAACAAGTGACTAGACCAGTGGCATAGCTAAGATTCCATTGAGGAGGGACTTTGCTGTAATCCAAGCATAAAATAAATAGGGAGAGTTTATGTTTAAAGCAGTATTCTATGCAGTATTGGTGAAAAAAACAAATTATCTTCCAATTGACATCCTCTTGTGAACCCTGTTTGTGTTTCCTTATCAGCATTATTGTAGGAGATATGGTCATCTATTCTTTGGCTGATCAGACTCATGAAGAGTTTATATGATATATCAGTTAGAGCGAAGGTCTTAGTTTATCGAATGTTGGTTTATTTACTTTGGGTATCATGCTGGTCTTCAATTTCTCCCATTTTTTGATCTTTGTTTAAAATAATCTTTTATCAAAACTTTAAATGTAGTTTGAACTTAGATAAAATACAAATAAAATAACTTAGATTTAAATAAAAACAAACAAACATGACTGTGAACTTGTTTTGCATAAGAAGTTTTGTGACTTAGAAGGCAACACTCTTCATTTTTTGGCAGAATATCAAAGATCAGAGAGGGCAGCAACATCTGCAGAGAACTTCAAAACATAATAAAAAACGGTGAAAATTTGTTGGGCTGTGATATATGTAACAATTGGTTTTGCCCCAAAACTATGTGCATGGGAATCGCACCATCTTTGATTAATGCAATTATTGAACATGGAGGGGATGCAGTATTGTACAAGTGTACAGAGTGCAGGTGTAGTATGTCTCAATCTAGTCCTAACAGGGATGTCACATCTATGTTGGCTGGTCTGAATGAACTAATGACCAATGTAAAGAGCTTAGCAGAGACTGTTAAGGTACTTTCTGACAATGGCACATATGCAGTAACCACTCCGGCTTGTATGGGAACCCCTCTAGTTGGGGAGGACACTAGATTGTTAATAAGAGAAGAAGTGTGGGAAATACAGAGAGGCAGAAAAGAGCAAATTCTATTTTTGTTAGAAGAATTAGAGCAGAAATGAACCATATATTTTAAAATAAACTCAACAGACTGGTGTAGCATCTTGTGGGCTCCACGGGCAAATTTCTGGTAAAAGCAAGACAAATACTGTTGAATTCAAAGGGGTATTCATCGACAGAGACCTGACATACAAGCAACTGCAAGAAATGTTCCATCGTAGGCAGTAGGCTAAACCATATACTTACACAGACTCAGGCCTTACTGCCTTGCCTCCACCATGAACAGGTTACTAGCCCAAGGGGGGGCAGTTGGCCCTTTAGAGTAAATAGATCAAGGGAAGAGGGATATGTTGTAAATAATGTTTCACATTCTGAGTTTACTAAGGATCTGCACTTTGAATTTAAATTGTATCACAAATAAAGTTAATATGCTAAATACTTTGGCATTGGATAATAATAATGAGATCATAGCAGTGACAGAAACCTGGCTTACATCAGATATTCCTGACTCCTTTATCTCTTTGTCTGCCTACCATACAATAGTAAGAACAGATACAGTGGGCAATACAAGAAAGCATGGAATAGGTCTGTATGTCAAGGATATACCTTTTGTATCAGTAGATAAATCTTGCCCTAACCTACATGCCATCTTACTAGCCAACTATAACTTACGTTGTGGTGGTATATCGTCTCCCAACCAATTGATTGGCTGCAAACACTGAACTTGTTAACTTTTTACTTACCTTCTGTAGAAGCAAGGAATTACTAATACTAGGGGATTTTGATTTACCAGCAGTGGATTGGTCCAATGATAACTCAATAAATCTTACCTATGATAATAGAGTTTTTGAATTGTTTTAATTAATTGGGCTTAACACAATGGGTGACCTTCCCAACATTCTTGAGGTCAAACAATATCCTGGACTTAATATTTATCTCTGAGGCTGATAGAATCGGAGATGTAAGTGCACTGCCTCCCTTACCTGGTTGTTCTCATGTATGGGTTATCTGTGAATACATCTTTATGAAAATACCTAATGAGCCTGGAAAAGGGGTAACTATGGAAGAATGAACACTCACCTGGAAAATATAGACTTGGATTATGAATTTGGAAATCCGAGTATCAATGAGCAGTATGAGAGATTCTTGGAGATCCTGCTCCCACTCATAGACGTGTGTGTTCCAAGTATTTGTGCTAACTTTTCACCAAAGAGATATAAACCACCAACCTACCTGAAGAGGAAGGGAAGCTCTACCTGGAAACTGTATAAATGATAAGGGCTAACTATGGTCAGAAGTCTGATGAAGCCAAAACAATAATAGGTTATTTTAACTCAATTAATAGTGAATTCAGGAACGATTTTATTCAGAGGCAAGCTCAGTTTGAGGAGTCACTGGTGGATTATCTCAAAGAAAATCTGAAGGCATTTCATCAGTACATTAGAAGTAAGAAGGTGGGGCTCCTGCAATAGGGCCTTTGAAAAAAAAACATTATTTGTGATAATAGGCTTATGGCTGAGTATCTGGCTGATAGTTACACTACTGTTTACAAGGATGACCCCTTAAATCCCTTTCTGCATCAGCTAAATGGTAATGTCATGGACCCAATACATATTACTAATGGTGGTTTCAATGGCAGTGAAATATATAAAAGCCTGTTCTAGCAAGGGTCTAGATAGAATTCATTCTATACTAATAAAATCTTGCCAGGCATTAATAGGTGTTTTACACAGGCTGTTTATTGCAAGTTTAAGGAGTGTCGGGCTTCTGGACAAGTGGAAGGTATCGGAAGTGATACCTATCTTCAAGAAAGGTAAGAGGTATGATCCTCTGAACTATAGGCCAGTGTGCCTTACATCAGTATGTTGTAAGACAATGGAAAGGATTATCGCAGAAAAGTTAACATCCTACCTGGAAAAGAATGGTATGTTCTCTGATGACCAGTATGGGTTTTGAAAGGGAAGAACTGTCGAGGATCAGCTACTAATCACATATAATTGTGTCACCTCTTGGTTATCAGAGGGTGATGCTGTGGATGTGGTTCTTTTTGACTTCTCCAAAGCATTTGACGTTTTTAGTCATTCTATGCTACTACAAAAACTGAGATTGCTGGGGATAGAGAATACCCTACTGGACTGGCTTGAGTCCTTCTTGATAGGGCGCAAGATGAGTGTTGCGGTGTCTGGAGTGAATAGTAACGATGAGGAAGTGAAGAGCGGGGTACCCCGAGGGTTGGTACTGGGTCTCCTCCTCTTTTGGTATATATCAACCATTTGCCACACTACATCAGTAATCTGTGTAAGACTTGCAGATAATTTGCAAATGTATGTATGAATCTCAGCACTTACCTTCGCATCCCTTGCCATTGCCAAATCTTCTTGTCAAAGAGATATTGATGTTATTGCTGATGTTGCTAGGTCTTGGGGATTAGACCTGAATTGGCTTAAGTGTGTTGTCATGATACTACAGAGGGACAGTGCCATGGCATGAACTGGGACTGCTGAGTCAGTACTACCTATATAGATGCCCACTGAGTATTGTTAACTTGCACAAAGATTTGGGCATCATCAATGACAGGGTGTCTACTTGTTTGGTGATTTTGAATTCAAGACTTTTCAAGGATGGGTTTTAGCCATCATTTTTTATCTTTAAATTAAAAAAGTGCAATAAACATTATGGGACATTGATGAAGGTGAGGTATTTAAGGGAAAAATGGGTTATAAGCAAAGCATAACCAAAATCAACTCACCAGTGGAAAAAAAAAAACAAGAACAGGTGTCTACTTGTTTGGTGATTTTTGAATTCAAGACTTTTCAAGGTTTTCAAGGACTTTTTAAAAAATAATCAAGGATGGGTTTTAGCCATCATTTTTTTTTCTTTCAATTAAAAAAGTGCAATAAACATTATGGGACATTGATGAAGGTGAGGTATTTAAGGGAAAAATGGGTTATAAGCAAAGCATAACCAAAATTAACTCACCAGTGCAAAAAAAACAAGAACAAGATAGCTAAACGACAGTCACAGAAGTATAGCAAGCATTCATCATAAAATATAATGCATCCAAAGCATAGATATGTTCACTCACATTAGTGAGTAGATTAACTTAAATATTACTATTTTCCTAATAGACATTAAAAAGTATATAAATAGTGAATTGGAAAAATCATTTGAACAATCGCTCAATTATTTATTTTTTAAATTCAAGGACAATCTACCTTTTCCATCAAATTCAAGGACTTTTCAAGTATTTCAAGGGCAGTAGACACCCTAATTGACTCATCTTTAAGATTTCACCAACATATCTGCTCTATAGTAAACAAAACTTCTGGCATAAGCTCAAAATTCTTTATATCAACCATCTGCTGGTCTCCTAAATTCATGCTAGGCCTGTTCAGACCACTGCTAGACTTTGGTTCTCTACTTTATGGAATACAGGTTTCAGGGAAGACAGCAAACTATTGGAATCAGTTCGAAGAACTTGGATGTGTCATGTGGATGGTATGGCTGGTTTAAATTATAATGAGAGACTTCGCATACTAAATCTTTACTCAATTAAAGGCTATCTTCTCTGTGCTGAGTTGATAAAATGCTGGAAAATATTTCATTGATAGTATTCAGCCTGGAGATCTATTTGTCCTTGCCCCACATCAGGCTAATCGCAGTCATATCTTCAAAGTCGCACACCAATATTCTAACTTGGAGCTTAGAAGATTTTTTAGCAACAGGATAGTGGAGAAGTGGAATAATCTACCAGAGGAAGTATTAAATCAATATTACATCCTCACCTAGAAGATCTATTCTTATATGATAACCTGAAAATAACCTGGGTTTAAATAGTTTCTACAAAGGTATACTAACAGGGGTGAGAGATTAATTATTCTTACCTGGCTCAACTTATCACAGCTGGCGTACCTGCAGAATATATTCTGCCCCTTATAAAAAAAAGCTTACCTCTCTAAATAAATAAGACACAACACATTTCTGGGGTAGCCAATTAGGTGAGTAAATCATCTATTATCCTCTGGAAGGCTTTCATAATAGCTTGCAAACAATGTTCATTTTAATTCAGGGTCTTGTATAGCTCTGGTTTTAACTGGTCTGGTCCACATGCTTTTCTATTCTTTAATTTCTTTAAGCATTTTTTAACTTCTATTGTGAGTCATGGATACTCCATTGGCTGTATGGTTGTTCCTGTCCAGTAGCACATATCTATATGCTCTCTAATTTGCCAATGGTAGTTATATATTTGCTCTCCATTTTCCTCAATTCTATATTCTTGCATAGTTTGCAGATCCCTCATGTATATATTATTCTCTTCATTCCACACTTCCTTTGCCTTATTGGCCCCTTTCCTGTTTATTTCATTTGTTATTTTTTGTTCATATTTCTGCATCTCTTCCTTTATTATATTTTTATTATATTCTGTGCTTCCTTTTCTGTTCCAAATACAACCTATTTAGCCTCTCTTTTTCTGTTCTATCTGTTTCATTTCTCTTTTGCCTATTGTATACTTTCCTTTTATTTATATTCTCCCTAATTTCATTTTGTCATCCATGGTGGTTCCATTATCTCTTGGTTTCTTTTCTTCTTTCTCCTGTACTTTCGTTCAAGTACTGCATATGCTGCTACTTTGATAACTGCATTCAGTTCTGTTATATTCATCTCTTTCTACTGTTTCTACATATTTCCTCAGTAAATCCTTATACATTTTGTAATAGGTTTTTGTCTCCCATTCTTTGCTCACAGTATTTTTACTTTCTCCTGCTGTTTACCACAACATAGTCTATGACACTTTTTCTCTCATTCTGACTCCATATATATTGTCCTTTACACCTATTGTCACCATTTAAGAGGATCATGTTGTGGTGGAGCGAATGTGAGTGTGTGTGTGAAGGGCCATTCTCCCACCCCTTTCCCAATACCCTCTCCCTCCCTCTGTGTGAGCATTGTGTGAATAACTGGCATTTAAATTTTGTTTTGTTTATATTTTTATTGATGTTTGTTTTCTCTTTTCAGAGAAAAGAGTTAGATGTAAAAATAGATTGAAAGCATAATATTTATATACATTTCAAAAGAACATTAGTGAGGAAGAGTATTGTCTGATTAAAGAAGATTTACTGAGTTCGAGCATAGAGTGGAGACCGTGTGGATGCAACCGTGGGACAACAGACTTCTAGCAGAAGTTGGAAAGAGGCCTAGAGGGTTTCTACCCTGACCCGGATAGGAGGGTTTACACGACCTCTCATTGGAAACCACGACCGCACCTGGTTTCGCCAGCCCTCATCGTGAACCAAGAAATATACAGCCTTGCCCTAACTCGCGAGTGATACCCCTGCACCCCCTTTTTGTTTTAAAAAGCATCGGAGGGTGTTGATTGAACTATCTTGTACCGTTCAGTTTTTCTTTCATTGTAAATATTATTGTAACTTTTTTGTAAGTAAAGGGACTGTATATACAATCGGTTTCATTCTACTTCAATTTCTCATGCCCTAATTAGAGTAGGAAGCGGGTTGGATCGATTGGGGTTAGTCTAGATTTTTGGCCCGCTACAACTCGCCCTTCTGCTCACCCCTAATGCGAGAATTCTTGCAGACAATATAGGGGTAATTTGGAACATATCCAGGAGCAAACTGCCGGAAGATATCCTATTACCCCTCTCTGATTCTTCTAGATCCAAATTCTCCAGGATTTTCAGAAGAGCAACTCTAAACATCACATATATAAACACATCTCAAAACCTCACCGATGCTGCCTCTAGAAGCTTTGCAAGTTGAATATGGCCTGCCCCGTGCCTGTTTGACCATTACACAGTGAGTGGGTATATAAACGCGTGACCACTAGAGGTGGCAGGCAGTTTAACAGCGTGTCCTCAAGCATCAACTACTCTTTGTATCGCCTACCCTTCCCTCCCTGTGTTTTTCTATTGATTTATATAGATTTCCCTTTCCAAAAATTTTCATTTTTGTAAAAATATTTGTGTTTTTGAAAAATTAAAGGAATGGTTCTTCTCCCCAGTTGGGGGAGGAAAACCACATTTTTGTTTGTGGTTTCCCTTCCCTAACTGTGGAGAGGAGCCCTTCCTTTATTACGATTGATTTGGTTTTTGGCGAGTCTTGATGATGATGCTTTTTGTTTTTGACACATTCCTGTGTATGGTTTGAATTGTATATTGTAGATGCATGCTCTGACACAATCCTATGGATGCATTTTGTGGGTGGGTTTTGACAGATGGGATGACCTTTGTTGGCCCTTGTGGCTTTTGTCATCCTTGAAATTATGTTATGAATAGGTCAGCCAATTGGGTGCAATAACCATTTAGAATCTTCCAAACCATTATTAAGTCAGCACGAATAAGACGGCCTTTGATTGAAAATAAACCCAATCTTGATAATCTTTCAACATATGGGAGATCCTCCAAGCTACTAACTTTTCCACTTTCTTTGAACTGATTCAAGGTGCAGATCACCAATATAACCAGTATTCCATACAGCCAAAGTCAATTGGACAAATATGCATAATGAACACCTGACACATAAACTGAATTGATCTACAAAAGGTACCTTGAATATTATTATTAGCAACACCATTAGCTTTAACAAAGACCTCTCTAATATGAAGATGGAATTTTAGAGTTGCATCTCCCAAAATGCCAAGGTCCTTAAAGGAAGATTTAGATGGAATAGGACCATCGCTCAAATAGTACACGCCCATAGGGAGAGCAGGTGTACGACAAAAGCGAATGTGGGCACATTTATTTACAGAAAAGGAAAGGCCCCAGGATTTACTTTTATTGTAGATTAGAGAAATGTCATTTTGTAGAGAAACACAAGCACTATTATTATTAAACTAGCTCAGATCATGTGGGAGGGCCAGATAACAGAGAATGATGAGCGTGGGTCACATTCTCTAAGGAACTAGTACTATTGCTAATTGTAGAAATCTAAATACTACCATGCATTAGTACATACATAAATACACTGACACAGCCGCATATTCCGCCCTTATTTCAAATTCGCCTTTTCGCATTGAATCCCCTTCACCCCTTTGAGATAACCAAATTTGTGGCCAGCCACACAGGAAAATGTCTGCCTCAAAAGACATCTGCCAGCTGATAAAGGCCCTGAGTTTCTTCGCATCATCATAAACCTGCGACTTGATATGAGGAAAGCTCAGATGGTGCTGAGGTGTGAATGTTTGGCATGTCCTGGCCGCAGCCGAAAGGTCTTTTTGTGAGACGATAAGAATTTTATGAGAATCCAGTGCTCTCTCTCAATTTTAGCTCTCAAGAGAAATAAAAGAGAAAATTCTCCCTGGGCTATAATATGTACATTAGTCAAAGGACAGGTAGGATTGGTGGAGGAATAATTATCTATATAAAAAACAACATTGTTTCAAGTTTAAATACTTCAATAAGGCAGGATGGAGTTGAGTCACTTTGGATAGATATTAGGTTCAGTAAAAATAGAATGGTGCATTTGGGAGCTTTTTACAGGCCACCTGGGCAGACTGATGATATAGATGAACTAATGATAAGGGAAATAAGTAAGGGATGTGAAACAGATGCAGTTATTATTGGGGACTTCAACTTAAACTCTGTGGACTGGGAAAATATGATAGGTAGGGATAGAACAAGTGGCAGGTTCATAGAATGCTTTGAGGATAATTTTTTGAATCAATTTGTTAACGATTTAACGAGGGGGGACAATATATTAGATTTAGTACTTTCTAACAGTGATCATTTAGTTCAAGAATTGACTGTTGGGGAAGCATTGGGAAATAGTGACCATCAGATAGTTCGTTTTAACTTGGGAATTGAGAAGGGTAAAATAACTGAGAATGCTGAAAAAGTTCCAAATTTTCATAAGGGAGATTATGTAAAACTTCGAAGCTTGCTAAATTTGGTAGACTGGGATATAGAATTCAGAGGTAAAAATGCTTATGGGATGTGGGATACTTTCAAGCATATAATAAATGTAGTCCAAGAACAATGTATCCCAATGAAGGCCATTAGGAACAAAAGTAGGAAACCATTATGGTGGAATCAGGAGATAGCTAGAAAAATTTCAGAGAAGAAAAGGGCATATAAAAAATTACAGGTAGAAAATAATATTCAAAATTTAAGTGATTATAGAATGGCTAGGAATGAGTTAAATAAGATTATAAAGAAGAACAAAAGGGTGTCAGAAATTAAATTAGCTCAGGATAGCAACAAAGATCCTAGAAAGTTCTTTAGTTACTATAAAATTAATAACAAGTGTGGCAGAGTTAAAATAGGACCTATCAAATATGAAGGGTTTGTGAGAGAAACTGATGAGGAAATAGTTGAGGTACTAAATGGTCATTTTGCATCAGTATTTACAAAAGAGAAACTAAATAGTCCTATGTATAGTACTCATAGGTCAGGAAGAGAGGTGTTTACTAACATTTGTGTGGATCGGAGGATGATAAAAGGACTAATAGGTGATTTAGATACTACCAAGGCCTCCGGCCCTGATAATATTCATTCTATGATACTTAAAGAAGGGGTAGAAAGTATCTCAATAGCTCTGGACAAGTTATATACTAGGTCATTGGAATATGGAGAAATACCCGATGATTGGAAGAGAGCGAATGTAGTCCCCATTTTCAAGAAGGGTAGTAAAGAGGATCCAAATAACTTTAGACCGGTTAGCCTAACTCCTGTAGTCTGTAAAATTCTTGAGAAAATAGTTAAAAAAGGGATTTGCCAACATCTAGAGAGGGAGGGGTTAATCAGCGATGCTCAGCATGGGTTTAGATCAGGTAGATCATGTTTGACTAACTTACTAGACTTTCTGGAGTTTGTAACAGATCAAGTAGATAAGGGAGAGAATGTAGATATAATTTACTTAGATTTTAGTAAAGCATTTGATAAGGTACCACACAGGAGACTAGTTCATAAATTAAAAATGATTGGGATATGTGGGGGTGTTTCAAATTGGATAGCTGAGTGGCTGAAAGACAGGAAGCAAAGGGTAGTGCTAAATGGTGTAAAGTCAGAGTGGAGGGATGTTATCAGTGGGGTTCCTCAGGGATCAGTTCTCGGTCCATTATTATTTGTCATCTATATAAACGATCTTGGGGAGGCAGTTAATAATAAAGTGTCAATTTTTGCGGATGATACCAAATTAGCAGCTGTAGTTAAAGATATTGATGATAATTTTAAAGTGCAGGGGGACTTAAATAAATTGTTATCCTGGGCACATAAGTGGCAAATGACTTTCAACCTTGATAAGTGCAAAGTTATTAACATGGGAAAAGATAATAGAGAATTTAACTATGAAATGGATGGGCATTGGCTGAGCTCAGTAGAGGATGAGAAAGATCTAGGAGTAGTAATAGATAAGTCATTAAGGTTTTCTAAGCAGTGTATTGAAGCAAGAAATAGGGCAAATAGAGTGCTGGGTTTTATTAAGAGAAATGTCAGTTACAAAAGTAAGGAGGTTATTCTTAAACTCTATAACTCTTATGTTAGGCCACATCTAGAGTACTGTATACAGGCATGGTCCCCACATTTTAGACACGATATTAACCTTCTTGAGTCAGTGCAACGGAGGGCAACAAAGATTATTCCTTCCCTGAGGCACCTTGAATATGAAGATAGACTGAGGGTATTAAATATGTTCTCGTTCGAAAGGAGGTGTGTGAGAGGGGATATGATTGAGCTGTTTAAAATTTTTTCCGGGATAGATAAATTGGATGTTAGCAAGTTTTTTGAGTTAGATGATGGAAATCGGACTAGAGGTCACCACTTGAAAATTAAAAAGCAAGGGTGTAGGTTGGATTTAAGAAAATATTTTTTCACCAATAGAGTGGTAGACTTCTGGAACAAATTGCCGCAGAGGGTAGTAGGTAGTCCAAATCTAAATGTATTTAAGAGTAGGTTGGATGAGTTTATGGGAAGGGAAGGTTGTGATGGTTCCTAAGTTTTGTATATATTAATATTGTTTGTATATATCTATAGCTGCATGATTTAGTTCTTGACAAGCCTTGATTGGTGATACCCTTGTTTCTGGATGCTATCCTCTGGATGTAGTTTTCCTGGGAGTTTGGGTGCCTTGAAAAAGAGGCCGCTTGACTCGGATGACCTATGATGAGCCCTTGTGGCTTTTGTCATCCGTTATATTATATTGTGGGGGACTTTGATTTTGTCTTCCCCTGGTGATGGTGCTTTTTGTGGGTGGGTTTTGACGGAGGCGGATGACTTTTGATAGGCCCTTGTGGCTTTTGTCATCCGTGTAATTATGTTTATGTTTATGTTTAAGTAACATAACATAATTTCACGAATGACAAAAGCCACAAGGGCCTATCAAAGTACAACTCCTTGTACAACCTTACAAGCTTGTCGTAGCGATCGGACTTGTTTTCGGCAAGCTCTCTATTCAGTGACGTTTTTTCGTTTTTTACTTTTCGGTGTAATATATTTAAGTTAGGGAAAATGGTTAACTTTGAGTATTAGACATAATACTAAAGGAATTTTTAATTATATTTTGAAAAGTTTCTCGGTATGGCTGTTGCTTTGGATGATGTAAGTAGCTTTAAAGTGCAGGGTGACTTAAATAAGTTGTTAGCTTGGGCTCAGAAGTGGCAGATGACTTTTAACCTTAATAAATGCAAAGTTATTAACATGGGGAGAGATAATAGGGAATTTAGCTATGAGATGGATGGGTATTGGCTTAATTCAGTTGAAGATGAGAAGGACTTAGGAGTAGTAGTAGATAGGTCACTGAAATTTTCAAAGCAGTGTATTGAGGCAAAAAATAGAGCAAATAGGGTGCTAGGTTACATTAAAAAAAATGTTAACTACAAGAGTAAGGAGGTCATCCTTAAACTATACAACTCTTATGTCAGGCCACATTTAGAGAACTGTATACAGGCATGGTCACCACATTTTAGACATGATATAAACTTATTAGAGTCAGTACAAAGGAGGGCAACAAAAATAATACCATCCCTGAAGCACCTTGAATATGAAGATAGACTGAGGGTATTAAATATGTTTTCATTTGAAAGAAGGTGTGTGAGGGGAGATATGATTGAGCTTTTTAAAATCTTTTCTGGGATGGATAAATTGGATTTCAGCAAGTTATTTGAGTTAGAAGGTAGTAATAGAACTAGAGGCCACCACTTAAAGATTAAAAAACAGAGGTGCAGACTGGATGTTAGAAAATATTTTTTCACTAACAGAGTGGTGGATTATTGGAATAGTTTGCCACCTGAGACTGTAGACAGCCCAAACTTGAATGTTTTCAAGCGCAGATTGGATGATTATATGGGGATAGAGGGTTAATTTATTACTTTTTGGTATGTGGATATGTTTCTTGCCTCATTCCTGTGGATGCAGTTTCTTTTTATTGTATATTTTGGGGGACTTTGATTTTTTTTGACAGACTCCTATGGAGGCTTTAAATTATATATTGTTGATGCATGGTTGGACATTCCTATATATTGTTAAATTGTATATTGTAGATGCATGATCTGACAAAATCCTATGGATGCATTATGTGGGTGGGATTTGACGGATTCGGATGACCTTTGATAGGCCCTTGTGGCTTTTGTCATCCGTGAAATTATGTTATGTTATGTTATGCTTTTTGATGTAAGCTGTGTGTATCTAGTTTGTGATTTTTGTGGTATTGAAAGAAGAACAAATGTATCTGAATGTCCGGTTTGTTATGTACTTACAGATACTTATAGAAGACTTCATGGAAGAGGCTTACGCCTGTGACTCCAGATCTATATTATCAACTTGTGGCAGCGTGTGGTGGATTATCTTTGCCTTGTAATTGTATTTCAATTCTTGATTAAACCAAAATTTATCAAGTCTGACCTCAAACTGGTTGACTGATGCTGCTGCAATCACCCACTCAGGCAACTGATTCCAGTTATTTATCACCCTACATGGGAAAGCATACTTCCTTATATGAGCCGTTACCTTGTCTTAAAAAGCTTCAGTGAATTTTCCCTGCTGATGTTTTCTTCTTGAAGTTTCAATATGCCTTGACTACATTCCCCATCATATTTTCCAGTGAGTATCTTGTAAGTCTCTATTAAGTCTCTCTGTGCTCTTCTGTATGCCAGTGTTGGTAGGTTTAGCTTCTTTAGTCTCTCTTCATTATTAAGTCCTTTAAGATCCAGCACCATCCTTGTAGCCCTTCATTGCACGTTCTCCACCATCTCAGTCTTTAACCAGGTGAGGACTCCATACCTGATTAGTATACTCTATATACAGTCTTACCAAAGCTACAAACAAAGCCTTAAATATCGCTGCATCCAATGTAACAAAGGTCCTTCTGATTATTCCCACAAATTTGTTGGCTTTATTTACTTTCTCTGCCAGGTGATCTACACAACTCAATTTATCATTGATTATTACTCCCACATCCTTCTCAGAAGTAATCTTTTTCAGCTGCTTCTCCATTTGGTAGCCTTGATCTTCAATAGTCGTTCTTCCTATTCTCATATAACTACACTTATCCGGATGAAAACACAACAACCATTTTTCACTCCATGAGTATACCTCCTGAACATCCTGCTGCAGCTTTTGACAATCCTCTTGATCTTTTATGCATCTAAATATCTTTGTGTCGTCTGCATACAGGTATACTTTGCTATCATTTACTATACTATCGGGGAGGTCATTGATAAACAAAACAAACAACAATGGTCCGAGAACAGTGCCCTGCGGCACTCCACTTGTCACTGGCTTCCATCTTGACATTTCCCCCTTCACCACCACTCTTTGTTGTCTTTGTGTTAGGAATGCTGCAATCCACTCTTGTACTCCTTTCCAATTCCATAACTACTAATTTTACTGAATAGTCTTCTATGTGCAACTCTATCGAAAGCCTCATAAAATCACAATATATTACGTCCACTGCATGTCCATCATCAATAATTTCAGTCCATCTGTCCAGAATCTTTATGAGCTGTAGCACCGTTGATCGTCCTGAAATAAAGCTATATTGCTTGTCACTAAATAAACTATTAACATAACATAACATAATTTCACGGATGACAAAAGCCACAAGGGCCTATCAAAGGTCATTGGCATCTGTCAAAACCCACCCACAAAAAACACCACCACCAGGGAAAGACAAAATCAAAGTCCCCCACAATATAATATAATAGATGACAAAAGCCACAAGGGCTCATCATGGGTCATCCGAGTTAAATGGCCTCTTTTTTTAAGGCACCTAAACTCCCAGGAAAACTACATCCAAGGATTGCGTCCAGAAACAAGGGTATCACCAATCAAGGCTTATCAAGAACTAAATCATGCAGCTATAGATATATACAAACAATATTAATATATACAAAACTTAGGAACCATCACAACCTTCCCTCCCCATAAACTCATCCAACCTACTCTTAAATACATTTAAATTTGGACTACCTACTACCCTCCACGGCAATTTGTTCCAGAAGTCTACCACTGTATTGGTGAAAAAATAATTTCTTAAATCCAACCTACACCCTTGCTTTTTAATTTTCAAGTGGTGACCTCTAGACCGATTTCCATCATCTAACTCAAAAAACTTGCTAACATCCAATTTATCTATCCCAGAAAATTTTTTAAAGAGCTCAATCATATCCTCTCTCACACACCTCCTTTCGAATGAGAACATATTTAATACCCTCAGTCTATATATATTTAAGGTGCCTCTGGGAAGGAATAATCTTTGTTGCCCTCCGATGCACTGACTCAAGAAGGTTAATATCGTGTCTAAAATGTGGGGACCATGCCTGTATACAGTACTCTAGATGCAGCCTAACATAAGAGTTATAGAGTTTAAGAATAACCTCCTTACTTTTGTAACGGACATTTCTCTTAATGAAACCCAGCACTCTATTTGCCCTATTTCTTGCTTCAATACACTGCTTAGAAAACCTTAATGACTTATCTATTACTACTCCTAGATCTTTCTCATCCTCTACTGAGCTCAGCCAATGCCCATCCATTTCATAGTTAAATTCTCTATTATCTTTTCCCATGTTAATAACTTTGCACTTATCAAGGTTGAAAGTCATTTGCCACTTATGTGCCCAGGATAACAATTTATTTAAATCCCCCTGCACTTTAAAATTATCATCAATATTTTTAACTACAGCTGCTAATTTGGTATCATCCGCCAAAATTGACACTTTATTATTAACTGCCTCCCTTATCATTGTCTCAAATATCTTACAGATTATACTTGTTAAACTGACTGGCCTATAATTCTCTGGATCACACTTGGAACCTTTTTTAAATATAGGAGTAATATGAGCAATGAGCCAATCTTGAGGGAGTTCCTTATGTTTAAAGGAGTACTGATAAAGTATTTCTAAAGGCACTGGGGATTTATGCCTCTTTAGATTTTTAATGATCTTCTTAATTTTTTCCTTATTAATTTCCAGGTGATTCAGTGTTGGTACATTTTTCATCACACAGTATGGTACCTCATCTTCTGGCTCCATGACAAACACCTTCGAAAATTGCCTTGCTAAAACTTCAACTTTTTCCAGATCACTTTAAGTTTTTCCATCTTCAGCAGTGCCCTTGTATAAGTCAGGAATCCTTGGTTTCCTTTTTGTCTTAGTTTGCACATATTTCCAAAATACTTTATGATTATCCTTCACATTTTTTGCAATCTCCCTTTCTTTTAGTTTTACAGCATTTCGGGTTTCTTTTCTAATTTGATTATTCAGTTTTCTGTACTCCTTCTCAGTCTCTAAATACTCGTTCTTAGTAGATAGATTCAGATTACTCTTCAAGGATTTCATTCTCATCCACAACCTCTGTTTCTTCTTTATCTTAGACCATAATTTCTTATTCATTGGTAGATTGCTATTCGTCCTTTTCCTGGATTGATTTAAATATCCCATCTTTCTTGTGGGTACACTCTTATCTATTGCAACATACAATTTTGACTTGAATCTGCTCCACATTTCCTCAATATTGTTAGCCTCGGATAGGTATTTTACCCAGTCAATATTAATATTAAGTTCCCTTCTCAGCAACTCATAATCTGCTTTTTCATACAAATACATAGTTTTTCTATCATGAGCCACGATCTCCTCCATATTTCATGTAACTTGTATCACAGCATGATCACCTCTCCCCAGTGGATTTCCAATCATGACCTCTTCAACTATTGATTCCTTATTTGTGAAAAATAAATCTAGGGTATTACCCACATTTTCACCCCTTATTCTGGTAATTTCCTCCACATGCTGGGTCAAAAAGCAATCACGCACCTTTTCCACAAACTTTGTTCCAAAATCATTCATTCCAGTGTTAGTAGTGCACATTTTCACCCCTTATTCTGGTAATTTCCTCCACATGCTGGGTCAAAAAGCAATCACGCACCTTTTCCACAAACTTTGTTCCAAAATCATTCATTCCAGTGTTAGTAGTGCAATTTTTCCAATTTATTTGTGGTAAATTAAAGTCTCCCATCAAAATCTTAAATGTAGCCTTCATCTCAGTTACCTCTTGCAATAAATCAATCAACAGTTGGTCATTTTCCTCCTGGCTATTTGGACTCCGATATACTAGAGTTAGGTTAAGTTTCTCTCCTTGAAGCATAATTTCCAGACAGCAATGCTCACAGAAACATGAAACCAAATTTCCCTTGTTATATTTAATGCCACTTTTCACGTATATCAAGAGACCTCTACCTTCATTACCCAAAACATTACTTTCTTCTATCTCATACCCTTCGATGTTGTATTCTTCAAGTTCTCTTCGATATCTAAAGTGCTTAGGTTTAACTTCAGAGAGGACAATAATGCTTGGCTTATCACTTAATGTATCAAGTAATGACCTTAATTCTAAAAACCCATTGAGTAAGACCGAGAGAGTTAAAAAGAGTGGGAGAGGGATGAGTGTGCAACAGGGACTAAGCCAGACCAGTCAATTTCAGGCAGGTTGAAGACACTCATTAGGATTAAATCTTTACCAGAATTGGAGGCAACTGGTAGCACACTAAGAAGAGATACACATGGCCGATGCAGGTCCATCAGAACACCAGAAAATATGGAGAAGGTGAGAGCAGCGATCGTGCAGTTGCCAAGACATTCTGCTCAAAGGCATGCTGTTGCTTTGGGAATTTCTAACCGCAGTTTTAGGAGGATTCTGCATATGGATTTGAATTTCCATCCCTACAAAATAATGATGGCTCAAGAATTGAACCAAGCAGACTTTGCCAACTGCCAAAATCTGTGTGAAAACATGCTTGCACAGATCGCTTCCGAGGCAGCTTTCTTCAGTAGCGGCGAGGCATACTTTCACTTCTGTGGGGCTGTTAATATGCAAAATTTGCGTTAATGGGCTGAAAATGCCCCCAAATTATCCAGGAAGTACCGCTACATTCCCCTAAACTAACAGTGTGGTGTGCCATATCACAATTTGGCATGATAGGCCCGTACTTCTTTGAGGAAGGAATGACTGTGACCGTGAATTCCGAACATTATGTCTCAATGTTGCACATTTTTCTGCAGCCCAGAATGGAGGAGATTATTGAAGATGAAGGATTGGGGGATGTGTGGTTCCAGCAGGATGGGGCTACAGCTTACACAGCCCCAAATTCACTTAATGTTTTCCGGATATCTGGTGTTTCTGAGGGGTGATTTAGGGTGGCCTGCACAGCCACCAGATTTGAGCATTTTTGATTTCTTTCTTTGGGAATATCTGAAAGAAAAGGTGTTTAAATGTCACCCACACACCCTACCACAGCTAAGGGAGCGGATTATTTAAGAAGTTAATGCCATACCCCACAGTATGTGAGAACGTGCTGTACGAAACTTCAGAGATCAACTCCAACAGTTTCTTGCTGTAATGTTCACCATCTTCCTGACATTATTTTTAGAACCTAGGGATTATAAATGGTATGTACTGCTAACCTCGAGTATAATAACATTTCTTCTCTATATACCCCCCTTACTTTTTTATAACTTCTTAAAACTGCTCAATCGGTTCTGCCGCACCCTGTATTTGCTTTGCGATTGGTCAAAAATGATGTTCTGGCAGGTCATGTATGTGTGGCACTGTTGGCTCATGTATGTGTGGTGCTGCTGGCTCGTGTATGTGTGGTGCTGCTGGCTCATGTATGTGTGGTGCTGCTGGCTCATGTATGTGTAGCTCTGCTGGCTCATGCATGCATCGATGGGTAGAAGCCAGGTCTCACATATGTGGGGTGGAAGACATATTGACAACATAGAGTAAAGAGCTCTCCAAACTTAGAAAAAGTAACAAAATTTTGAGACGATAAGTTTCTTCAGAATTGCATAAAAAAATAGGTATTTCTATGTAATTCAATGAGCTGAATAACATTTGTTTTATAACTTTTTTTTATTCAAAGGTTCGAAAACCCTGGGAATGACTGTGCTATCATCTCTTAAATTACCAAATATACCATGCAAGGACCAGAATGTTCCTGGTTCAAAATGACCATGAAAAATGGATTTAAACTTAGCAAATATACAAATGGAGCCTTAAATTAGACTTTGTGCCTGATATTGCCTAAACTTATACATACATGTTTTGTTTTGTATTGTTAGATACAGATTATACCATGGTGGTGCCTTGATGGGTTTCAGGATGCTCTGACTGGAATGACCATGCTAGGCCCTAGTGGCTTTTTTCATCTTTTATTTTCATGCGTTATTCTTTTTTTTTTCAGCAAAAATTGATCCAAAAAAAGGAACTTCGTATCTCAAATAATAGGAAAAAATGTCCATTAGATTAAGGTGGCCCAAAATTTATATTTTTGGTGATTCTCTAACTCAAGTAAGTAAAGTTATGCACTTTTGTTTACTCACATCCTAGTTTTACTTTTATGTGTATTTTCCACTCTTGCCATTGATTGATTTTGTCTCCTCAAAGTCATCTGGATCTCTTAAGGTGTAAAGGGGTCAAGTTGGAAGTTTTTCTCATATATTTTAGTTTCTTTTACATTGTGTTCCATTTAGAAGAATCCATCATGGCTGCCCAAATTGCTGTTCCATCCTCACCACCGTAATTGTCCAATATAAAGTAGGGTTGTTATGTATGAATGTTACAAAAAAATACCCTCCCTATTCCAACTCTTTATGCCCTTTTCAATACCTAGCTAACACCCATTCTTATTTTCTTTTTTCATCCTCTTACATGTCTCTTAATCATGATTGGCTGCTTTATTTGTAGACAAATCACCTTTTCTTCCATGACATGATGTACTTTCTAATTGCTCCCAAGGTTATTTTATTAAATATGTTCTGATTTGAAAGGTGTATAAGAAGGGATATTAGGGAATAAATAGCATAGTGTACATGCTGTTAATTAATGAAAAAAGCAAAAACTTTAAAGAGAGAATAACTTTATTAGTTCATGAATCCAGGACTAGTTTTGGAACATCCTGTCCCATTGTTCTAGGATAGATAAGTTGGAGGTAAAACAAATATTTTTTACTAATAAAGTGCTAGATTTCTGTAATGATTTACCACAAGAGGTAAAAGAGAGTAGAAATTTAAATGTTTTCAAGTGCATGTTTGATGAGTATATGTGGAGAGAAGGTTATTGTGGTTTTGAGTTTTGTCTCTGGTTATTAATTGTGTATTTTCATTTTCATATTTTTGCATATTGTAGTTCCATGGTAGAACTCTTGATGAGCCTTGAATGGTGATAACTTCAAGGCGAGGTTATGGACACTTATCCTTTTGATGTAGTTTATGGAGAGATGTTAGGGTGAGGATTGACTTAGATGTCCTTTGATATGCCCTTGAGGCTTTTGTCATCCATGAATGTTATGTTAAGCTCTTTAGCATGGGGGTGAAACTTCCATCACAGACTAATATCACACTCCATCCCATCCTCATGTACCACCTTAATTTTTGTCTATATTTACACCCCCCTTCACACATCCCCTAGCAACCTTCTTTTGCTTTCACAATGGACTGCCCAAAAAACACTCAGGAGACTCAATATTGACCACTCATGGTGGGAGCAGCTTGATAAGGCCAACCCACTTAGGGGGGGGGGGGGGGCAAAGAATGGCAGGACCTGTCAGTCCGTGCCCCTTAATGTCCTGCATTCGTTTATTCTGAGTTTACAGGATGTGTGTGTACCTGCCCCCCTCTCTTCCCTGATGGATGCTGGTTCACTAGCCCAAGATGAGACTAAAGGTACATTGAGGATCTGTGATGTCTTGGGGGGGGGGGCATTGAGGCCCCACCTGAGATGCAGATGGTCCCTGAGGTGACCCAGCCCCAGACGGTAAGATCTTCCATAAGGTCAACCCAGGCTCGGTGTTAAGCACAGAACCCGAGTCCATCCCTATGCAAGCTTCTCCTCAGGCAGCTCGGTGCCCGAAGACTCAGAAGAAGATGAGTGACCTTACCTGGCTGGTGCCTCTTGACCTCATAAGGAGCACACTGATTTGCTTTCCTGGCCACTGTGCTGACGGGACTAAGTGTCCTGTCCTGCCCCAGCTTAGCCTCTTCTTTCTGACACCCTGTCTTCTTACCCTGCTTCCTCTTTTAACATACAACCTCTCCCACAACTTTCACAGAGTAGACATCAGCCAGCTTCCTCTCAGTCAACCATCCCGGATTGGGGTTGAGAGGGGTGGGGACAATGCTCCTTCACCCCTCAGCTCTTGTTTTTTGGAGGTGAGTTTTTAACAACCTGGTTCACCCCCATCCTCACATGCCGTTTTAGTCTCCTTTTCACAGTCTATTAATTTCATGACATGATAAGGTTGAGCCGCCAGGTCACTAGGTGGGAGGAGGGGCCTCAAATGGCGGTAGCTATCTCTGCCAGCCCTATGTTTACCCCTTGCAGGGTGGGCTACTACATGGCATCCCATGAAAACTATAGGGTCACCATGCCCATTGATAATAAATTTAAAAAACCTTTAATTCCCCCACTCCTGTGCTTTTGCAGGGGACCTTCCACACTTCTTTGACCGAAGAACAGCATTATGAGTGCAGGGAAAGCCCCCTCCCCTTCATTCGCTTCTTTGGAGTTGCCCTTGGCTGACTCCCTCTTACTAACGGCAGTCCCTCCTTTACTTTCCCAGGAAACTGTGAAGAGAGCATGCCAGTGGCCCATAATTCTTGCTTCCAGTGGGAGTGGCTCGATAGGGCCCCATCAGCCCATGCCCTCTAAAGTCCTGCTGGCATGTATAGCAAGTTTACAAGGGGTCACTCGACATGCCCCCTCCCCCATCTTTTCCCCGATGGATGCCAGTTCACTGGCACATGGAGGCCCACCCTGAGGTGACCCAGCCCCAGATGGTAGAATCTTTTACGGGGTCGAATATGGGCTCAGTGTCAAGCACAGAACCTGAGTCTGCCCATGTGAAGGCTTCTCCTCAGATGGCACAGGTGTCTGAGTCCTTCACCTTGAGAGGAGGGATCTCGTCCCCTGGCTGGTGCCCGTCTGACAGCAAAGACCTTATCCATTTCAGAGAAGGATCAGGCTGAGGCCAGCCCATCTGGCATAGGGACTCTTGCCGGCAGAGTGGAGAAGCAGGTTCATTCCCTGCCCTCCTCTCCTAAAAGGTAAAGAAACAGAAAAAAAGACTGTGGGGGTGGGCTCCTCTCCCTCCACAGGAGCCATAGGGCCGCTGCCGTCTGCACCCAAACCAAGAACTGCACATCCGGCCCCGGTATTCCACCAGGTGGGGAGTCCCTGGCAAAGACTAAAATTGGAGTCTCAATTACATCAGGGCCCCTCATTCAGAGATTACCTGGCGTTTTTAAACCCACTGGCTTCAAACATTTCCATGTTATTTGCTCCACTGATGGCAGCATGTTGGCTAAGGGCAACATTTTCCATCAAAGGAGACCTCTAGCTAGCATGATTGGTAGAGAGCTGAAGGTGACCCGTTTCTCAGAAAGGAGCCTTCTGGCGAATGCATTGAATCCCTCTGAGGCAACCATGATTAGTGCCCTTAGGACACTTAATCAGTGTTAGCAAATCAAAAAACCTGGGGTTTATGGGGCTTTTTCACTCAATCTCTCTAACCTGCATGTGCAAGTTGGAGAAATTGGTAAATGTTAAATTAGCCTTTTTTCTGGACCACAAAGGCCATCTGTCTTCTGCCTCTACTATGTCAAAGCTCATAGCCTTCTGCTTTTCTTGGCAAAACTAAAGAGATGCACTTCTGCCACCATCCACAGCTCCACCCTGACTTGTTTCTAAATGGGGTCTGCCTGGAAGTGGTGTATATGACTAATGCCTCAACTGGGAAGCTCATATTCACAGCCTTAGTGGCTTTTGTACCCGTGCCTGGGATATTCTTTGCTCCTGTCCATTCTGCACTTTTGGTGCTTTTAGGGCTACTGCCTTACTTTTTTTATCAATCCTCTGTTTGTTCGAAGCTTGACTACAGATGCGAGTTTTATGCATCCTCAGCCAAGCGTCTATTGCCAAAGGTGGATTCAATTCACCATACCCGTCTTCACCTGGTGGCTGCTTCCTTCTGCACATCCTCCATTGAGAGCCTACTTGTCGATACCTGCACAGGGCATCATTCGCCTGTACGTGTGACCCTGGTGCCTCCCTCATTCAGCAACAGCTCTCACTTCCTCTCCTGCTGATCTCGACAGTGTCTATGCCACCGATAGTCACTGCAATATTCTAGGCCCTTCGAGAGCTCAGTATAGCTCTCGGGCTGGTGGCACCCCTAGTTCTGCTTAGGACACCACCCGGGAGGGTACCACCTTTGACTATTTGTTGCCACATAACTGCTACCAAAGCTTCTACAGTGCCTGTAGTATTGTGTTCAGCTTTTTTGGAGCACACACTGCGTCATGCTGGAACTGTGCTACTGTATATGGATAGCTTCAAGTTCCAAAAGGCAATCAGTTTCCACCCTGTATCTCCTCTGTTTGAAGTCAGCATGGCTCTACCAGGAGCTGGTTGCAATATACCACTCGGTACAGGAGATAACACCAATTTCCTAGTTCTGAGACTGGATTGTAATTTATAGCGACTCACAAACCGCCCTGCGTGCTCTCGGGGCATTGGAATCTCCACATCCCCTGGTTCACGATATCCGTTACACCACGGTTTTGGCAAGCCGGGCAGATGTCGAGATTATCTTCTGCTGCGTTCCTGGACATGTAGGAATTGCGGGGAATGAGCACCCCAAAGAGTCCGCAAGGACTCTGCGACCGGCCAGCGTTTCGCTCTTCCTCACACAGACCTCATGGTAGGAATATGGGCAGCTCTTTGGACTGCTTGGTAAAGAAGAGAGGAGATGGTCGAAGGGAACTTAAAGTTGCGTGCCATTGCGTCGTGACTGTTCCCATGGACCTATCCCCCAATTCCGCAACGGCTTCAGGTCGCTTTCTGTCATCTCCGAATCAGACACACTCGTGTGATGCATCGCTATTTGATGGAGCGCTCGCCTGCGCCCTATTGTGATGACTGCGTCGTCCCCCAGACTGTTCAGCACATTCTTGTTGAATGTCCCAGTCTGGGTGATCTTTACGCACGTTACCTGTCCCCGGTACCGGGATGGGCGGGGTCGTTACCGCCTGTCCCTTGTACTTGGGACGAGTTCATGCACATTGACTTGTTGACTTTTGGGGGGGATGCCGGGCTTCTTCCTCTTTATTTAAGTAGGTTCTATTTTTGGGGGGGTTAGTTTTCTTTGTAGGTTGCACGCTCTTGCACCGGGGTGAGGGGGACCTCCCCCGACACCGGAGATTGCTTCCAATTTTTATCATTGTTATGTTTTCATATTCTTATTTTAAAGTAGCCTAGTTCTAGGCTGTCGTGTTTCTGGCGACTTATGCCCAAGCGGGCAGTCGCCAGATGGCCTCTAAAAAAAAAATAGTGTTCTGAGGGTGTTGAGTTTGCACATGGCTATTTGTGGTGAGCCAAAGTCATATGTGAGTCTAGGGTTGCACCCAGAAGTTTGTGGTTATGGTGAGTGGCAGAAGTTGGATGTGGAGTACATTGATGCAAAATCTTGATTGTTTCATGTCAGGGGTTGAGAGGTTGGCTTGATTTGGGGAGGTGTAAGGTGGACATTCTGTTTAGTTTGAAACAGTTTTGGAGTTGTTGTAGCTACCGGTGTATGTTTATAGAGGCTCTGAGTAGAGAGGTGGATTGGGATGAGATTGGTAACTCATCTTTAGGAATGTTTGGATACCTTTTTGATGATGGTAGGGAATTGGATGGCACCTTGGGAGACCATGCTAGTGAGCCGTTCCCATTCTGACTTGGCTACAGTTGTTAGAAAGTTTATCCATTTTTCTTTTATATAAATTAAACTGCAATCATACAGCTGTGAAATGCAGTTAAAATAACAATGTTTAGCCTCCTTATACTGCATTCAGCATGCCCAGAGGGACACTCCTCTTCCACACCAAGCAAGTGGCTGTTAGATTGGTTTAGTTGATACAGCCACTTACTTAGTGTGGACGAGTGGTGAGAAGCGTACACTGGATGCAGCATTGAGGAATTTAACCATTGTTATTTCAAATGCTCTTGATTTTTTTGTCATAATAGTTGATGTCCACAGTTTGTTTTATGTGGCATATATAGGAGTGTCAAAGAATTTATTTTCTATTGCAGCCATGACTGTATATTATGGTAGTGTTTTGGTTTAAGACTTCTAAGATGTGTTGTTAAAGTGATCAATAGTGTTGTGATTTTTCTCTGAGGCTATGTTGGGTGTGTGAGCGGTGAATGTCTGTTTAAATTCTTCACCAGGCCTTCTCCTCGCGCTTTGTGCATGATCATCAAGTACTGCAACTGTTAATTTGTTCGGAAAATTCTACCTCCAATAATAGAAAACAATATTTGAATAATAGGATTGTTTTACAGTATTGCAATCATAAATTAAGAGTTAGTGTATCAAAATCCTAGTTTTTTCCTTGGATGATATACCTGTATGCCGCTTTCTAAAAATCTATTATTAACTATTGGATGTACAGTAATATAGTCTTCTTTTAATTGATGTGAAATCTTACCCTAAGATGTTGTACTATCATTGAGATCTATTGTTTGTTTGTTTTTTATCAACCCTAGGGGCTGTTATTTATTTCCAAACATCTTTGCCAACACATTCTTTAAGTTCAAACTTATAGTTTCCCTGCAATTTCTTTCTGTTTAAATGTAGTTTCACTCAAATACACTTCTATTTGCCCAATTTTTATTTACCCATCTCAGCCTTGAATTAAAATAACACTAGAAACCTGTATTAGATATAAGAACATAAGAAAAGGAGACTGCAAAAGATTATTCATGGCCTACACTTGGCAGCTCCTGTAACACTTGGCAGAGATCATAATATTGCAATTCTTTGAGATTTAATATGATTTAAACTCATTTGTCCCATTCAAATAGCCTTTTATGCAAAATAAATAGCTTTTCAAAAATCCATGATAATTTTTATAGTACTGTATATTCATGTTTCCAGATGTGAGGGATGATGATGTATAACCATTTAGCGGTTAGAAATGGCTGTGAGAGCTAAGATGTTTTAGGTGAATGTTTGAGAGGTTGTCAAGGTCTTCAGCTTGCCAGTTTTTGATTAATTTGATGGAGAGAGTGGTTCTATAGGGGTAAAAGGGGATGGAGATGTGGTATATGTGTAATTTGCATTGGTTTTGATTGTTTTCCTATTGTCTGATTTTGGACTTTTTGGTCATGAGAAAGTTGCATTGTATATTTGGGTGAGGAATTCATGTGTTGGATGTGGTTGGCTGCTGTGGCATTCTTCCTGAGCACTGCTGCTGGGTTTGAATGAAGAGAACCCGGGGGTGACAAAGTAAAGTAAGCATTTATTATATTCACTCATGTTTTTTTCCATCTTTTTCTGTCCTGCAAGCAAGACTCATCGTGGACTGTGTGCCCAACCAACCCCAATGCCCTCAAGGGAATCTAGCTATATATCTTCCACTTATTTTTTCTTACCTCATCTTCACCTCTTTACATCTCTCTTTGCAAACTTTCTGGCATAGATCCCTTTGCTAGGCACTGAATAGTATGCATATGCATCATTGACCATCATCCTTCTCCAATGGGAAAGAAAATAGAAATACCTTTGGTAATTTTCAATTCTAAGGTTTAGAAGGTAGTCCAAATTTAAATGTATTTAAGAGTAGGTTGGATGAGTTTATGGGAAGGGAAGGTTGTGATGGTTCCTAAGTTTTGTATATATTAATATTGTTTGTATATATCTATAGCTGCATGATTTAGTTCTTGACAAGCCTTGATTGGTGATACCCTTGTTTCTGGACGCAATCCTCTGGATGTAGTTTTCCTGGGAGTTTGGGTGCCTTAAAAAAGAGGCCGTTTGACTTGGATGACCTATGATGGGCCCTTGTGGCTTTTGTCATCTGTTATATTATATTGTGGGGGACTTTGATTTTGTCTTCCCCTGGTGATGGTGCTTTTTGTGGGTGGGTTTTGCCGGAGGCGGATGACCTTTGATAGGCCCTTGTGGCTTTTGTCATCCGTGTAATTATGTTATGTTATGTTAATTTGATCATTTAAGTCATCAGGAATTTCTTGGTATTCTCTCATTCGTGACTATTCAACTGCACTTTTTTATTTTTTATTTCCATTTTTGGGTAACTATAAGCAAGCTAATTTGTGTAATAATTTTCTTCTTTTTTTTACAGTTTTCATTCAGCAAAGATGGTGGATGGGCTGCTATCCTTGCAAATGAATTTCAAAGGTAATTTTACAATAGACTTAACTTTTAGATGGATTTTTCTATCCTTTTAGGGCTATGGCTTACTTAAGCAAGTGAAAACATTTAAAATTTAAACAGTTAAGCCATATAAGGCCTGGGTTAGTCACTGGATGGATCCCAGTTTGGGTCAATTTCATGCTTTAGAGACCTGTGGTTTGGATCCCATGTTAAACTAGGTCCCAACTGAGAAATAAAGACATCTTAAATGAGTTCAGATCAGTGGTAATACCCCTAGCTAATTATTTTTCTTCTCATTCTAATATATAAAACAGAGATTCAAATTCTTACTTTCGAGAGAGTACTTATATTCTTTGTCAAAATTTTATCCTGCAAATGAGAGGAGAACTTAAGAGTATGAGTGATCTGCCTAGTAAGAAATAATATACTGCAGCATATATTTGAAGTGAAAGCTGTAAAATGTATATTTGTGAAGCAGCCCAAAGGAAAGAATTCTCCAAACATTGGCTTTATTTCACTGAAATAAACAGAACATAAGAATACAAAGAAAATAGTATATATAATAAACACATTCTCACATAAGCACATGTACATTTCACAAGCAAAGAATTATTAATGGCAATGTATGTGGCATAATGTTGGTTTCACAACATTATGCAAGATCTTTACTTTCATACATTATCGTCAGCAATAAATCTATTTCATACTTTCATGTATTATTTGAACTTCGCTAAATTTATTTTAAACAAAGTAATACCTAGTAAAAGAAAGAAAAACAGGTTAGTTATGAACTCAATCCCAAACAAATTATAACAATATGACTGTGATCACATGATACTGGTGTGTAAGGGTAAACTAGTTTGTATATGGATGAGAAGATGAGCGAATGGTGGAAAGGAGGGCAGAATCAGAAGTAAACCATTATTGAGTCAGAGAGAAAAGGGAGTGTAAGAATGCATGGAATTTAAAGGGCTGAATGTGGATGTGCCAGAACTGGAATGAAGCAGCAAAAATGTTAAATGGTGGAGTAGGAAGGAAGGGGGAAAAAAAGAAGCATGCATGCAAGTGCAGAATAAAATGATGATGATGTGGTTGAATACATAATACAAGGAAATTAAAATAAGTGATTAAAAAGTAGGAAAGCAGCAAATGAAACATTTGGAGAAATGATAATCCATATAGAAAAACAAAGGGAGTAGGGTAAATGTAGTGCAAATGTAGATATGATTATCTCTGTGAATCTAAATCAGGTGTTGGAAAGATAAGCATGCAAGAGGTAGTGTTGTGAAAGGTCTGAAAAATGAGAAGACAGCTAGACTAGATGATATGGTCCCAGAGATTTTAAAAAGTAGCAATTACCATATGTTATATGTTGTAAAGCATTTGAAGTTCAAGAGTGCAGTAATACTAATGTTGTAAAGGGGGAGAAAGTTGGATGCAAGAATGCAGGGGATAATTCTACAGTATTGTAGGTAAAATACAGGGTCACCCTAAAAAAAAGGACCCCAACTTTCGATAGGCCTCATTTCTTAATTTTCTGCAAGAATTGAATGAAACTTTGGTGATAACTAGTTTATTGTATTTAAAAACATCATAGCAAAACAAGTCTTTGGACTTTTCTTCTTTATTCTGGAGTACGTGTTTGAGATGACTTCCATTTAGCTCTGCATTTCTTGAGGTGCAATCTCCAATCATCCTATCATGACTTGCATTTAGCTCTGCATTTCTTGAGGTGCAATCTCCAATCACCCTATATCCTTAAGGGCACTACTCTTGAATCCACCGACACTGCGAAGGACTTGGGTGTAACTATCACCAGTGACCTTAAGTTCTTGAAACAGTATATTGAGGCGGAGAAGAAAGCCCAAAGGATGTTAGGGTATATAAAGCGACAGTTTGGATATCGGAACAAGGAGATAGTACTCTGTCTGTACAACTCCCTCGTCCGACCGCACCTGGAGTATGCCGTACAATTTTGGAGTCCTTCGTTTAGAAAGGACATCGAGAGATTGGAACGCGTTCAAACCAGGGCAACCAAACTGATTCCCTCTATCATGCATATGAGTTATAATGATAGACTAAGGTAATTAGATATGTTCTTGCTGGAGACCCGGAGACTACGTAGTCAGCTTATCGAAGTGTTTAAAATACTTTGAGGCTTTGACAGACTGGACTACAGGGATATTTTCCAGCTCAGCGAGGGAAGAACAAGAAATCACGGTTACAAACTTGAACTGAAGCGATAGCACCGTGATCTGTGTGGAAAATTCTTCACATACAGTATCTGTGGTAGTTGGAACGCACTTCTGACGGACGTTGTCAACAGTAAATCTGTTGACCAGTTCAAGTCAAGACTAGATAAAGTCTTGTGAAATCACCGTTAAGATCCTCGCGAGTGATCTTTGAGGTTGCCAACGGACACCTTAGAGGATTGCACCAAAAGTACCCTCCTTGTATGAACCACAAGGTCTTCTAGGGTACTTATTTTCCTTGTAGCTCCTTACAAACCGACCGACTAATGGCTCTGAACTCCTCCCTGATGGCTTCCTTGAGTTCTGTGATGGTCATGGGTCTCCCTGCATACACTGTTTTTAAGGTAGCCCCAGAGAAAGAAATGTGGGGGGGAGGGGGCTAAGGTCTGGGTTGTGAGGTGTCCACTCAAAATCAGTCTTGAGACTGATCACGTGGCCACCAAAATTCTCCTTCAGGCAATCTCAGGACAGGTTTGAGGTGTGAGAGCTTGCTCCATCTTGCTGGAACCAGAACTTCCCCATAAGTGATTGGAACAGGGTTTGCAGCTCCCTCTTGAAGGTTTTGAGGACCTCAACATACCGCTCCTTGGTGATGTGGTCACTCTCACACCAGATTCCTTGAAGAAGAATGGTCCGATGATGCCTCTGGCTGAGATTGCAGTCCATACCGTGCACTTAGGGAAGTGTAGGGGCTTGGTGGCTACCTCATTTGGTCTGGAGGTCCTCCAGAAGACATTTGTCTTAAAGTTTACCTTTCCTTCAAGATGGAAGTGAGCTTCATCTGTGGTCCAAAGGTGGTTAAGGAAAGTCAGGGTCTCCTGAATCTTCTCCAGTAGCTTGACTGCCATAGCCTTTCTTTGCTCCTTATCTGAGCCTGTAAGGGTCTGCTTCGTCTGTATTCTGTATGGGTAGGCCTTTACATCCATTACTAGCACTTTCATGCAAGTCTCATGGGATATACCAAGGGACTGACTTCGCCTGCGCACAGTGTGTTTTGGACTCTGCTGAACTGACTCTCTCATGCTCTTGACCAGCTCAGCTATACGCTTCCTGAATGTCTTGGACGGTTGTCACTAGCTGCATCGAGGTTCTCCACTGTCCCATAGTTTTCAAAGTGGTCCACCCAGTCCTGAATTCTGCTCTTGGAGGGGGCTTTTTCACATTTGAACTGATACACGAAAGTGTCCTGCACTTTCTTCAATGAGTGTCTTGTAGTAATGTTTGACACAGTATATTCTTTGCTGGAGCTCCCAGTGAGATCTAGTTGTGTTCACAGGTGTTGCTTCTGTCATGTCCTGCAAAGTAAAGGTGATTAGTGAATGAATGAATGAAGGAGATATCACAAAAAGTGTGTGCAGGCCCATTTTGTGGGGGGGAGGGTGACCCTGTATATGGAACATTTTTATTGGGCGAAAGTAAATATATCTCAAGGAATGATCAAGGCTATTTAGAGTGGGTATGGTGTGTGTGGCTCGAGGATTTGCGCTAAGTCAGCAAACTAGGTTCATGTATCTGGAGGAAGCTCATGATCATGGAGTGAGGGGTAAACTATTGGTTGGATTGGAGTATTTATTTTGTGTATAAGGCATGCATTATGGTGAAAGAGATAGCTGGATTAAGTGGTGTGCCATACATGAGAGATGGACAAGGTTGTGTGAAGTCACCATAGCTGTTTAATTCCTTTATGGATGGAGTACTGAGAGAAGTAGTTATGAAAGTGAGGGAAAGGAGTTTCAGATTGGTAAGGTTCTTTTTATGCTGATGCTGTTGGTGGATGAGTGTTGGTTGGATTTATAGATTTCAATAGAATCTTTTGACATGGTGTATGAGAGGAAAGGGTTATAAGTTTATGCAGTGAACAAATGCAGTTTTAATTATCTAAGTTGCATTGTGACCACAAGCTTTTAAATGGTAAATGTGTTTATGGGGCATTGAGAACATTAGTGAATGCTAAAACTTTTTAGCTTGGAATGTGCCAGGAAGCTGCCTGAGAGTATGCTGGTGCCAACAGTGGTATATGGGAGTGAAACTATGGTATGGAAGGAGAAGAAAAGATTTTGAGTGAGAGCACCGCAAATGAGCAACTTGAGGTGGGTGTTTAGTCTGCAAAAGATGGATGTTTATGATGTAAAGAAGGGTGTGACTGATGTGAATTAGTGTTGTGAGGTAGTATGGATATGTGAGAAGAATGGATGGTAATAGACCTTGTAAAAAGATAGGTTGATTACAGGAATGAGTATTTGAGAGAGAAATGGCTGACTGAGGAGGAAGTGGATGTTATTGTATATGATAAGTTTGCATGAAGGGGATTTGTGTGGTGGTGGGCATGGGCATTCTAGGGGCCTTCTGCCCAGGGATGCATCATGACTTGGCAAGATGCAATCACAGTCATCATTTTGACTTATTATTATCTTCCTTTCAAACTTTGATGATCACTTGGAATTGTATTGCAGGAAAGCAGATATCATTGCAAGAGGATTTTCTGGTTATAACACTCGGCACTGTAAAGCTTTGCTGCCATATTTAGAGTCAGACTTTCAGAACTTGACTGCTATTGGTGTGTTCCTTGGAGCCAATGATGCGCAGCACCCATTCGAAAATCCTCAGCAAGCCGTTCCTTTGAATGAATATGTACAAAATCTCAAGGATATTATTCATTTTATAAAGGTTGGTACGATCATCATTTGGTCAAATGTTTGAAGGGTTCAAAAGAGAAAATTACAGTATCAAGCAAACAAACCTTAACTTTAGAGACAATGCAGTCAGGCATCAATGAACTTCTACCATACTTTTATTTAATTCATTATATTTAATGAAATGTATATAAATTTGAAATATTTTATTGTGAAGTTCAATACTAAGGAAAGTGGAATCTTCTGTTGGTCTTTTCTTATTTGTGTTGTTCTGAATATTCTCACTAGTAAAAATGTCAAATTTTTAGATTCTACAACTCTTTAATTTCTTTTATCAGTGTCACTCCTTGAACAATCTTTGTCAATTTCAATTGGATCGTGCACTTTAATCAAATATTTTAGGTATTAGATGTCATTCAAACATCGCACTATGTATGACAAGAAGGCTTCAACCAACTCACATCAGCACACAGTATAATAATGACAGTACCTAGGCATATCCTCATCAACTAAATACTAAAGAGCCCCACTTGACTGTAACTCCAATAATGGCTTGCTAACTTCCTGACTGGTCAGCAAGCACAAGTATTAAACCACAGCAAGCTATCACAAACACATATATACATAGAATGGTATCCTGCAGCCCCATAAGGGGCAGAGCAATTTGCCTTCCTGGATGCTGTGTGGACAGGACTTAGCACCCTGTATGGCCCCAGCTTAGCTGCTTCTCCTTCTTTCTGACATCCTGTGTTTTTACCCTACTTCCTCTCTTTCCCTCCAACCTTTCCCATGACTTTCTCAATTTGGCTTCTAATTTCACAGGGTAGATGTTAACCAGCTTCCTCTCACCCAACTATCCCGGATTGAGGCTGAGGGGAGAGTGGACAACGTTCCTTCACCCTTGAACTCCAGTCTGGGGTGGTGAGTTTTTAACAACCTGCTTCATCCCCACCCACACCTTCCTCACATACCCTTTCTCCTTTCACTGCTTATCAATTTTATCCCATGCTGATGGGCTGCCAGGTCACTAGGCAGGAGGAGTGGCCTCAAATGGCAGCGGCTGGTTTTGCCAGCAATGTGTTCATCCCTCGCAGAGCGGGCTATTGCATGGGGTGGTTAGTCTATGTGTCCCATGCTAGAAATGGTTACCATGCCTGATGTAAATAAAAAAAAGAAAACCTCTCTCCTTTTCCCATTTACCAGCATCGAAGCCACCCTCGGGTAGCTCCAAAGTAGAAAAGGAGGTCCCCCCCACCCTTGTACTTTCACAGCGGGGGGTGGGACACTCCAAAAATCTTTGACCAGAGAGTAGGCTTACTCCTCTCCTATGACTCTGGGTGCAGGGGACTCCCCGCCTCAACCCCTTCTCTGGAGTTCCCCTTGATCTTTTCCCTTTCTCCAACTTTACAGTCCCCCCCCCCCTTTACTTTCCAAGCAGGCAAGCAGCCCATAATTGACTGCTCTCACCGCGGCTTGATAGAGCCAACCACCTTAAAGGAGCAAGGGATGGACGGACCCATTGGCCAGTGCCCTCTGCCCCCTAATGTCCTACTTATGTGCACGATCAGCTTGCAGGGGCTCAGTATACCTCCCCTGCTCTCTTTCCTGACGGATGCCAGTTCGCCCGCACAATACAAGAAAAAAGGTTCCTCGAATGAAATCTGTGATGTATTTGGTGGGATGGCCACATGGAGGCCCCCCAAGAGAAGGACATTGTCCCCGAGGTGACCCAGTCCTAGATGGTAAAATCTTTCATGGGGTCGAACCTGGGCTCGGTGCCAAGCACAGAACCTGAGTCCGCCCTTGTGCAAGCTTCTCTCCAGATGGCTCGGACCTCCGAAGATCCACATGAAGAGGTGGAATCTCCTCCCCTGGCTGGTGCTCTTGTGACAGCCAAGACCTCCATTTCAGAAAAGGATCTGGCCTAGGGGCAACTACCGGGTTCATTCCCCACCCTCCTCTCCTTCCGCTGGAGCCGCAGATACTTACGGGTCTGCTGATGTTTCGGTAAGCGACCAAGCCAAGATCGACACATCCGGCTCCGTCGCTCCCCCGGGTGAAGAGTCCCAGACTAAGGTCAAAAGTGCGCAGAGCGGAGCCTCGATTACGTCATGGCCCCTCATTCGAGGTTACCTGGTGTTTTCGAGCCCGCTGGCGTCCAAACGGTTCCTCGAAGCAATGTGGTGCATATCTCCTTGAGAAGGAAATCCTGGCCGTTCAGGCCCAGGATTGCCTCAATGTAAAGAAACACATCCTGTTCTCCTGGCCCCTCCAAGCCTAGGAGCAGGGTCGTTTCTGCCGCTATTCAGAACCCTTATGTGTGTGATTCCCACCCCGGGCGCTCCCCTGGTAAAGCTGGTTGCATATAAAGGGTTCACACCCAGCCCTGGCCAAAACCAGGGCTCCCCCTCTTTCCTCTAGCGTGACCGTATCCCGTAAGGCGAAATGGCCGCACACCTTACCGACTCGTTAGACTCACAGGAGGCAACACCCTTGAAGTTGGTTGTGAGGCCATCTTCCGGGGTTTCTAAACCTGACTGCCAAAAGGAGGACACCACTAATAGAGTTTCGGCACCTACGCCCACACCAAGTGGTAGGCTGGATGATTCGAAGGCGGTGGATCCTCCAATGGAGGGACCCCCGCCTGCCTAAGGTTTCGAGGCCGAGGGAGGAAAAGACTCTCATGGCGAGCTCAACCTCCCCCTTTAGGCCGTCGAGGGCGACAGTACCTTCAGCGCATTATCCGTTCACCCGCACCCGGAGTTCTGTCTCCGGGAAGCCTATGGTCATTCCCATGAGGGTCTTCTCTTCGAAGAAGGCCAGGACAGCATATTCCTTCAATGGAATTTCCGCGGACTCTGAGGCAACTGGGAGGAGCTGCGGAGGCTCGTCTCGTATCGTCCCGTCCCTTCCCGTTTTCCCTAGCTCTTTTTGCAGGAGACCATCCTGGGCGCGTGCCCCCTGCCCACCCTTCCATAGTATAAGGGTTTGCGACCCCACCACCATGGAATGGGGGCTGAGCAGGAGGATGCGCAATTTACACCCGGCATGATGTCTCCGTTCTTCTTTTCGCTTTAGACACCTCCTCACGCTGTTGCTGTGCAGCTGCACCTGGATTCCTAGGAAGTATACTGTTTTTCCTGCGTACATTCCACCGTCAGTTGACTTCAACGCGAGAGACTTCCGCTGCGTCGTGACACGGTTTCCAAGGCCCTTTTTCTTGCTCGGGGATCTTAACGGTACACCCCCTTTGGGGAGATTACTCGATTAATCCCAGGGGTCAGCTCCTTGCCGACCTGATGTATTTACGTATCACTGCCCGAGAACCGCTTCATTTTCCTGTCTCGATCTTTTCCTGTGCTCTCCGGATGCACAGCCTGATCTCGGCGGGGTTAGTCGATGACCTCCATTGTAGTGATCACTTTCCCATTCAAATATCATTTTCTTGACCGCTGCCGCCTGAGAGCCCGCCCGTTGGTGCTTGGCGCGGGCGGGGTGATCTGCATTTCAGGAAATGACTAATTTCTCTCTCCATCGAGGAGTTTAGGTCGGGAAATGAGGCCGTTGAATTCTTCTCCGACAACCTCATCGCCGTAAGCCTAACTACTATTCCTAAAACGTCTGGTCCTTTTGCACGCCGATGGCTCCCGTGGTGGTCAGCCGAGTATGAGGCAGCTGTCAAACAGAAGTGTTATGCCTACATGCGCTATAAGCGCCGCCCGAACGATTTCACTGTCGCTGAATTTCGTCTAGCTAGAGCTATGTTTCGAAGCACGCCCGCCGCTCTTCTTGGCGGCCATACGTGTCTTCACTTAACGAGAATACCCAGGTATCTAGCAGAGGTGTGGAAGTGATTCAAAAGGATTCAGGGTAAGTTCTCGCAAGCCACCCCTCCAGTTCTGTAGGAGAATGGGATCGCGATCTCGGACCCCGATTCCGTGGCGGTATGCTTTGCAACTGCTTTCTCCGCATTCTCTAGCCTGCATTCAATGTGCGTCGTTATGTCGCGGAAGGCTGCCGACTGGACTTTACCTCCAGAAAAGGAGAACCCTTCAAGGACAGGTTTACTTTGAATGAGTTGCGTTCCGCTCTCTTGGTGCGCGGACACCGACCCTGGGCCGGACGATGTCCCATACTCCATGCTTCGACACCTAGGTGAGCGAGGCATGGCCTTTCTGTTAGATTTGTTCAACAGGATCTGGGTAGAGGGTATCCTCCCAGATTCCTGGCGAATCGCTAGTGTGCTCGCTTTTCGCAAACTCGGGAGAGATAACTCTACCCTGGACGGTTTCCGCCCAATCTCTCTAACCTCCTGCGTGTGCATTTTGATGGAGAAATTGGTATTTGCTAGATTAGCCTTCTTTGTAGACAGCTGAGGCCGTCTGTCTTCCTCACAGTGCGGCTTCCGCAAGTTCCACTCCACGTCGGTCGCTCTGCTCCGACTGGAAAATGCCGTCTGCGAGGCCTTCCTTCGTAGACAGCACTACGCCACGGTGTTTTTCGATCTGGAGAAGGTCTATGATACCGTATGGCGATACGGTATCATGGAGACTCTCCACACGATTGAGGCGAGGGGACTCGTCCCAATCTTTAATCTGAATTTTTGCGAGATCGCCGATTCCGTGTGCAGGTGGGGGAGGGAGCCCTCTACGGCCCAATGGAGCAGGAAGAGGGTGTCCCACAGGGAAATGTCTCGCTCTTTGCCCTGAGAATCAACGGCATCACCTCGATGCTACCGGAAGACTCTCGCTACGCTCTACGTGGACGATCTTTCAATATCTTTTGGCGCGGCTCAGATGTCGACTCCAACAGGCATTGAACCGCGTCTCTCGCTATGCGGAAGCTCACAGGCTTCGGTTTTCCTTGGTAAGACTAAGGTGTTGCACTTTTGCCGCCATCCACGGCTCCACCCTGCCCCAGACTTATTTCTAAATGGGGTTCGCCTTGAAGTGGTGGACTCGCCCCTTTTCCTTGGTGTTGTATTTGACCGACGACTCACCTGGGAGGCTCATATTCGCAGCCTAAGGGTCTTTTATACCCGCGCCATGAGTATTCTTCGCTCCGTGACGTTCAGCCCTTGGCCCTCAGAGGGCTATTTATTGCATTACTTTTTTATCGATCCTTTGTTCGTTCGAAACTCGGCAACGGATACGAGTTTTATGCATCTGCAGCTGAGCGTGT